>CM047807.1:34271682-34664320 GCA_026214975.1 Gentiana macrophylla | reverse complement strand
AAACCTAAATGTTAAGTTAGTCATTAACCCGTATCCCTTAATGTTAATTTAGTCATTAACCCCATGACCATTAATGTTAAGTTAGTCATTAACCCATATCCATTAATGTTAAGTTAGCACCTTAATCATTACTGGTGAGAGAGATGAACAATGGTCAAAGTGTTACAGTGGATCTGTCATATAATCCTTAATCAATAATTGATTTAACTTTCTTACTCCATTTTAGAAGCACTTTATTTGTCCTTTTTCAATTTCTCATCATTATTACCTTTTCTTGTAGTACAATAGTGATGGAGCGAGTCATTGTTGAGAGAGACATTTGACTGTAAATTTATTTGTTGACAAACCTAATACATTCATGAAAAATGAAATTGGATTTTCTCGGACCAACCGTTGGATCATGGTGATTTCAAGTGCCTCTGCCGCCAAGACCAAGCGACGTTAGTGCAAGCGACTAAGGTCTTACAATTACCCCCCCATTTGGAGCGAATGAACCGGACGGATCTTGATCGGAGGTCGGAATCAAAATGTTGACTTGGTCAAGCGGTGAATGAATTAAGGAAAATACGTGAGAGGAAAATGGTAAATAATTTTTAAAAATTAATTTACAAACGAATTAGCCTTAACTTTTAACTACAAACATTCTTATAATTCTTCAATCGAACAACATATCAAAAGTTTTTTTGAAAAAATAATTATTTGAATTAAATTTATGTAAATGCACAGAAAAGATGAAAAAGAAAGATCATGGCGGCTAAATCACGCCTCGGCCTACCCCCAGCCTCATGACACGTGGCGGCAAAACCTTGTAATATTATATGGTTTTGCCACGTGTAAGGCCCATACATTTCTCAAATTGTGAGGACTATAAATGTCCCCAAGTCCCCAACAAAACCATAGTAGGAAAAAACTTACGAACTACTATTCGGACTTTTTGCGTTTTGAGTGGGTAGCCCGGATGAACGATTTGCTTTCAAACTGCGGTGGGGAGATGATGAACTATGCGTGTACACTCCCCTGAAACCTAAATGTTAAGTTAGTCATTAACCCATATCCCTTAATGTTAATTTAGTCATTAACCCATGACCATTAATGTTAAGTTAGTCATTAACCCATGTCCATTAATGTTAAGTTAGACCTTAATCATTACACGGTGAGAGATGAACAATGGTCAAAGTGTTCTAGTGGATCGTCATATAATCCTTAATCAATAATTGATTTAACACAATTATCCTGAAAATGATTATCACGGGTATATATGTGATTGTGATACTCTAACATCGGCAGCTGCCTGATTTATAGATTGTATAATAAAGCCCCGCTTTTAAGTTAATCATATACCCGGATCATAGCGAGGTGGAAGTTAATCTGGGCCTTACATCGGCGGCAAAACCATATAATATTACGTTTTGCCACGCGCGCGTCGGACTTATGATTTGTTCATTGGTACGGTATTCAAGTGTCCCTACCGCGTGGCTAATCATCAAAGTCTTTGGAAATATTCCCTTTTCTTTGTTGTACAATAGTGCATGTCGATTCTTTTCAGCGGCTTTGAGCAATAGTAAATCGTTATTTATTTTAACCTTACTGCTTTAGCAGAATTATTGTTTCTTCCCCAATCATTACATCCTTTTGAAAAACCCTGAGTTACTATACAAATTTGACTTTTCTTGTAGCAATTGATCGGACGGTGAAAAATTTGCATTTTCCGATTAATTGTTTTTTGTGTTGAAATTATTGGAAAAGCATCTACTGTGATATGGAAATTCCAATATTGAATCAGTTTATTTGGTGATTATGGGGGCGATTGTCTTGATATAAAGTCGGGATCTGCGATTTGTATGCAGTGAAGTTAAAATACCCTAGTTTTATTGACGGGGCTTTCAACAAGATGAAAAATCTTCTGCAATGATTGATAGTTGTCTCTTGATGTACAGGCCTCAATGCCCAATGAACTCCGAAGGATGTGTTAGGGTTAGAGTTTTTGACAGGCTATGTGAACTGATTGCAAGCAGTGAGTTTGTTTTTCCAGTATCTTGTTGTTTAAATATGACTATTTTGGTAATGCCTATGCAGTTTAAGCGACAAGGAATGTCCTTGGTCGATTACCTATGTTTTGGAGAATGCTAATATTAAAGTCGATGTGAATTCTTTGTAAAATGAAAGCTTTTAAAGCTCTCAACATCGAAGAGGCCCAATGAATTAGCATTTAGAGTCGATAATTGACATAAAGTCTAAAATTTTCATTAGAGATAATGTTGATGTATGGCATTGTGGGTTTAAAAACCCACTCTAAGTCGTTGCCTTAGTGCTAGAAGTGACCACATTGGAAAGCCCAAGGCTATTACATGTGGCCACTGGAGATGCTTTTCAGATAGCGAGATCATCGTTTAGTCATTTGGAGAGGTCGATATCGCGTGACAAGCGCCAAACAAGCCCTAAATCTTCAACGCCTTTGTTTATAAAGCGGTTGGTTCAAATCTGATGTTGGGCTTATCGAGCTGTCTGAGATCCGCCCAACTTTGAAGAAAAGATTTGAAGAAGAATCTTTTGGAAGCAGAAAAAATAAAATTAAATTTGGGATTCGCGTGCACATAAGCAAACAACGTAATATAAATATACCTTTTGGTATTTTAGTCTTTGATCATTGCATGGAAGAGTGCGCGTAGATTATAATTTGTGGCTTATTATCATTTATTCTAGCGTTGTTAAATTTAATAAGCGTTTTAAATGGGTTCACACGTATATTCGATGTGGATCTTGAATATCCACATTAGGAAGGGTTAAGAAGCGATGTGCGTAGATCTTTGGATTCGTCACAATTGGCTTTAAGCAGAACTGTCAAGAGGCAGGGAGAAATTTGTATGCCAAGGCCCTTTGTTCATGGATCGGAGAATCCGTTTACATTAATGCAAAGGTTGGCTAAATTTCGTCTTTGTTAACCGCAGAGTTTAACGAGCGTAGTGTAAGTATTTTATTAAATGAGAGGTAGATGTTCAAAGTTTGAGTTATGTCAACATCAAGCAGGAAAATGAGGAGTATCTAGCAAGCACCAGGAGGAATGCAGTATGCAAGTTTAAAGAGAATCACTGTTTGGAACAGGCTCTAGATATTCTTATAGGCCTCCATCTAGGAGGGCACATTTTATAAAAAAACCTTTTTAGGCGAAAAGACTTTCGAGAGAGATTGTTAACAATTCATGACAAACTTACAATTGAAAACAAGGTGAATGTAATTTATTGAATAATATAAGTCAAGGGACTAGTTACGATCGAGAGGCTTGGACATGATATTAATTTGTATGGAATTAATATTAAGGGAAGGTTCATCTTCAGGTGTGTGAGCCATTAATTAGTCTTCATGTTATATGGTTTTACTTGTTGATAAAACCTAAAAGCTACATCGTGAGAAAATTTGAAGATGCAGGATGTTTTAGACATTTATCTTTGATGAACCCTCTCTTTGCTATGATTAAAGAGGAGATGATCGATAGATTCGAGGGTTTTAAGAAGGAGTGTTTTTGGCTAACAAAGGAAGGAGCAAATTCAGGTGGTGGTGAGAAAGAGCAAGTTGTAAAGAATATTGCAACAAAAAAATGCGTATTAAATATGGTGGTACAGCAGTGGCCTTTATTGATAACATTCATGAGAATGCTTTGTATTTATGTCTTTGCTAGTTACGCAGAAAGGTACATTAGCGATAATGGCGATTATCTGTCGAGAATGTATTTTTATAGTTAATCTTTTGATGTTGTGTAAGAAAAATTCTTTTGTATTCAATAAAAAGGTTCATGTATTTCCAAATGTATTACATTTCCTTGTGCCCATTCATAGAACATGTTATTATCTCTATCTATTGCTATTCTGTAACTTTGATCTGGATTACATAATACAATACATGGTATTCCCCAGGTACTCTTTTTTTCTTACAGTACTTATCGTTTACAGTAAAGTCTTTTTGAGCACCTAACAATTCTTTCTTGTAAGAAAAAAAATTGAAGGGAATGTCGTCTACAATATTATACAAAGCATGTACATCATAACAAGAAAAATCTATACCCCACAAAAATAATTATGGCGGCCCAAACTTCTTAGCCACATTTGTTTTGCCGATTCTTGTTGGGCCTTCAATTATCATCGATAGGGGCGGTCCGGTTTGTTCATCTGGTCTGCAGGTGGAGGTGAAGAGCGGTTGGTGTGTAGCACATCCACGATATCATAGTAACGTTCATTCCGTCCATTAATGTTTGTTCATGTGCCCACGTAAGATCATCCTTATACATATGGTTACTCCAATATCAATTGCAAATTATAATAATTTACCATAAATAAATTTTGATCACTTGATCTTTCGAGTTCACGAGGATGTTTACAAATGTTGTCCATCACAATTTGGAATTCGAGTTAATTCTGGCCATTTTGAATTTCAAGCATATTCCGATTCTTAATTGGTAGCCCGGATGAGCGGCTGCTCGGTCGTGCACTCTGGAGGAAATCGGCTTTGGATGTGGACTCGTTTATTATTGTTGTCCATATCTCATCTCTATTTTTTGGGGTTTTCTTCCATCTTTAAAACCCCCTTTCCTCAAATACCCTTCCTTTTGCGATGCCAATGCACAGCATTAGCATCGCTTTTTGCTATACGGGTATTTGAGGAAAGGGGATTTTAAAGATGGAAAAAAAAAAAAACAGAGATGAGATATGGACAACAATAATAAGCGAGTCCACATCAAAGCGATTTCCGATGCGAGGCAGCGAGCACCGTTCATCAGGCTACTCAATTAAGAATGCTGAATATCTTTGCAAATTCAAAATGGCCGGAAATTCAACCTGAATTCGACCAGATGGACAACATTTATAAACATCCTCGTGAAGCTGAAAGACTGAAGTGATCAAAATTTATTTATGGTAAATTATTATAATTTGCAATTGATATTCAAGTAACCATATGATAAGGATGATCTTATAATGGCACATGAACAAACATTAATGGGCGTGAATGAACGTTCTTATGATATCGTGGATGTGCTATACACTAACCGTTCTTCACCTCCTGTATAGGACCAGATGAACAAACCGGACCGCTATCGATGATAAGTGAAGGCCCGACAAGAATCGGCAAAACGGCGTGAAGCTAAGTTTGGGCCGCCATAATTATTTTTGTTGGGTATAGATTTTTCTTGTTATGATGTACATGCTTTGTATAATATTGTAGGCGACATTCCTTCAATTTTTTTCTTACAAGAAAGAATTGTTAGGTGCTCAAAAGACTTTTATGAAGCGATAAATCTTAAGAAAAAAAGAGTACTGAAGAATACCATGTGTTGTATTATGTAATCAGATCAAAGATTACAGAATAGCAATAGATAGAGATAATAACATGTTCTATGAATGGGCACAAAGAAATGTAATACATTTGAAATACATGAACCTTTTATTGAATACAAAAGAATTTTTCTTACACAACATCAAAAGATTAACTATAAAATACGTTCGACGGAACGTTAATCGTCTATTACTGCTAATGTACTTTCGCGAACTAAGCGAGACATAAATACAAAGCATTCTCATGAATATTATCAATAGTGCCGATCGTTACACCACCATATTTAACATGTGATTTTTTGTTGCAATATTCTTTACAACTTGCTCTTCTCGACTTTTTGAATTTGCTCCTTCCTTGTTAGCCAAAACACCCCTTCTTAAAACCCTCGAATCTATCGATCATCTCCTCTTTAATCATAGCGATGAAGAGAGGGTTCATCGACATAAATGTCGAAAACATCTGCATCTTCAAATTTTTACGATGATTTAGCTTTAGGTTTTTTATCAACAAGTAAAAACCATATAACATGAAGACTGTTAATGGCTCACACACTGAAGATGAACGCTTCCTTAATATTAATTCCATACAAATTAATATCATGTCCCAAGCCTACGATCGAACTAGTCCTTGACTTATATTATTCAATAGCTTACATTCACTGTGTTTTCAATTGTAAGATTTGTCATGAATTGTTAACAATCTCCTCTCAAAAGTCTTTTGCGCCTAAAAAGCTTTTTTTTTATAAAAGCAGGTGCCTCCTGATGATGGAGGCCTATAAGAATATCTGCAGATTTGTTCCAAAGCAGTATTCCTCTTTAAACTTGCATCGCATTCCTCCTGGTGCTTGCTAGATACTCTCTCATTTTCTGTTTGATGTTGACATAACTCAAACTTTGAACATCTACCTGCTACGCAGCTTAATAAAATACTTACACTACGCTGTTAAACTGCGGTTAACGGCGACTAAATTTAGCCAGCCTTTGCATTAAGCGAAGCGGATTCCTCCGATCCATGAACAAAGGGCCTTGGCATACAAATTTCTCACAATCTCTTGACAGAGCCCTTAAGTGTGCCAATTGTGACGAAATCCAAAGATCTACGCGCATCGCTCTTAACCCTTCCTAATTGAGATATTAAATCCACATCGAATATACGTGAACCCATTTAAAGCGATTATTAAATTTAACAGCGTTAATGAATAAACAGATAATAAGCCACAAATTATAACTTAGTTACGTAATTCTTCCATGCAATATTTGAAGACTAAGCGATCAAAGGTATATTTATACCGCGTTGTTTGCTAAGCGGTGCACGCAATCCCAAATTTAATTTTATTTTTTCGCTTCCAAAAGATTCTTCTTCAAATCTTCTTCACGAAAGTTGATTTGGATCTCCACCGCCGATAAGCCCAACATCAGATTAGAACCAACTATTTTGGATAAACGATGCGTTGAAGATGAGGCTTGTTTGCATTATCGTACGAATCTGGACCTCTCCAAATGACTAAACGATGATCCGCTATACGAAAAGCATCTCGAGGCCACATGTAATAGCCTTGGGCTTTCCAATGTGGTCGACCGAGCACTAAGGCAGCGACTTAGAAGTGGGTTTTAAACCCACAATGCCATACATCAACATTATCTCTGCTGAAAATTTTAGACTTTATGTCAATTCTTTGGACCTCAAATGCTAATTCATTGGGCCTCTTCGATGTTGAAGCTTTAAAAAGCTTTCATTTCTACAAGAATTCACATCGACCTTAATATTAGCATTCTCCAAAACATAGTAATCGGCTAAGGACATTCCTTGTCGTTTAAATGGCATAGGCATTACCAAAATAGGTCATATTTAAACAACAAGATCTCGGGAAAACAAACTCACCTGTTTTGCAATCAGTTCACATAGCTGTTGTCAAAAACTCTAACCCTAACACATCGCCGGAGTTCATTAGGCATTGAAGGCTGTACATCAAGAGACAACTATCAATCATTACTGAAAGATTTTTCATCTTGTTGAAAGCCCGCATCAATAAAACTAGGGGTATTTTAACTTCACAGACACAAGCTGCAGATCCGACTTTATATCAAGATAATCGATCTCATAATCACTTAAAGCTGATTCAAATTTATTGGAATTTCCATCTGTTGTAGATGCTTTTCCAATAATTTCAACACAAAACAATTAATCGGAAAATGCAAATTTTTCACCGTTCGATCAATTGCTACGAAAAAGTCAATTTTTGTATAGTAACCAGGTTTTTCAAAGGATGTAATGATTGGGAAGAAACAATAGTTTGCTAAAAGCGAAAGGTTAAAATAAATAACGCATTTACTATTGCTCAGCAGTGAAAAGAACCGACATGCACTATTGTACAACAGTAAAAGGGGAATATTTCCAAAGACTTTGATGATTAGCCACGTGGGTAGGGACACTTGAATACCTGACCAATGAACAAATCATAAGCCGACTGCGTGGCAAAACCGTAATAATATTATATGGTTTTGCCGCGTGTAAGGCCCAGATTAATTTTCTCAAATTGGGAAGGACTATAAATGTCCCCAAGTCCCCAACAAAACCATAGTAGGAAAAAACTTCTGAACTACTATTCTCATTTTATCAAATATCTCTCCATCTCTAAAAATTAAAAACAATGCCTCGTATGCCAGCAACATACAGACTAAGGGGCTACTCAGTATTTTTAACATATCCACATTGCCCTTTAATACCTCTTTTCGTTTTAGATTACTTATTTAATTTGTTAAAAGATTTAGATATATTTTATGCGAGAGTATGTACTGAAAATCATGCAGATGGTGAACCACATCTGCACTGCCTGGTACAACTTAATAATAGGTTGGATACGAGAGACATTAGGTTCTTTGATATATATATATATATATATATATATATATATATATATATATATATATATATATATATATATATTTTGAGCCATAAATTTTGAGAAAAAAAAAAAAATTCAGGATATTTTGCTTTAATAATTTTAAACTTGTTACAACAACTTTTTGTTTGCTAGCTCAGTATTTTTTTGGGATTAAATTTATATATTATAATTATAGTACTTATAGTATTTAAAATAAAATAAAATAAAATAAAACATTTTTATAAAAAAAATGACCCAGATTTTGCAATTTTTTTTGTTAAAAGAATCCCTGCAATCTTGAAATATGTGTTTGTGAAATTCAAATTTTGGAACTATCCACTCCAAGTTTTGACTATAAATATCCAGTATACCTTAACAGGATTAGCATCATAGCAATCCAACATTTTCTCGTCTCTAAAATCTTTTCTCTGCATTTTCGGTGTGTGAAAGTTGTTGGTGTAAATTCATCACTGGTTCAAGTATTGATCATTAGCTGAATTTTGGTGAATCTTCATTGGTGTGGAAATTCGGTGGTAGATTCAATTGACTTGCTGGTACAATCTTTGAGTCTTTGCACTTTTACAGTATCATTTTTTAGTATCATTTTGATTGATCAATTCTCTTTTGTTGATAAGTTCTTACTATTTTCGCCATTAGTAGATAATTTATTTGATTAATTGTTCTTTCTTGGTAAAATTGAGTTGTTTTGGTAGTTGCATTTTTATTCAAATTAAAGTGTGTTTATCTATCTTAAATTTAAGTCGTTCGTAATTAAAGTTTGACTATTTCTCCCGATTTGATATATCAAGGTGAAAAGTCTAGTGAGGACAAATACTTTAAATTCTGCAGTCTTTGTTGATTTGGTGATAGAATCCTTTTAATTTGGTATTATCTTTGCAGGGTTGTTTTATCCCCATAAATTGTTACCTTTTTGGTTGTATTAAGATTAGTACACTGTTAAATATTTTGAATCTGCAAAGATTCATATAATGTGTATTTTTCTTAATAAGTCCAATTAATCCCCTTGTGTATTTTTAATTTTGAGCAAGTTTGAATTTATTGTATTCTCTGTATTAAAAAAAAAAAAATTTGTGATAATACTTGCTTATTTGATACACATAGGTTGCTTATATTAGAAAGATAAAAATCCTCAATTTGATATCCTGTGTTGACAGTGTTGTGCTACTTGCTTTATTTGGAAAAAGATTTTTGTCACTTAGGATTTAATTTTGAATATTAGAAAAGATAAAAAAAAAATAATAATAATAATTGTGGTTTTATCCTAGACTTTATTTTTAGAATATTATTTGTGTTGAAATTAAACTTAAGGCTGCATATTAGCAACACACCATAATATTTGATCACTTAGGTAAAACTACTCGTTTCTAATAATCACTTAAGCTCTCTTCCGCGGTTTAGGTGTTTAGGATTCGTTTAGTGACTCTGATTTGAATTTAAAGTGGTAGAAAATTTTAAAACGATACAAGTTCTTTCATCCCCTCTGAATTTGTTTGCGCATTATGATCCAACAAGTAGATATGAGATGTTGGATTCTTAATAGCGAGATGAGGCCTCAACCCCTAATTGTTCATATTGAGCCTTGAACATATATTTGGTTGTTTACTTTAGCCAACGTGGCATCAAATACAGATGCATTCTCAATAACAAGCTTCTCCAAATGGTGCATGTTGTTCATTTGTTGAGCAACTGTAGAGGCTACAAGTGTGTCCTCGAGAGAAATGATAGAAATTACTGTTTAAGAATCTACAGCTGGATAAATGATCTTACATTTGATGACCATGATAACATCCCTTATTTGGGTTTGGCTCATATCTTCTATTTGTCATTTGTGGTTGGTTGACCACGAGGCTAAATAATTCTTCTTTTTATCGTCAATTATGATTTAAGACAAATTTTAAATGATCCAAATTTATAGTATGTTGATGGTTCTTCACAAGGTGAACCTACAAAATAAACAAACCTGAATAGGCCAATTATTCTCTGGAAGCCCAATATGTCACTTAAGCATAATGGCAGCTTTGTTGCGCAGTAATGAAATAGAGTAAAATAAAAGGAATTGAATGGAATAAGGAATAAATTTATTCAATTACAACGTTTGAAATATTAAAGAATAGAATAAAACAAATTATATAAAATGTGACACATTGAGTAATGAATAGGGCAGAGTAGTGGATTAAGATTGGGTGGGATAGTGTACGATATGGTTCATAAGGTATGATATGGTGGACGAGATGGGTAGTGTAGGGTGGGGTAGCCCTACCCCACATCCTACTGCATCCTACCTCTTTACCCACCACTACCCTACCCACCACCCCGCCCTACCTTACTTTACCCACCACTCTATCTCACCATGTCCTACCTTACGCATGCAACCTACCTTACCCCACCGACCTACTTTACTCCACCATCACCCAACCCTACCCTACCCACCACCCAACCCCAACCGACCTTACCCATCCTACCCTGCCCCTAACCCACCACCACACCCTACACTACCTAACACTACCTTACCCTACCTCACCATCACCCCACCCTGCCCTACCATACCTTAACCACCACCCCACCCTACCTTATCTTACCCTACCCTACCTTAACCTACCTAGAGCACCACCCCACCCTACCCCACCCACCGCCTATCCTACCTTACCAACAACCCTACCCACCGACCTACCCTATATTACCCACCACCCTACCCTACCATACTCACACCTACCTACCCTACCCACCACCCCACCCTATCATATCCTACCCTATCTCACCTTACCCTACCCTACCTTACCCCACCACCCCTCTTGCACCCACCATCACATACCCTACCCTACCATACCCCCACCCTACTAATATACCAAACCCGAGTACGGTGCCGGACCACCACCGGATCGGTCTAGCGGTCACATCTCGAGATCCGACTTCCATCACCACCACCGGCTCGCTTTAGTAATAAGTTAACAGTGCGTCGAGTCTACCACAATCGAACATTGCTAGGGGTTGGCGTCTTCGCCTTCCCGCCTAATGGATCGATCGGCCGGAACGTGCCCGCAACACGGTGGCGAACATGATCTACACTTAGCGTTAGCGAGGACAAGACTCCGCAAACAAGAGGATATCAAAGCGACCAGCGGTTTCATGGATCCGCTCCACGACCTTTGCTTAATCTCTTAATTGTATTTAATTATGTCTTGTCACGATTAGCCTAACCCGTGCTTAGAGATCCGCCTATAAATAGGGGGCACCATGTAACTCATAAAGGATCCAGATTTAATATAAGCGGATACACTCGCCAATTTATCGACTATATGCTCACATTCACTCCTATTTGTGTCCGCCGGCTATGCACCATCTCTTGTTCATAATAACCACCACCTCTTTTACAAAAAGATCATCTCTTTCAGCTAGATATCCACCATGCAAATACCGTAACACCCACCGTGATATTCCAGACTATATCAAGCTGGCTCCGTTACGGGAAAACTTCATCAAAATCAAGACTTTCCGGTTATTCCACCACCGCAAATTCATATTCACGACACCTTCAAGTGAGCTCCACCACGCGTCTACTGAACCAACAAATCAACAAAAGCTAAGATTCTCCTGGTGGTGATGCGGCCCAAAGATCATAGCTTCCATCTTTCTTGCAACATAGCAGACACAAGAGCTTTGATTTTACAAATCAAAGCCTCATTCTCCGTCGGGATCACCAAAAATTAGGAAAGGCACCATTGTCGGCATCCTCACAAATTTAGAACGGGGTTATCAGGTTCTTCAGGTTAGTGCATGTACATTCCCAAGCTCAGCTTCATAGAGCAATAGAGTATAATGCTTGTTGATCAATTTGGAATAATATCAATTGTGCCTTCTACCAGATTCTGGAAAACAAGCCTACTCCGGTTGACGTCCCCTACGGCATAGTCAGGTCATGACTCTTGTTGTTAATTCCGAGTTGGTTGCTGGTATCAGAGTGTAGAGATTGTTTAATAATCTGGGAGCATCCTCGCCGGACTCTCGCCGGATTCTGGGTAAAGTAGCATATGTTCACACCTAACTTGGTCTAAAGCGTGTCCGGCAAGTTTCCTTTCAAATCAAATGGTTGGAGGAAAGGAGTAGGACTCGACACACCAGGCAAGGGCGAATCAGGATCCTCCACGTGGCAATCGCATCACATCAGTGGTCGTAGTGGGAGGTCGCGCCGCACGAGGAAGCAGTCGTAGAATAACGACAACGATGTGCGGGGCCGGTCCTGGTAATTTTGGGCCTCATTTGAAGTCTTGAATTGGGCCTCGAAGGAATTTTTTTAAAATAAATTACAAAATATTACTTCAATATCGTACTTTTGACATCCGTAGATACAAAATTCAATTAATGGATAGCCTCAAACATACCTACAAAGTAATAAAATTAAACATCTCTTTTGTAGAATATTTAGGTCTTTTAGTTTGAAGTTTATTTTTCTATATATATATATAAAATTTTTTTTTCTTCTCTGTCTTTATCCGACCAAAAAAAAAAAATGTATCATTGGTGAAAACGCTACCCCTTTGTTATCGAAAAGGAACGTTATTAGCGAAAGTAAAAAAAGATATACATGTGTGCTACTGTAAGTAAATAAAAAAAAATGGTGTCGATAAATATTATGTGGTGCTTTTATGTCATTAATGGCTTTGTGATTGAAAAAAAGGATCATATAGAAAAAGTTTATGTGGTGCCGATAGAAATCGTAGATATATATATATATATATATATATATATATATATATATATATATATATATATATATATATATATATATATGTGTGTGTGTGTGTGTGTGTGTGTGTGTGTGTGTGTGTGTATTGGAGGGTGCTAATATATCAAGGTTCAAAAGTCCCAAAAGATGTTTAAATGAGTTAATGAATTGACTGGAATAATAAAAACAAAATAAAAAAACGATGTGAGTATATGGTAATTATGTGATGCCGATACAAACCGCATATATCTATATTGGATGGTGCTAATATATCGAGGGTTCAAAATGTTCAAAAGTGGTTTAAAGGGGCAAGAAGTAAATGAAAAAAATGGTGTCATTAGTAATTATGTGGTGCCGAATGATATATATATATATATATATATATATATTGGAGGGTTTCGGAGGAGTGCTTATATATCGAGTAGTTCAAAAGGCCCAAAAGATATTTAAAGTAGTCAAAAATCGGCTGAAATAATAGAAACGAAATAAAAATGGTGTGAGTAGTAATTATATGGTGACGATAGAAACCACTAATATATATATATATATATATATATATATATATATATATATATATATATATATATATATATATATATATATATATATATATATATATATATATATATATATATGGCATTATTAATAAGATTATTTGCAATATATCTATCAAGCGCACACGCGTATGCAAAATTTGACTTTTAAAGGTCGAAATGTGTTATTTCGACTTCTAAAAAAAGTCAAATTTACACAAGCGTGTAATCGAAAGATATTGAGTAATCTTTACATTAACATTGCCCATATATATATTGGATGGTGCTAATATATCGAAGTTCAAAAAAACTCAAAGTGGTTCAAAGGAGTCAATAAATTATGCGAAATAATGAAACAAAAAAATGCCTAAAGTGGTTTAAAAGAGTCAATAATTTGGCTTAAATAATAGAAACAAAAAAGACCCAAAGTGGTTTAAAGGAGCCAGAAAATAATTTATTGAAATAATAGAAAACAAAAAGTCTAAATTGGTTTAAAAGAGCCAATAAATTGATGAAATAATAGAAACAAAAGACCCAAAGTGGTTTAAAGGAGTCCTAAATAAATTGACTGAAGTAATAGAAACAAAAAAAAGACCCAAAGTGGTTTAAAGGAGTCAGAAAAAAAATATGTTGTTGCAGGGACTCAAACTCAAGTCTTTCAAGGAAGAGCCAAATATCACACCAACTGGACTATAATAGATAACTAAAAAATATTTGAATATTTATCATTGTTAATTATCGTTTGTTTGTAAAATACGTATTTTCGGGCCCCCGGGATGGTTGGGTCTTCAGCCAACGCTTCCTCTGCTTCTTTATTAGGCCGGCCCTGCCGATATGCGGAGCGTGTTAAACGAAAAGGCAAAGGCTCGCGAGCGGGAGGACACAGCCATAAGGAAAAGCCGTGGCAAACAAATCGCGGACCCATCCCGGAAAAACTTGGAACATGGATCCGCTCCGACCACGGAAGAGAGCCCTTACGCTCTAGCCTTGAAATCCCACATGGAGTATGTAGAGGATATGCGGGTCTACAACCTACATCTCATAGCTGAGGGACTTTCACCTCAACCTGTTAGCAAATTCTCACCGCTCAAGAAAGCACCGACTAAGGTGCATCTAACTCTGAATCCGCCTAGAGCTAATCGATCTCGTCGTACAGAGGCAGAATAGAGCAGCCATGTGACCACAGCCAGGAGATCGGCGCTTCAATGCCTCAGGCCCGTGGATAACGTTCGCGGTGCAGCCCCAGCGCGTGAGCATCCGAGACGACCAGAGGTGACTCGTCAAGTACGACCACGAACAAAGGGGCAGGGAGACTCCGACCAGGCAGAAAGCACCCTGAGGCCGGCTCTCACCCTAGAAGTAGCGGACAAACTCGACTTAATGAGAAAGCAAATTGCAGATCTACAAAAGGGAAGGACAGTAGACCAGGAAGCACCCACTTGGGGAACGAGTGTTCTTCACGAGAACATCTTGAAAGCGGCGCCAAGGGGGGGATACATTACCCAACGGCAATGAATTACAACGGAACTACCGATCCTTTTGATTGGTTATCGGCCTTTCAGAGCAGGTTTAGCTTAGCCACACCCAGTGATGAGGCATGGTGTATAGATTTTGTAAGGGCTATGTAGGACTGGGCTGCCTCCTGGGTCCGCAGTCTGCCCTCCAAATCGATCACATCATGGGGTGACCTTGTAAACAAGTTTACGACTGAGCTCAGGTCCGTGGGTCAGCCAAAGAAAACACATACCGACTTGCACGAGGTTCGTCAAGGTGAAAATGAAACTACTCACAGCTACTTTGATCGGTTCATCCGAGTCTACGAGCAGACCGGAGGATTAGCTAAAGATGTGGTAATGACCAGCTTTGAATCCAGGCTGGAAAAGGGCTATCTCAAATCCCATTTTGCTCTGAATGCACTTAAAAACCCCCAAGATATGTTAGGCCGGGCAAGAAAATATGTTGCGACCGAAGCACCATCAACGGCATCTACGTCCCGACGGGACAGGCCAAGGGCTGAGCGCAGCCCACCGAGAGAGAGCCGTAGAAATAGAGAGCGTAACATCATAAAGCCCAAAAAGTTTACAGATGACAACTTCACCCCCCTCACTATCTCTTATACATAGATGCTGGTCGAAGTAAGGAATGAGCTCCCCGACCCTACTCCGATGAGGCCAGACAAGCGTTGTGACCAGTCCAAATACTGTTGATATCACAGAGGCAACGGCCATACCACAGAGGAATGCAAGCAATTGAAAATTGAGACCGAGAAGGTAATACAGCGAGGAAAACTCAATCATTACTGAAAGGATGGAGGAGGGGCTAATAGAGATAACCGTCAAGCCCACCAATATGATAGAGAGATTTTCATAATACTGAGGTCGTGCATAGAAATAATCAGATCAAACATCGTTCAATTCCATTCACAAGCACGTGGAACGACCAGCAATCACCCCGCTCCGGGCATGAGCAGCACTCGCTTTACTCACAAATGAAATGGGTCACGGCTTGATCCATACTGAGGATACATGCCTAAGCATTTCAGTGATTATCAATCGGACGCTATTGGGTAGAGTTATGATCGATACGGGAGCCTATCGAGACATTATGTACTTCAATTGTTTCAGGGAGCTCAGCTTCAGCGACTCCAACTTGAGACCGCACAACGGCACTCTTGAGGGTTTCACAAGTCATAGGATTAAGGGGGCCATTGATCTAGATGTACAAATGGGATATTACACACCTTTCCTAGTCGAAAAGGTAACGTTTCTTATGGTAGATCTCCAGTCAAATTATAACATGATCATAGGGGCTCCTGCGCTAAGGCAGTTTCAGATGGTTGGTTCGATCCCGCATCAAAAAGCAAAAATTTACACCAACAATAGAATCGGGGTCTTCGTTAGCGACCCCGAGTCAGTCCTAGCCTATATCCGGGCGTCAAGGGCCGACAATAAGAGGCCCCACATCGAACAGCCAGAGGCATCAACTGGAGCGGCTATAATCCAATCGGTCAAACAGCTCCCTCTTATGGAGATCGAGTGCGAGACCTTACAGGTCAGGGATGAACCGGATTTCACAGCGGGCAGAGAGCTAGTAGAGGTGATAATTAACGATGTCTACTCCGACCAGAAAGTTAAGATTGGAGCTCATTTGCCCACCTCCGAAAAAGAGGCATTGATAGCCCAACTCAAGGCAAATCTGGATGCCTTTGCATGGGTTGTCACGGACATGAGGGGCGTGGAACCTGAAGTTGCGCATCACCATGTGAACGTCGACCCCACGTTTAAACCAATCCAGCAGCGCGCCTGACAGTTTACTCCTGTGAAGAAGGCCGCAATCAAGGTAGAGGTTAGCAAGCTTACGCAGGCCGGCATCATCAAAGAGTTGGCCCACCCAACTTGGCTAGCTAATGTGGTAATGGTAAAAAAACATAACGACAAGTGGAGGATGTGCGTCGACTTCACAGATATCAACAAAGCTTGCCCGAAAGATCCTTACCAGCTCCCAAGGATTGATAAATTAGTTGACTCCATTGCCGGTTTTGAGACTCTAAGCTTGTGTTTGTTTTCATTGAAGTTTTTTATGGAGATTTTTGATATCACTTCACCAATCATTTCTCACAATTCTCTCACCAATCACTTCTTCAACTACAAAAAAAAATTAAATTATCTTTCAACATTTCACTTTATCTACTTTATTTTTTTTTTTTACAATTTTATTCATTATACTACTTTATTTCAATTTTTTCACCAATCATTTCTTTATCTACACAAATTTTAAAAAAATATTTTAACTTTCTAATCATTAATTCAATCATTTTTATTATATTTTATTATCCACTAGCATATCAAACACTCTAAAATAAACTCCAACCCAAAACAAACAAAACTTAAGTTTTCTGGATGCATATTTGGGATATCACCAGGTCAAAATGGCTGAATCTGACAAGGAGAAAATGGATTTGATCTGGCATGAAATGTATTATTATGAAATGATGTATTTTTGGGTTGAATAACGCTGGTTCAATTTATCAAAGGATGGTGAACTAAGTTTTCAACTCACAGATCGGCAAGAATATGGAAGCCTACATAGATGAAATGGTCGACAAATCAGCGGCCGGCGGTCATGCCACCAACCTGGCTGAAACATTTGAAAGCGTTCGGAGACACTCGATGAAGCTTAATCCAGTCAAATGTACTTATAGGGTCCAAGCAGGCAAGTTTTTGGGGTTTATGGTCGGCCATCAAGGTATTGAGGAAATCCGGAGATCCAAGCTCTACTCGACATGAAAGAACCGACCTGCGTCAAAGAGGTTCAAATACTCAATGAAAGGATCATAGCTTTGGGCAGGTCTATATCAAAATTTGCTGAAAAGTGCCCTTTCTTCAAAATCCTCAAGGGCGACAAGACATTCTCATGGGACGAGGAGTTCTCCAGAGCCTTTCAAACACTCAAGGAATATCTGAGGAAACCTCCGTTTCTGGTTAGCCCGATAGAGGGGGACGTTTTGTTTTTGTATCTGGCAGAATCAGATCGGGCTGTAGCCGCAGTGCTTGTAAAGGAGGCCGAACCCTCCAAAACCCCGTCTACTATGTAAGTAAGGCTCTCAGTCCGGTTGAGAGTCGTTATTTTAATGTTGAAAAGCTTGCCTACTTGCTCGTTATCGCTGCCCACAAACTCAGGGGCTATTTTACTTCGCATACTATTGTCGTGCTCACGAATAGTCCAATGCGTCAAGTATTAAACCAACCAGACCTCTCAGTGTTGAAATAGTGTTCTAAACCCAATCGGGTTGGACCGGATCCGACCGGGTCAGATCATTTCTACTATTTCTTTATGGTTATACATATATTAAATGGCTTTTCTGTTGTCATATATTTGTTTTTTAAAAGAACCAATTATAAATTATTATATGATAACGTCCTTAGTATTAAACTGTGATAGAGAAACCATGATAGGCGATTATGGTTGATGGGATCTCTAATCACTTTAATAAGTTTGATACTTAAATGTCTCTAGGCTTATGTACTATTAAACAGGGCATTGATAGTACAAACGGGCTAGCACGTATTATATGTCTTCTATCTTTAAGGGCAGGGATAGATCTCGTATATCTAAGTGTAAATACACTTGGACTGTACGTGGACGTGTATTAGAGAAAGCGTATGTTAGACTGACCCACTTACACTGTTAAGTGTCACACTATGTGACAGTTGTGTAATTATCCTTAGGACCGGAGTCTACATGGTATCACGGTGTGAATTATCATTCTTTGACGCTATTGAGGTTTCCTCTAGCCATTGGGCGGTCATGCGGTAGTGATTGGGTGTGATACTGAAGCATGTGGAGTATACATGTTTGTTTGTCCGGAAATCACGTACCCTATCAGTAGGGGTGAATATCCGAAAGGGCTTTCTTATAAGGAATGTCTTACTCTCGTGAATCTTTGAAAAATGGAAGTAAATGAGTTACTTCGAAAGAGCATGATATCCAGATTATAAGATACGGTCGTTGATGTTTGACACTGGACGAACGACCGTATGGATATTATTACAGCGAGAGGATTATATTTAAACGGTAACTGTTTCACATGAAAGGTAGTAGTCATTGTATTTGACTCTTCCGATGATTGGGGGTCACGGTGTGTTGTTAGAAGCTATCCCATGATCGTTAGGTATGGAGGGCATTTTTGTAATTTGCACTTTGTGCTTACGGCCAATATATTCGGAAGCCTATCGGGTCACACACATAAGAACATCTAGCCGGATTAAAAAGCTTATAGTGATAACCAAATAAGGAAAGAATATATCTCATACTATAAATGTTATAGCGGTAAATTAATATGGTGGTATTTATTTATTGTGAATAAATATAATACAAGATATTAATTATGTTGATTAATTAAATATACACATAATGTATGTGTATGTCGAAATTATTATGTGTATATGATACACATGTATTTTATAAATTAATTAATCATAGTATTATATTAATAAAGAATATTCCGGATGCCAAAATTTTGGGATTTGGGGCGCCACTTTCAATGCGTATAAGATACACTTGGATTGTGCAATGTAATTAATAAGATTACCATAATATTAATATTGGATATTAATTGATTTTTGGAAAATAGATTTATGGTAATAAGATAAAGATATATTCAATATAAGATATTGTCAATATATATTTTGGAAATATATTTAATATAAGATATTGATTATTAAATGAGATAAATCAATCAAATGTATTTTCCTTATTTTATTAGGAAAATATTTTCTTTCTCATCAATCTACTAGAAGCTAATCCCAATCAGTTGGGGACTATGATGGGGCGCATGTTACTCCTATAAATATGAGGGCTTGGCTAGCTCTTTTGTAGATCATAATTTCAAGAGACTAATAGTTTGTTGTGAAAATAGAGAGCTTCTTAGAGAGAGATTTAGAGAGAGAGAGAGAAAAAGCCGGTCTAGGAACTGGATTTTTCTAATAGCAATCCAATGGTGGATTCCGGCAGGTTGTTCGTGTGGACTGGCGGTAGAGGCTGAACGCTTGAGCGGCTCCGTGCACCACTACTCTCCTTAGATGGTCAAAGCGTCGATCTTTTAGATCAAGCAAGGTAACCACCGTCTACTAACTTGTTATGTTTGTTGCTTAAACGAAGTCGATCATGGTTAAAGAAATAAATTTTTGAATTCCGCTGCGTTCCCGCGTAGATTTCCTAACAGTGGTATCGGAGCAAGCTTCGCGACTTAAGCAATAAACATGTTAATTTGCGTGGTTAATTTTATCGTTTAAATCATGTAATTAATAGATGAAATATTTTTGATTCGCAAAACGATACACGAAAAGGAAAAAAAAAACAAGTCGGCTTTTGGGGTGCTCGGCCGATCGGCGCGCACCCCACCGAAATTACGCCGCCTGGTGCTTTTTTTTGGTGGATCTTCAAAATTTTGTTTTGTGTATTTTGTGATTCAATATGGTTTGTAGTTGTGATTGATATCTTTTGTTTAGTTGATATCATGTGGCTAACTAATGTTTCAAATAGTTTGGACCATTGGGATGCCACATGGCATTATTTGATAAATATGATTTGCCTTTAAATAATCTAGGCCATTTTCAAAATATTTGATTTTGGTGGAATAAGCCTAGGCCCTTTTCAAAATATTTGATTTTGGAAAGGACCAAGATTGGTGCCTTTTGGTTTTGGAAATCAAAAGCGTCCCTTTTGATTATGAATCAAAAGGAAAAAAACAAAAGAGACTTAATTTTAATTTTGATTTATTTTGGAATAATTCTAATTGATTAAAATTAAAATTGATATCGTTTAAAATTAACCGTTAATTTTATTTCGATTAAATCAATTAATTAATTAAATGTTAATTAGTTAATTGATTGTATAAAATTATTTGATTGATTAAAAGTTAATCAATTAATGAAGACGCAAGTAGTTAAATGTTAGTTTATCTTTTTTATAAGATATTATTGTATAGATTAGATAGTAGATATATATGATTATATGGACCCGATTGATCGCTGGACTCGACCGATATGATAGATGTGAATGATTTAAATTTTTTCGTTGGTTTAAAATTTATCCTAGAGCCGTTATGCAGAACGTGACCTAGTTTATTTTTACGCATTATCCCATTCTCGTTAGCTCCCCGTCCTGCGGCGGTGTATTTATTTTATTAGATAAAATTTATGTAACAAGAATGGAGCGGAAGATGATGACCAAAGATAGATTTAAAATAAAGATCTCATTGGAAAATGGAGCATTAAAGATCCTATTGGTGGTTGCAGCTACCCTTAGATCGTGACCAGCGGTTTCATCGATTTGTATTGAAACCGCACTCTAGGAAAAGTCAATGATCATACCAGTTACTTTACGCATTTATTTATTTTGTGCTTGTATTTATTTTACATGATACGATAGATGCATAACTAGGCACGATCTAGATAAATGTGTAGGATGTATGTTTATAGAGATAGATATATTTTGATGAGACCATAATACGAAATTAATTAAGTGAATTAATTTAAAATTACTCCCACAACAAAAATCGAGTTATATTTGTCTCCCAATATTATAATGACGGGTAAGAGCCCTTATTCGAATCCAACCGATCGGCCCTCGTCGGGAATCGACCTACCTCGGGTATATCGTCGTTATCGAGATATGATCGTTATGAGATCTCATGAATATTTGGGTTACGACTCGACTAAGAATCTTGCGGTGATTGGCCCTCGCCAGGACCTTCTGATTTTAGAGACAAGCGGTTGACTATCACATAAGATGTGAATTGTCAAAGAGTTGACTAGTCAACCACCAAGAATCACATAAAGATGTGATTGGTAAAGTGTTACCTACCTTTCGAATTATTCCGGTTGACCGGCCTTCGTCGGAAATCGGGGTAACTAGATGGGATCTTGGCCACTAAATAATTTTTGAAAGATTCTTGAAAGTCAATTGGGAGTAGTTGACTAGTGGGAGCAAAATCATAAATCAAAAGTCCATTTTTGATTTTGCGTGTATAGACAACAACACTCTTTTATCTTTATTTTATGTTGTAGGTTTTAGCAAACTTTTATATTTATGTTTTTAATTCTCGATTAGTAAAACCAAATTGTGACTGTTACCTTTTGAGAAACGTTTTCAAGTATGGTTAAGTTATTTTAATCCTTATAAAATAAGCAATGACGTGAGCAACCCCGTTATAGTAGTTAGAGACAAGGAGATTACATATTTGGTGGAGTGCTCCAAGACTTTAAGTATTAATGAAAAGCGGAAGCTCATGATATGATTAAATCACTTGAAATAAGTTTCAACGAATTAATCATATATTGGATACGATCCAATATGATCATTCTATCATACGATGACAATTAATTCAAACGTTGGATAAGAATGACCGCAACGAATTTTGGAAGGTTGTTTTCAAAATTATAAGATTTAAGCATCGACTTAATTCTTTAATCATTTCTTGAAAGTAAATTAAATAGTTCATGTTTTGAATATGATTCAAAAGGGTTAAATAGACAATTTGACAAATGTTGGACTTTCTTTATGAAAGAAAATTGAAGACACAATTCTTGTGACTTTTCTTAAGTCTTATGAAGACTAAATTAAGAAATATTTACAAGAGCTTGAAGGATTAAAATGGAAAGTTAGGGCATGTGCTTAAGTAAGAGAACTTATCGAAGTCTCTGTCCTAAGCAAGTATATTGAGATAAATCTGTCTAAGTTTAAGTCAGCTCTTAGATATATGATATCTTACGAGTATGATTGAATTAGAAAGATTAAATACGGAATACACTGAGATACGAAAAGTGAAGCAAACGTTGAGACATTTCAGTTTTGTATTCTGAGTCTAGTAAACTGATAAATGAACTAAATAAATGTTATCATGTTCCGGTTCTCATGAAGAACATATTTTCAGTTAGATGTTAGGATTTAATGGACAAATTCAATTGTAAGAAATAAATGTTATCCCGATAAAGTTGAACGATCAATGAATCTGACATATTAGATTGGTGTCACTATATAGTTGATATATGTGATGAATTCTCAACTAAATTTTTATATGGCTGTTATCCTTAATATTTGGTGGTCGTTCTAGACATAGTCTCTATGGAGGGGAATCGTGTGATCAGAAGTCATTCTGATGACATCTGAACCATGTGGTTATGAATCATGTCTAAAGATGACTGAAATACCCTTTTATGAAAATGTTATAAAATCTAGAAAGTTGTCCAAAGCCTAAACATACCGATGTTTGTTGGCTCATGACAATTAATGCCACAAATAACTTTTGTTAATCTTATGACTATTTTTAGAAATAGTCAAGCGTACTCAGTGAAGTGCATAATTTGGAAAGCCCGAAAAGTTCGAGTTAGCACGAATATGAGATTGATGAACTACGTAGGAATTAATCTTCAATTGGATTGAAGTAATTAATACCTGAAGTGTGTTTCAAAAGTTGTTTGAAAAGGAATAAGATCCCCCCTGGAAGGATACCACTTTTGGATACGCGATCAGATTGTGCTTCTAAAATAGAAACAACACTATATATGATAAATGTGTGACGTAAGCCATGCAATGTGTCCCTTACCCGTTTCGGGATAGTCCCCTTATACAATTCATATACTTAACCTAGTTCCAAAGAATAAAGGTTAAACAAATTCCATATCAGATATGGAAGTCGATAACATCAAATCCATCTTAACCGATGATTTAAGGTTGTTGTGCTTTTAGCAAGCAGGCAATGTCTGAAAGGCTTGGAGCTTAGTCTGACATATGCAACTTTATGAAATATCTTACTTAGCATGCTGGATATTATTTACTTGTCTACGGAGCAAAATGTTTGTCTCCAAACATGTTGTCTTCTAGAGGAAGTGTTTCTTCCAAAAGAAACATTGGGAGTAAATTTAGATCTCAAAGGTAGTTTGAGAACCACAAGGAGATATTTAGCCAAAGGAACGTGAGCAGACGCCACATAATGATGAGGTGTAGAACACTGCTCAGTGCACACAAAATTTCTATAATTCTGTAGATAACCTCAAGCCTGAAAAGGTTGCTGGTATATTCATCTTGAAGAATGAATATCTCACGACTTATGAAGGAATGTTTGAAAGGCAAGATTGAGAGATATGGCCAGGAGCCATAATATCTGAATTAAATTCCATCAGTGGCAATCAGGTTGTGAACCTAGTATGTCTTACCTAGAGGGAATGTCCTGAAAAGCTGAGGTGGATAGTAATATGATTACCATAAGGCTATAGTGACGACTAAGGGGTACGGGGTGTAAACCTTGTAATTATCTTTATGTTCCCAGCTGAGCCCAGTTCTATTTAGACTATGCTTGTTATAACTTCGTATCATGGCTATATGATAGTGTTGAAGATGTTGGACAAAAATCCCGATGTTCATAGACGATAACATGATATGTGAGCCCACGAGATCCATTTATGGACTCAAACAAGTTTCTCTAATTTTATTGTTTGATTCAGTCAAAAGAAGGGATATGCCCAATGTGCATGAGGGATAGTGGGAGTGTGTTACAATTTATGAGTAATGTAATGGATATCTCTCTCGGGAAGGACCAAGGTCTCGTCAGAGATTCATGTGTGTGTTGAGGCAGTTCCTTTTGACTTGATCATTTGGAGCATGGTATGAAGATAGTCTGAGTCCCCACGGATAGCGATCCGTTCACGCTTAGGGTTGGTTGCGAGTATTGCACGAGATTCTTGTGTTTCAACTTGGTCTTGTGTGTAAGAGTGATTGGTTTTAGGCCAAGTGGGAGATTGTTGAAATAGTGTCCTAAAGCCAATCGGGTTGGACAAGATCCGACCGGGTCGGGTCATTTCTACTATTTCTTTATGTTTATACATATATTAAATGACTTTCTGTTGTCATATATTTGTTCTTTTAAAGAACCAATTATGAATTGTTATATGATAGCGTCCTTAGTATTAAACTGTTATAGAGAAACCATGATAGGCGATTATAGTTGATGGGATCTCTAATCACTTTAATAAGTTTGATACTTAAATGTCTCTAGGCTTATGTACTATTCAACAGAGCATTGATTGTGCAAACATGCTAGCACATATTAAATGTCTTATGTCGTTAAGGGCAGAGATAGATCTCGTCTATCGAAGTATAGAGACATTTGGACAGTACATGGACGTGTATTAGAGGATGCGTACGTTAGACTGACCTACTTACACTGTTAAGTGTCACACTATGTGACGGTTGTGTAATTATCCTTAGGACCGGAGTCTACATGGCATCATGGTGTGGATTGTCATGCTTTGACGCTATTGAGGTTTCCCCTAGCCATAGGGAGATCATACGGTAGTGATTGGGTGTGATACTGAAGCATGCGGAGTATACATGTTTGTTCGTCCGGAAATCGTGTATTCTATCAGTAGGGGTGAATATCCGAAAGTGCCGTCTTATAAGGAATGTCTTACTCTCGTGATTCTTTGCAAAGTTAAAGTAAATGAGTTACTTCGAGAGAGCATGATATCCAGATTATAAGATACGGTCTTTGATGTTTGACACTTGACGAACTACCGTATGAATATTATTACAGTGATAGGTTCTATTACACGGTAACTGTTTCACATTGAAGGTAGTAGTCATTGCATTTGACTCTTCCGATGAGTGGGGGTCACAGTGTGTTGCTAGACGCTATCCCGTGATCGTTAGGTATGAAGGGCATTTTTGTAATTTGCACTTTGTGCCTACGGCCAACATATTCGGAAGTCTATCGGGTCACACACATAAGAACATCTAGCCGGATTAAAATGCGGTTATAGTGATAACCAAATAAGGAAAGAATTTATCTCATACTATAAAGGTTATAGTGGTAAATTAATATTGTGGTATTTATTTATTATGAATAAATATAATACAAGATATTAATTATGTTGATTAATTAAACATACACATAATGTATGTGTATGTCGAAAATATTATGTGTATATGATACACATGTATTTTGCAAATTAATTAATCATAGTATTATATTAATTAAAAATATTACGGATGACAATATTTTGGGATTTGAGGCACCACTTTCATTGTGTATAAGATAAACTTGGATTGTGCAATTTAATTAATAAGATTACCATAATATTAATATTGGATATTAATTGATTTTTGGAAAATAGATTTATGGTAATAAGATAAAGATATATTCAATATAAGATATTGTCAATATATATCTTGGAAATATATTTAATATAAGATATTGAATATTAAGTGAGATAAATCAATCAAATGTATTTTCCTTATTTTATTAGGAAAATGTTTTCTTTCTCATCAATCTACTAGAAGCTAATCCCAATCAGTTGGGGACTATGATGGGGCGCAGGTTACTTCTATAAATAGGAGGTCTTGGCTAGCTCTTTTATACATCACAATTCCAAGAGACTAATAGTTTCTTATGAAAATAGAGAGCTTCTTAGAGAGAGATTTAGAGAGAGAGAAAAGATCGGTCTAGCAACCGGATTTTTCTAGTAGCAATCCAATGGTGGATTCTGGTGGGTTGTTCGTGTGGACAGGCGGTAGAGGCCGAATGCTTAGGCGGCTCCGTGCACCACTACTCTCTTTAGACGGTCAAAGCGTCGATCTTTTAGATCAAACAAGGTAACCACCGTCTACTAACTTGTTATGTTTGTTTCTTAAACGAAGTCGATCCTAGTTAAAGAAAATAAAATTTTGAATTCTGCTGTGTTCCCGCGTGGATTTCCTAACTCTCAGGTCGTTTACTCCGATGGGCTATCGAACTTACGGAGTTCGATATACAATACCATCCTAGAAAGGCAATTAAAGCTCAACCGCTAGCGGTTTTCATCATCGAAACAAGCTTTATCATAGAGCACCCGAGTCCGCAAGGACTCGATAAACCTACAATGCCGAAGACCGCAGAAACGAGACGGCCAGAAAATTGTTGGCAACTTCACGTTGACGAGGCGTCCAGCCAGAATGGCTGCAGGGCGGGTATTATTTTGTCTGAACCGGGGACAACCAAGAGATAGAAAAGGACCCAAGATTCGAATTCAAATCCTCAAACAATCAGGCCGAGTACGAAGCTGTCATAGCCGGCCTCGAGCTCGCAAGAGGGATGAGAGTAGATAATGTTGAGGTCTACTGCAATTCTCAGCTAGAGGTCAATCAAATATCAAGCGACTATGACACACATTGCGGCATCCTGAACAAATATTATGAGGTCGTCAGATAGCTGAAAAAGGATTTCAGCTACTGCGAATTCAAAAGAATCGGTAGGAAAGATAGCATACGGGCAGACTTCTTGTCAAAACTATCAGAGGGCGAGGAGCTCGCTGATCCCTCTATCATGGTTGAGTATTTGGAAGCACCCTCCATAGACAAAGAGCAGATCATGGACATCGATGTGTTGGCACCGAATCCAAGTTGGATCGATAACATCAGAGCTTACGTTGAATCGGGCAACCTACCGGCAGATAAGGATGATGCCCGATCTCTGTGGAAGAGGGCGGCAAGGTACACCATCCTTAACCGAGTTTTATACAGAAGGTCGACCATGAAACCCCTCCTCAGATGTGTCCGTGAGGAAGAAAGTGAGAAAATCCTGGCAGAATTACATCAGGGGGTGTGTGAGGACCACCATGCTAGTCGCTCTTTGGCTCAAAAGATCATATTAGCAGGATATTACTGGCCGACGATCCTAAAGGACTCCGAAGCCTTAGTCAGAGCATGTTCAGCCTGTCAAAATGTCGCGGACATCCCAAGGTTACCATCGGTAGAAAAAAGCATCATAGTGTCGGCCTGGCCTTTCGACATGTGGGGCTTAGATCGTATTGGACCATTCCCCACGGGAAGGGGCAGCTGCAAGCTTATCATAGTGACGGTTGACTATTTTACAAAATGGATCGAGGCAAAGCCCCTGGCTAAGATAGGGGCAAAGGATGCGGTTTATTTTCTACACGATCAGATATGGTCAAGTTTTGGCATCCCGTGAGTGGTGGTTACAAATCACGGGCTGCAATTCAGGAATGAGTTCTCAAGCTTCTGTAGAGACTACAATGTCAAACACTGGCAATCGTCAGCAGCCTACCCGCAGAGCAATGGCCAGGCCGAGGACAGAACAAACAGATAATAAAAATGCTCAAAAATAGTGTGAGCGAGAATGCAACCGCGGGAGGATGGGTTGATGAGCTCCCTACCATCTTATGGGCGCTCTGGACGACAGTAAAAACCCCCACTGGTCAAACACCTTTCACGCTCACATATGGATCGGAAGCCATGGCACCGATTGAAATGTCGCTCCCAAGTATCAGGGTCACAAGATACAACCCCACGGAAAACGAGCTTAGCAGGCAAATCGAATTGGACTTGGCAGAAGAAAGAAGGATTGCGACATACCACAGGCTCGTAAACTACAAACAGATCGCCAAAAGACATCACAACAAAATAGTTCGCGACCACTGCTTCAAAGTAGGTGACTTCGTCCTCCGCAATAGGAAGGCCGCAGGACTCCAACCCGATAGGGGCAAACTAACAGCGAACTGGGAAGATCCTTATTGAATCTTTAGAGAAATCAAGAAAGGGACCGATGTTTTAAAGGACATGAACGGGTACGAGCTCAATCGCCGCTGGCCCGTAGATCATCTCAAGAGATATTACATGTAGAAGTTGGTTTAGGTCACGGTGCCATGTCTACGTTTACGATGTAAATGGATTCGCTTTCTTTTCTGGGTTATGGGTTTTCATTACAGTGTTTACGACATGAATGATCACGCTTTCTTATCGTATAAGTATACATACCAACTCTATATTTTCTCAGTGTTCACGCTTTAGGTATTATTTGTTTCTGTGAAATCCACCGGATACACCCTTCGTCTTCGCAACACCAAGAGGGCTGAATGAATACTTTTATATTCATAAAAAGCGAACAAATACAACAAACTTGGCATCACACAGAGTATCAGTGACTAAGGGCTCAAAAAAAAGGCTAGTCCGTGTTGAGGTAGACACCCTAAGGCTGACCGGCATTCCACAGCTACTAGTACAAAGGCCCTAAATCAACCACGCGAAAGGTATTGGATGAGCGGGATCCATTATCCTCGCAAAATTGATAGCTTCACGGTGAATTATAACTCCCAGTCACGCTCACCGACGGACTAAAGATAGCATGCATAAGGATAACTTCTTCATCCGTAAGCACCTCGAAATCCATGGTCGGAATGGCACAGGTATTGATAAACCGCTTCCACTCCCGATGCGGTCGGGACAGCTTGGAGGCGACGCCCTTCAAGATGAGATTTTCCTCACCCGGAAATAAGCGTCGGTATGCATCGGCCCTATGATTAAAATAAGGCACCTCACTATCAAGATCCCATGCCACCTCGTAATTCATGGCCGGATCGACTTTGGGTAGGCGAAGGAACGAGTTGATAGTAGCCGGAGTAAAGCCAACAGAAATGCCTCGAAGGGAAATCGAGGTGGTGCCCACCACGGAGGTAGCCTCCGACAAAACGGAGTAAAACTCACGCACCGAAGTGAGGTTATATCTACCCCTAGGATCTGCAGTAAATAAACGCCACCCGAAGAAACAACACGGAACATGGCCAAGTGCCTTTTCCCGTGGAAGTACTCCCAAAAATTCGCAACGGCAGTGGCAGATGCCGTAGCGAAGAAATGGGACAACCCGGAGGAAGGAGAAGAGCCAGTGGAGGACATCGACATGGTGAAAAAGAGAAGAGACAAGTATTAGGAAACAAATGTATAATTGTTGTTAAAGATGGTCAAGATCTCCTTTTTATAGGAAAAGGGAAGGTGATCCAACGAATGAGGTTGACAAGATCTAACAGACAGGGCAGTTGCAGGCTATTCAAATTCTAAATACAAAAGCCACATTTACTACCCCACGGTTACTAAAACCGCATTCAATGCAGATTGAACGCACGGTCTTCCAGGTCAACCAGGGATCCTGCCTTTAATGCTCAACCATTCCCAACGGGAAAGGCATGAGACCTTGCTTTAAGTAACGGGACCGCACAGAGAAATTTTTGGCACTAGTTCAAAGCGGGTTTTGTGCCCGAGGTTTTTAAGCAAGACTAATTCGACGTGGCCTCGAGTGTTCAGTGCACGCTCGAATAGCAGTCCGGGACTCGTTTCGGTCTCAGATTATGCTCGAAAGTGATCTCGATAAAAATAGTGTCATGCAATCAAGAAGGATACGCAAGCACATTCAACATTCAGACAAAAGCAATAAAATACTCAAATATAAAGACCGCAGTGCGGCGATAATCGGGTTACAAAAAAAAAAAAAAGTAAGGCAATTCCTCATCAAAGGAGGTGTCAGGCTCGGTGGAGGACTTAGAGGGAATCTAATCAAACACGATGTTCTGCCTTGGAAGTCGGAAGATACTCGTCCGACGGACAAGTGGGTACCAATGCGGAACATTGGTTGGATATTAGCCAATGAAAGGGGATGAAGCGACCAGGATCCATGCCCGTGGCAAAAGAAACGGCCCCACGATGCATTAGGAGGCCCGAATCAACCTTCACCGAGGGGATAATAATGGAATGCAAGAGAAAAGCCTCCTCTTCGGCGACCTCTTCAAATGATCAGTAGGAAGCGCACGAGTGTTGATGAACCGCTTCCATGCCCGAGCATCTTGGGACAGCTCGGACGCGACCCCCTGCAGGGCTGAATCCCACTCACCCGGGAACAAGTAGTGGAACGCGCCATTCCGATGCGTATGCCTGGAGATCTCGTTATCATCAAGGGCCAGTCCTGCTCGTAATGAATAGCAGGGTCAAACATGGGAAGGTTGAAGAAGCCGTTGATAACCGCCGGAGTGAAAGGGATGGATACCCCACGGATAGGAACGGACGTGACGCGTCCTGCGGCCCCGACCTCAGACAAGACCGAGTAAAATTCACTCACAATTGTGGTGTTATAATGCCCGTAGGCCTAGCGATGAAGTCATCCCACACAGACAAAGAAATGCGCAAACGGGATCCTCCATTTATCTTGCAACGGTTCAGACCCACGGCTCAATCAAAAGAGGGCAACGGTTAAAGTAAGCCCAGAAAATTGCAAGGACATCATTCGATGCCATATCAAAAAACGGTGAAGGAACGTTAGAGGGAAACAAGAGAAGAACCATAGAGGTTTGTTTGCAAAGACAACTCTAATTCGCATGTTGGAATGAAGAAATGGCAAGCCCCTCCTTTTATAAGAGGAGCCAGCACAACCTACGGTCGAGTCAATAAAATCAGACGGATAGGGCTGAAGCAACCATTTTTAAAAAATGAATTCAAAAGTTGAAAAACGGATAAGGTTAAGGCAACCTCCTCAAATTCAAATTCAAAAGGCCAACTTTAGTGCTCTATGGTTACCAAGGTGACAGTCAATGCAACGGTTACCGTGATGACAATCAATGCAGCAGTTACCGAGGTAGCAGTAAATAAAGGACCTGTCAAGTCAGGACGGTTACACATCCAAGACTGACATGCTAGAAAAGAGCCAATAGGACAGACTAGGTTATTTAGACCAAACCTGCTAAAAACCTTGCTTGAAACAAGGGGTCCGCAGGTTCGAAATACCCCCTGACGGATTCAAACGAGTGGGCGTCCAAGTAAGTAGGTTATTATTTTCAATAAATCCATAAAGTGAAAGCTCAGGACTTATAAAAAAAAAAGGGCCGCATGCCTCATGGGCGAGCACACCAACTCGAAAGACGTCATATTTTCGAGAAAAATAGAGAAGCAAGCACAATCAGTACTAGAGAAAATCAAGAGGAAGAAGAAAACATAAATTCTATCAAAAGCCATACAGCGGCCACAACATCATTCGAGGTTACTAAGTTATTACAGATAAAGCGCTCAGAATTAAAAGTTTAATATTACAACCCAAAGTACGAGGAAAAGAAAGATAAAAGCTGTCACTGCTGGATCTGCTCGCTCTCAGGCACCATTGATTCATCATGAACATTCTCGCCTTGAAGAGAATGATGTAAAAGGGAGTCAATTGGGATAGCAGCGGACACAATCTTAACTTGAGTAGTAACGCTAGACGACTTCTTAATTATGGCCCGCAAATTGTCAGCGATCACATGTGGGGGATTCCATGGTTCTTTTCCCTCTTCAGCCCGACTTTGAGCAATGGTTTCAATCTCTTCAGCAGTGAAGGGGATTTCTGAATGGAAGGGCAACAACTGATCATCGTACTAGTCAAGGAAAGACCAATCCTCTAAAACACTCAGAGAAGGGGCATCACCTCCCTGAGCCCAGCGGACACAACGAGCTAAATGAAAAACCCTTCATCGTAGCCCGCCAGACCGTTATCCTCAAGAATCTTATTAAACGCATCAGATCTCTAAAATGCATCAATTGCTTCCACCCTTGCGGCTACCCTTGCAGCTTCCCGCTTGGCCTCCAAGTCGGACTCGGCCTTCTTCACTCTTTCCTCAAGAGCGGTTTTCTCCTTCGCCCACAGCTGTCCAGCCCGATCAGCACTTGCCTTGAGCTCGTCAATGTCTTGTTATACTCAGTGGCTTCTTTCTCAGGTTTGGACTGCAGCTCGATCCTAGCAATCTCCATGGCCTCAACTTCATCTAGATGTTTCTTCCTCAACACCTCAAGCTCGCTCTCCGCGGTCCCAGCTTTTAGATTCAGCTCAGAGACATTTCCTTCAAGTTGTTCAACCTTCTCCAAGGCCTTGCCCAAATCTCGCTCCATCTCGTCGCCCATGTGATCAGGCTGTACAATGGAGGTGTTCAACTACAAGATAAGGGGAGAACATTTTAGTAACAGATGAAGCAAGAAAAATAATCAAGAAATTTATGCAAGTATAGGCTAACCAGAGCAGGAAGCATGCTAACCACACCCGCTAAGTCTTGGCGCCTCTGGAGGAAATACTTTGAGGGACTCAGCCGATCCCTCAGCACCGTGCGAGCACCGATTCCTTTCCCAATCACCATCTCCACCTCATCAAGACCGTCTAACTTTAAGTTCCACAGTTGATGAATCACAACCTCGGCCTCCGTCTTCGGCAGTGTGAAACCCGCGTACAACCAACTAATGCGATCAGAGGCAGGCCAGGAAGCAGAGGCCGTATGTTGTTCATCCACTGATTGAATGTTAGACTGACTGGTGATCTGATGCAAGGTCTTCTTGGCCGATTCGGCCGCTACTTTGACCATAGTAGGATGACCCTTTGTCTAGGGTGGAACTCTGTATTTCTTTGGATCACTCTCTTCGACGTCCCACCAATCACCAGAGTATCCTTCCTCTCCGTGCCGGCGAGCTGTAGGGTGCCACTGCTAGAGGTGACCACAGTTTCCCGTTGCTCTTAGGATTTGGAGGCACAGCTCCCTCTGGGATAACCAAAGGAATTTTGGGCATCTCACTAGCCGCGAGGTGACTCGCCCTTTCAACCTTGCCGATAGTCTGCTTATCGGTGACTTTCTTGCGGATACGGCTAACGTTCGGCATGTCTACAAATTAAGGAATATGTTAGTACGGAGATCATTAACAGAAATAAACAGCGATCATATTAACAAAAGAAAGCAAAATATAACTAAGTACACATGGAAAAGGTTGTTACCCAGCTCATCACGTTTCTCAGGATCGCCCTCACACACGACACACTGGAAAGAAAAGCAAACATCATGATGGCACTTGGCATACCAGTATGGATCTCAAGGCAAGGGCACTACTCTAACCAAGGGTACTCTGACCTCAGACCGGGGATCCCAACAGCCTGACTAAATGGCTCGGTCACATCCAATAGAGCCCGCAAACTGAATGTCTATTTTTGATAGGGGGATCTTCACGGAACACCAAGATATCGTATATTCACAGAATGAGCTTCTTATCATCGTTTTGCTCGTTATACGTCTTAATCTCCTCGGTATTGGACAAACCTGACCGAAAGTTATGAAGCGGCCACCCAACACGCGACCTCCACTCGTATACATCGGGCTTTCCAACCAGGGACCTTATCTGAAAGATCAAAGAATAGTTGGCAGTCACGCCTTCGCAGACCTAGCTGTCCCCTTTTGTTCAACCTAGACAGGGTATAGAAATAATTGAAAACGGGCAGACTGGGCTCGCCACCGGACAACCGACACACAATGATGAAACCTACAAACACTCTTGATATCCAGAAAGAAAGATCACATGAAAGAGTATTTGTAACCGTCATAAATTTCACCAAGAAGGGGTCGAAGGATGGTCGGGACCCAGCCACAAAATGATCATAATGATGAAAGATGTAATCCCTTGGGGCCGGCAACAGAACCACTCGATAGACCTACCCCCCTCACAGGCTGCGAACCGATAGTTGTGTTGGAATAGTGTCCTAAACCCAATCGGGTTGGACCGGATCCGACCGGGTCGGATCATTTCTACTATTTCTTTATGTTTATACATATATAAAATGGTTTTTCTGTTGTCATATATATGTTCTTTTAAAGAACCAATTATGAATTGTTATATGATAACGTCCTTAGTATTAAACTGTGATAGAGAAACCATGATAGGCGATTATAGTTGATGAGATCTCTAATCACTTTAATAAGTTTGATACTTAAATGTCTCTAGGCTGATGTACTATTAAGCAGGGCATTGATAGTATAAGCAGAGACTAGCACGTATTAGATGTCTTACGTCTTTAAGGGAATGGATAGATCTCGTCTATCGAAGTGTAGACACTTGGACTTGTACGCGGACGCGTGTATTAGAGAATGCGTCGTTAGATCGACCCACTTACACGGATAAGTGTCACACTATGTGGCGGTTGTGTAATTATCCTTTGACCGAGTCTTCATGGCATCACGGTGTGGATTGTCATGCTTTGACACTATTGAGGTTTCCTCAGCCACGGGGCGATCATGCGGTAGTGATTGGGTATGATCATTGAAGCACGCGGAGTATACATGATTGGTCGATCCGGGAATCGCGTATCCTATGATTGGGATCGAATATCCGAAATTGCCTTCTTATAAGGAATGTCTTAATCTCGTGAATCTTTGCAAAGTGGGAGTAAATGAGTTACTTCGAGAGAGCTTGATATCCATATTATAAGATACGGTCGTTGATGTTTTGACACTCGACTAACGACCGTATGGATATTATTACAAATGATAGGATTGTAAGTTACACGGTAAATCGCTTTCACATGAAAGGTAGTAGTCATTGCATTTGACTCTTCCGATGATTGGGGTCACGGTGTGTTGCTAGACGCTATCCCGTGATCGTTAGGCATGAAGGGCATTTTCGTAATTTGCACTTTGTGTCTACGGCCAACATATTCGAAGCCTATCGGGTCACACACATAAGAACATCTAGCGGATTAAAATGTGGTTATAGATGATAACCAAATAAGGAAAGTTTATCTCGAGACTATAAAGGTTATAGTGGTAAATTAATATGGTGGTATTTATTTATTATGAATAAATAAAATACAAGATATTAATATATTAATTAAAGAATATTCCGGAAGCCAATTTATGGCTAAAGGGGGCGCAACTTATTAGTGTATAAGATACACTTGGATTGTGCAATTTAATTAATGATATTACCATATATTAATATAAGATATTAACATATGAATATATATATCACCACACGTGAATTGCATATAGGATATGCATGTTCACATTTGTGATAAATATATATATGTGTAGATTTATATTTGTGTAATATATATATGTGATATATACACATGTGTAAATTGATTTATGGTAATAAAATAAATATAGTCAATATTAGATATTGACAATATCTTGGGAATATTCAATATAAGATATTGACAATATCCTAGATTTATTTGATATAAGATATTATAATAAATGAGATAAATCAGTCAATTATATTTTCCTTATTTTATTGGAAAAAGGTTTTCTTCCTTTCTACTCTATTGGGGCGCCACCTATGACTATAAATAAGAGGTGGGTGTCAAGCTCTTTTGTACATCACAATTGCAAGAGCTCATAGTTCTTGTGTAAAATAGAGAGCGTCCTATAGAGAGTTGGAGAGAGGGGAAAAGGGCCGGTCTAGCAACCGGAGTTTTCCAATAGCAATCCATGATGGGATTCCGGCGGGCTGTTCGTGTGGACTAGCGGTAGAGGCCGAACGCTTGGGCGGCTCTATGCAGAACTACTCTCCTTAGACGGTCAAAGCGTCGATATTTTAGATCAACCAAGGTAACCACCGTCTACTACTTATTTGTTTATTGCTTAAACGAAGTCGATCTTGGGTCGATAGGAAATAAATTTTTGAATTCCGCTGCGTTCCCGCGTAGATTTCCTAACAAGTTGGCGGGGACATCACAAGCAAGCATGGATCTTGTATAATCATCGGCCAATTAGAACTTCTTCCACTGCTTGCCGATTTCCTTATCAAAGGCCTACTGGTTTTCGAGCTCTGCAAATCCCTCATCCGTATACTGTTTTGAAGGCCGAGGGTTCTTCTCCTTAGCCTGTTTCCCGCGGATGGCTCGGGCCACCATCTCATTCAAAGCAGCCTCACCCTGATGAAGCAGATCCTGTCCGGAAGTCCTCGAAGCCTCGTCTTTGGCATAATAAGTCTCAAGTTGCTCTGCAAACTCCAGTAAACCTTGTTTGCCAGAATCACCATCGTCGGGCCCATACTCCACCGCCTCTCGGTTTTCATCATCACTAGAGGTGCGTTCAGAGGACAACCTGAAAAATACGAGGGCGAGGCGGATAGTTAGTCACCAAGACATAGGAGTCGGGTGATCGCGTGTAAGTCACTAACGTCGATATTACTAGCAAGAATACTAGGTACATCGTAGTATAGTAAATACGAGTCAAGGTCGATCCCACTGAGACAATGCAACGATAAGTATAAACGATTTTAACCTAATTAAAAAGAAACATAGAGGCGGTCATTGACCAACAATAAACATAAAGAAAACGTGGTATTTCTCCCCCTCTTCTGACCGATCAACTAACTTGTATTAGTTAATCGTTACGTTTACTTCACCACATAATTTCCTTAAATTAATCGCGAGCTTTAGTTTTAATTATCATTATCAGCTACGGGTGCAACTCCTACTCCTATCTACTCCGACAATGGTAGTAGACAATCTATACGCAAGCTACCCTCCTTAATTGGTCCATAATAGCCCATGCGCATAAAGAACAAGAATTTCCGATATCGAGCGCTAACTCATACCGCTAACCCGCCTAGACAGCTGTCGACATTGATAAGCACGTTCCTAGGGTCCATCGGACTATGTCCAAACTTAGCACTTAACTATTCATATTTCATGCCAGTTTACGATTACAATAAGCAGATTGGCCAGATCTAACCTACTGTTAATTAAACCTGTCGATCAACGTAGCTGTAGTAAATCCCAGTTTTAGGTTTTCTAAATAATGCCTCAGTAAACCGGTATAGACCTCGGGGTTCCCGGGGTCAGTTTTTCCTATTCCTGGATCTACATTGCTCACATATGATTAAAATAAGTAAATTATAGGGTTTTTAAACATGCAGATTAACTAAAACACATAAATACGAACAGATCTACCATATTGAAGACAAAAAGGAACGTTCAAAGCTTCATACCTTCAACAATGGTAATCTAGCTCGATCTACTCAAGCTAGAGATGGTAGAGAAAGGGAGAAAACCAGAGACAACTCCTTAAAAGCTTGGAATAACTTTATTTCATCAAAATTGTATAATGTAATTGAATCCTATTCAAACAAGCCACCGGTTTACCGGCCCTAGCCCTCGGAAAACCGGGTTGACTTTTCTCATTTTTCTTCAACATGCTTCTTCTTGGACTTTAATCACTTTGCCCAATATACTTCTTTTGGTCCAGATCCATTCTCCAAAGCTCCAGATCTGGTACATCCTATAAAACAAGCAAAACGAGACAAACGGTACCAAATCTTCGGGAAAATAACATAGATGCAGAATTAAGATCCTAGAAACATGCACATAACATTTAATATATATTCCACATAATAATGATCCTATATATCCTCTCTTGAGCAGAATTTGGGGTGAATAAGGGTACAATTATTGGTACCATTTAGAGCGTTATGAACTACCACACACTTAGCTTTTGATCGTCCCGAGCAAAAAGGCGAAAAGAAAACACAACACTCTAATCCGTATACAAGTTAATTAAAAACAAATATGCATTTCAAAGTCAAGATCGAGATCATGCCACTCATATCCATCAGTAACACATTAAACACTATTCACGTCATGAGCCAATGTGTCTGTGCAATAACTTTCACAACCGCTTAGTAATGCAGACAATCTCACATTACGTCAACCCGTAGTCGAACTAACCAGTCTCAAACATGTTATTTATCGGTCTATGCAAAAGTCGTGCGTTTTACGCTCCATCGACTCAGATTTTACCAAAGAGAATATAGATATATATATATTTCAATACACTTCTCTTTCTTGGCGGGTGAACTGACAGACCTAAACCTATCCCTGAGAACGGCGCCAGAAATCTGACAGACGTTTCCTGGGTTAAACGATCTTAACCGGCAGTGTACCGGGTCAAACTGTAGTGCTAGTATGGTGAGTCAGAGTATCGTATCCACAGAGAACTTGGTAATTCTTCTAAGTGTGGTTAAACACCAAAGAGCTGTTATTAACTCGATCTAAACCGCAATTTTATAACACAGATCACTACTATTCTAGTCAACATAAAATAAATACGAAAATTAAAAACTATACTAACATGATATATATATAAATACATAAATATATATAGATCTACATAAACCGCAATTTATATATATAGATATAAGTATATATAGATACCAAAATATTAAACAGATAATTTTAGAGAACTGGCCAAAACTTATATAATTGGTTTATACGATCTTTCGATTAAATGAAATGTGTTTGATCTCTCCTTTTATTTTAGGTCCAATTGAGTAAATGAGACGGTGCACTCTGAGGTAAACAATTCCTCCTCACACAAGCGTATGAAATTGTCATATGTCCATTGCATCACCCAAGGTCCACAATATTACGGTTTTTACGAGCAGTCCACGAGTACAAATCTTCCTTTAGATAAAAGGAGTCATTCCGTTCGTCAAACGGTCAATTTTATTTAAAAGGCTCCGGTTGTCAAAGCCGGGCGATTCAACTTTCCGGTTTAAGTTTCAATTAACTGATGATTTAACATTATTACGATCTCGAGTACAAATTATAATAAGATTCATTTCTCCCAAAACAAATCTACCCCCGGGTAGGAAATCGGATTCCGTTATCACGTTATTCACACGGCCAATTTTACCCTCCGATTTTTCTATCTTTTATCTCATATCCTGACTACGAGGCGTCAATTCATAATTAGATTATGAATTCCTCAGATCGATTAAATATGTCAATACGAATACGATTAAAATAGAAAAAGATTCAATTAACTCAATTTTAATCATTTTAACTTAACAACATTTCTTTAACGAAAAGATCGAAATAAAACCGATTACATAGTTTTGGCCAGTATTATATTTAGCCTAAAAACATTATAACCACGAAAAAATATAAAACAAACATAAATACTTAAGAAAAGTTACCCGAATACGGCAGTTGATTCGTAAATCGTATTTTCGGACATTACAACTTCTTCAGCAAAACCGACTTCCGAGATTTTCCCGAGCATTATAACGATACTAAAACTACATTATTACGGTGTAAGGCCTTATTTACAACTACTACTAAAAATAAAAATAAAAGAAAGAGAAGAAGATATATATTTTTGGTACTCTCCGAACTGCTCTCTGATCAACTCCTTATATAGACAAAGGTCTCAAGGCCGGACCGGTCCGGGATCAAGCCGGATCGGTCCGGACTAATGATTACATCCACTAACTTGATCTCTTCAGCATGTGCGTAGATTATATATATTTTTATATATAATTATTAAACTTCTAAAATTCATATCTCGAGTTCTGGACCTCCAAAAATTGCAAACGAAATGCCAAAATTAAGGTCTCGAGAAACTCTACATCTTTCATGAAGGAATCTTTTTCAGATAACGCCTTCTTGATTACCTCGTGTTCCTCCGAAGCTATTTCGGGATTTTTCTTAACCCAAATCGATTAGCCACTTGATCACTTTGTTTAAGTTGTAGACCTCAATCTTCATAATTTAAATTGCATTGGAAAGCTTTGGAAAATCTACAACTTTCGTGAAGAACACTTTTTCTGAAAATGTCGTTTTGATGAGCCATTCGTTTGTCGAAGACATTTCTTGATTACCACTTAACCAGATTGATTGGCCACTTGACCACTTAAGCTTTTCAATTGACCATTTAGGCTCGTGGCACTCTCTAAATCATTCCAGAGATATGATTAAACTTCAATATGTCGATTCTCGGGGTCTCGGGTTATAAATCTGCAATAAAATACCACAAATACCCACGTAAATCGACATTTATTAATCCGATTTACTAAAATCGGTACAAAATTACAACTTTTACTATTATTACTACTAACTACTCTAAATTATAAAGATTAACATTTCATACTATTTATACCATAATTTCATATATTTTATATAGAATTCGTTGATAAAACATAATAATATAACGTATATTTAATCATATAAAAATAATACATCAAATTACTCCCACTTAGCTTTTGATCGTCCCTCGAGCAAAAATAAGCGAGTAATAAAAGATAGTATAATTAATCGATTTGAGTTTATATTGTCAATATTATAAATATATTATCTATCTTAATTTAAAATCTTAAGAAGACAGAAAGAGTATATAACTGAAATAATTTAAACATTAAATATTATTTAGATAAAATTGTACATGTAATACTTAATAAGTATAAATAAAATATTAGAATTATTTTTAATCGCAACTATTATGAAATCCTGGAATCGGAAACTTGGTTAGGTAGTTGACAAAAATGGCTTATAAAGTTTAGGTTCAAGATGTTGGTTAATCGGAAAAAGGGAAATCAAAAAGAGAAAGAGGCAAGTCGTACATACCTACATCTTCATATTCTTGAAAAAAAAACGTAATCTCGATTAATAGCATCTTTTTTTTCTTTTTTTTTTCAAAATTAAGAACTATAAGCGTGAGTGTGTGTAGAAAATCAAACTTACATGCATTGCTTCATCAAGATTGATCGGAGTACTACTCTTTCGATCGAAAATTACAAGTCCGGTTTCCTTAAACTTGTAATAATTCCTGAGATCTTATGATTCAACTTTTTCTTTTCTTTTATCTTGTGCCTTCATTCCCAAGCAATAGGACATTTCTAGATAATACCCTAGCTGGACTACTATCATCAGGCAATCGGGAGCTTAATTACCTCATAGTGATATAGGACATTTCGTGATAATACCCTACTCACTCCAATCATTGGTAGCTACAACCGATATATTCTTTTTATTTTTAAGTTGTTAATCACAGATAAGGAAGATACCTGATATTTGATTAATTCTGTGTAAATATGGTGCTTCGTTCTTAATTTAGAATATTAATATATCCGAACTTATTACCAAAATCGACTATCTTGCAAGTGTCATGAGGTAAGATCGAATATACTAATACTTATCTAATCTTTCCAATCTCAAAGATATACTAAAACTTAGCTTTTATGTCTTCATCTCTTTTCATAACTACGTACAAACTGACGGAATTTCAAGGAAATGTAGACCAAAATTAGCTAAAGCTTGGTTATTTAATCACAATTGACAATTTCGAGTGAGGTCTTGATCACTCTAATCAAGGCTGAGGTAGGTTATTTGGCTATAGTTATATTTTTGTGGTGCCAAAAATCAACATACTTAATCCAATTCCAAACTCATAATTCATATTGAAAATGATTCTAAAAATTTTACTTATACATATCAACATACTCATATAATTTTATAAAAACAATATCTAATATTAATTACTTAATTATATAAACTTAAAATCTTATTAAAATCTAAATTAGACATATAATATAATTATTTTTAACTATTTTTCGAAAATTTTAATGAATTTTCTAACCTAACTCTACTCCCCACTTATTTAAGTGGCATCGTCCGATGTTCAATGAGTAGTAAATAAGTAGGTTCGAAAATAAAATTAAAATTATCTATTAACGTTATATTTCTGATTTTATTTTAGCGTATACTAATTATATGATTAAAAAAAAAACAAACTTAAAAAACTAAGACATATATATTAAACAAGATACATTATTACAAACTTAAAACGTAAACTTAACTAAAGAAACTTCAAACTTAACTTAATTTAACTTATTAAAACTTAAATATCACCAATGGACCACCAACAACTCTCAGATGGTAGAGCGAACAACCCGGTGTATCAACCGGTAGCAATCCAAATCGACTATCTCTAGGCGGAAAAATTTCATCCGTCTCTCAACTCTTACTCCATTCGGAAGAATACACAAACGTGATATCATCCATGAATTAGGCATAGGTTTCCCCTACTACCTCTCGTGATCGCAAACTCCAACACAACATCCTTTGAATCAATATACCCCAATCGACAAATACACCGAATGCCAAAGCAAAAGTAGAAGCATTTCATTCTCATTAAACTTCCAAAATCCCAGGTGGGATAAACTCGAGAATTTATAAAATGCTTCCACGCCTTTAGATGTGGAAGTAGAGCTCGTGTTGACATGTCGTGATTTGTATCAAATAAGCGGGAGCAGACATTGGAACGACTTCGTGTACTTTATTCAAATGATTAGAAGGATTTTGTAGTCCCCATTGCATTTCAAAATGTGGCATCGTGAATCGGTGGAATTTCAAAGATTTGGTTGATAATGAGATGAAGAGAAGGAACGACCACTCCTCTTACTAGAACAACTGAAAGTGATATCGACCATAGATGTCGTCATAAGTGCAAGAATAAAATTCTCGCACTATTGAGACGTTTATCCGTCCTCTCGGTGAACTGACAAATTTTTTCCAACCAAAACTTCGAATGATAGTTTTTCCCCATTGATCAAGCTTATCAACATTTAAACCTTTCTCCAATAGGATTGGAGAATTTGCAAAACGATTGTGTAAAATGATACTCTCATTAGAAGCTTGAGATTCCGGATGATCCGGTGTATGAGGCTCGTAAGAATTAACCGACGGTGAGGAGTGGTTTGACATTTTAAAAACAGAGTTGAAAGTTAAAAGAAATGCAGTGAATGAATGTGCAATTGTTGCTCCTACCTTTACTTCTTTAAATAGATGGTAAAATTATACGTACGTGGCTGCATTAGACAGACTCCAAAATGACTCAGCCTTCTTTTCTTCACGGCCCGGTCCGAGAATAGGCCGGATCGGTCCGGCCTCATCTTACTTTTTTGAGGGACGAGGTGAAAGACAACTTGTGTTTTGTTTTTTACTTCACGTGTGAAACATTTCATAAGCCTTTGAAGATATTTTACAAAGAGTAATTTATCTTTGATACGAACGGATAAAACGACACATTATATTTTTGTAAAACGACGTAGTAATTCTACAAAAATTATTTTTGGGATTTTTATAGTTTTTATAAAAACTAAACCTATTTAAAATACAAACCAATTTTTTATAAAAACGATTGTAAAATCAAACTAAACGAAAACAAACCAATATCTAAATGACAAATGTCGAATAAAAATGCAATAAAAATGTTTAATTAATCATAGTTATTAAATTCAATCTTCATCGTAGTCTTCCTCAGGATCAACTTGAAAACTCGAACTCGGAAACGACTGAGAAGCTGATGGATGAACTGTAGTCGTGGTCCTGACTGAACTATCAAGACCCATCGAACTCATGCCAGTCGTGACATGTGCAAACTCAGTGAATCCTCCCCAACTCGACATTGCTGGTCTCTGAACACCTGTCGAAAATACACCTGTTCCACTAGATTGGCTTCCAAAAGAATATGACGATGGATGAAAGCTCAAGGTGGTGGAATAGGTGTTACCCACTCGTAAGGTATAAGGATCAGGATCGACAAGGTGGATAGGCGGGATCATCAAAGTAGGATTACGAAGCAACTGCTCGTTCCTTCTTAAACCTCTACGAATATCATCACACCACTGCCTATTTCTCTCAGCATATAAAGCCATGTTGGCTTGACCACGTGCAACATCTGTCACTAAAGATTGAAACATGTCATATGTGATAGTGTTGGAGAAAGGAGTTTGTTGAGGCTGACTAGAAAAAGATGGAAAAGAAGAAGAAGAAGATGTAAAAACTGGTGGAGCTGGCTGAGTTTGACGTCTTCTAATCAAAGATCTAATACTACCATCCGGAAGACTAGTCAAACTAGGTCCAATCAGATTTCCATCAGCCAGAGATAACTTGTCATTAGGCAGGAATGGTACTCCCAACCTACAACATAAATCAGAGATAAAACAAGGGAAGTATAGATGACTCCCTGGTCTGGCGATGACAATACTTTCAAAAATTCTTTTAAACATGACCTTTCCAACATCCACTCTAACATCGTTTACCATCGCCCAAGCGATACAAACATCTTCCTTTCCAAAAGCAGTATGTTTACGTGAAGGATAGAGATTATGGCTAATAAATCTTTTAATTGCCCTCAACCTCTAAAACAATTCCCGTGAGTTAAACCGATTTTCAACCCCACAAATGTCGGGTCAAAAACATTCAGGCTCTCAGGCGATCCGCTCAAAGCTAGCAGGATCATCTAAATTATAAACTACCCCGTAATCATCCTCCTCCTCGTGAAATTCTTCAACTCCTAGGATTGCATTAATGACGGCAGGTTAAAAGGAATATTTCGGCTCGTAAGGTACAGTTTATGCATCGAGTAAGTCGCTTCTTCCGACAATGTAGATAAAACCGAATAAAACTCGGCTACTATAGTCGTGTTAATCTCCCTTCCCTTACGTCTGCTAAATCTAACCACTGACGCTTTCTAAAGATATCATTAACTTCATCACCTAAGTCATCCAAGTCTAATCCTTTTTCAACCAGAATATCACATTTACTATAAATTTTCTCATACGCTTTCTTAGCCTCAGGTGATGCGGTTTTTTCAAAGCTTACGGCTTCTTCCTCGGATGATAAAATTCACGTGCCTCACGACAGGAGTTGATATAGGAATTTTGATTTTCTCTTTTAGAGACTACAGTACTCGACTTCACCATTCTACGATATTGGTAATGCCAATCAACAACAAAAACAACAACAAAAACAACAAAAAAATAAAAATGTCACAACACACTCAAAAATCAAAACAGTTGAAATTAATCTAAAAAATTATGAAAAATACGAAATTGATAACTAAATAAACTAAATTATACCTTAATATGTAGAAAACGTTGAAAAGTAGGCCGGAAAAGTTGAAAAGTCGCTGGAATGAAATGTGGCTTGTTTTTGATCCTTTTTTTGATTTTTCCAAACTTTTGTGTAAGAGAGGAGATGAAAAGAGGAAGAAATCAAGTAGTGGTGTAGTGTGAGATGAAGTTTTGTTGAAGAAAAGTGAAAAAATTTCGTAATGGTGGGGTTTGGGTGTTTTGCGGCTGTTAGAAAAAAATTAGGGAAGAAGAAGAAGAAAAGAATGGTCCCCGTCTTTTTTTATGATTTTAGACCCCGGACCGGTCCGGGTTAAGGCCGGATCGGTCCGTGCCCAAAATTTTTTTCACTTTTTTCGATTTTTTTTTACTTTTTATGATTCTTGATGAAAACTTATAAAAATTCTAATAAAACTTAATTAAAATCTTTAAAAATAAGTTTAAAAACTAAAAATAAAATTTGAAGGAAATTTTATAATTTTATAACAATTTCTAAAAATTTAATAAAATCTTTATAACACTTTAATAAAAAGCTTATAAAAATTTAATAAATTTATATCAACTCTTATAAAACATCTAAATTACAACTAAAAAACTTTTATAAAACTTTTATAAAACTCCTCAAATTTCATAAAGATCCAATTTTATAAAATTTTCAGAAGTTATGCGAAAATTTTATAAAATAAAATATAAGAAAAGACTCGAAACTTAAGGGGTTCATGATTCTTCTATTTCTAGATCTTCTAGAGTTCTGATATAACGCTCGATCAACCTAACTCCTAAAAACGAAGCATTTGAATTATCTTTCGGAATTCCATCGGGATTTTCGGATAACCACCTAATCGTTCCCTTCCTAACAATATTCAAACACTCATCCTAGGATTTGGTTGTGTTTTTCCCACAGCGTCCAACATGTTCACTTTTTCCACATATTCTGCATCTCATTAGAAACTTTGCCCTTCTTTTTATCGCACTTCTTGATGTTCCATTACATACTTTTCTCAATGATCTCTCTCAACAATTTCTTGTTTTGTTCAAAACTAAAGCACATAGAAAACGCGACATCTTTATCAAGGCCTAATTTTAAAAGTAAAATAAAAACTCCTATTCTATCTAAAAAAGGCATCCGGTTCTTTTACGTCTATCCGGTAAAAGATTTAAAAGAGTTTAAACATAATTAAAAATAGAGTAAAGATAGATAGCACTGGTATTGGTGATTCAGATTCTGCGCTTTCGCAGATTCTTTTATTTTCCTCTGCTTTTCAATTTGTGGGGATCAATCAAGTAGCATTATTTCTTTCTTCAGTGTGATTCCTTCTCCTTCACAAATAACTTTACTCTGTGGCCATTGGCTATAAAAGTTGTATTTCCATCGATTAGTTCAATGACTCAGCTTTTGTAAACCGTGTTACTTTAAATGGACTCGTCCATCTTGATTTAAGCTTACGGAAACAACTTTAAACGTGAATTGTACAAAAGCACTCGATCACCTACATGGAACTCACGATTATAGATTTTCTTATCATGGAAAGATTTCGATGCGTTCCTTTGTAGATTCAGCGTTTTCATAAGAATCGAGACGAAATTCTTCTAGTTCATCAATTGAAGCAATCTATGATCACCGATGACCTTAGGATCGAAATTTAGAAATCTAATAGCCCGGAAGGCACGGTGTTCTAACTCAACCCGGGAGATGACATGACTTACCAAAGACTAGCTTATAGGAGAACAACCAATTGGTGTCTTAAAAGTCGCATTGCACGCCCATAATGCATCATCTAATTTAAGCGCCCGATTTTTACGATTTGAATCAACTATTTTTTCCACGATTCTTTTGATCTCTCTATTCGATACCTCTGCACGACCACTAGTTTGTGGATGATAGGCGTTCTAGTTTATGCGTTACACCATATTTCTCAACTATCTTAGTAAATGGTCGATTGCAAAAATGTGAACCTCTATCACTAATGATCGCCCTCGAATGCCATATCAGTAAATATATTCTTTTAAGGAATCGTATGACAACTTTGGTATCATTAGTGGGAAGAGCTTCACTTTCTACCCATTTGAAACATAATCTACCATTACAAGAATAAATCTTTTTCCAAAAGATATAGGAAAAGGTCCCATGAAATCTATACCCCAAACATCAAATAACTCACATTCTAAAATAGGTTGCATAGGCATTTCATGTTTTTAGATACATTTCCCCATTTTTGACAAGATTCATAAGATTTAACATACTTATAAGCATCTCTATATAGTGTAGGCCAATAAAACCACATTGTAAAACTTTAAAAGCAGTTTTCCAACCTCCATGATGACCTCCCCGCCTCACGATCATGACAAAACGATAAAATACTTAAAATTTCATTATCAGGCACACATTTTCTGATTATCCCATCCGAACATTTACGGAAAAGGTCTGGTTCCTCCCAGTAATAAAATTTTAAGTCGTAAAAGAATTTCTTTTTCTCTTTGCCAAGTCCAATGAGACGGAATATAATCACGAGTTAAGTAATTAATGATATCTCCAAACCAAGGTGACATTTCCTTAGAAGGAATTCTATTTTTAATAAGCTGCATGGTTGAAGGAGTATCTATTCTAAATAATTGTTCATCAGAAATGAATCTTTAATTTCATTCCCTATCTCTTCCTCGATCTCCATTCTACTTAGATGATCTCGCTACTACATTCTCACTTCCTTTTTATCTTTAATTTCAATATCAAATTCTTGAAGTAGGAGAATCCATCTAAGAAGGCGTGGTTTCGCATCCTTCTTACTCATTAAATACTTGAGTGAATGGTGCGTGTAGATTATTACCTTAGAACCAACAATATATGATCTAAACTTATCTAAGGCAAAAATTACAGCCAACAGTTCTTTTTCTGTAGTTGCATAATTAAGTTGAGCTGCGTTTAATGTGTGAGAAGCATAGTAAATAGCTTTGAGAATTTTGTTATACCTTTGACCTAAAACAGCTCCTACAGCTAAATCGCTTGCATCACACATAATCTCAAAAGGTAAATTCCAGTCTGGTGCTACCAATCTCGATCAATAATCAACTTCGCCAGGGTCTTAAATGCTTCCATACATTTACTATCAAACTTAAAAGGTACTTCCTTTTCAAGCAAATGACTTAGAGGCTTTGCTATCTTCGAAAATCTGCAATAAATCTCCTATAAAATCCTGCATGTCCAAGAAATCCTCTTAGAGTCCTTAGATTCACTGGTGGTGGTAATTTTTCAATTACCTCGACTTTAGCTTTATCAACTTCAATTCCTATTTTAGAGATTCTATGACCTAGAACAATTCCTTCTGATACCATTAAATGACATTTTTCCCAGTTTAAAACTAAATTGGTATCCTCACAGCGTTGTAACACTCTTTCTAAGTGCGACAAACATTTACCAAAAGAATCTCTGTAAACACTAAAGTCGTCCATAAAATTTCTAAGAATTTCTCAACCATATCGAGAAAATATAGACATCATACATCTTTGAAGCGTGCAGAGCATTACATAAACCAAAGCGGCATTCTTTTATACGCAAAAGTTCCATAAGGACAAGTGAAAGTAGTCTTTTCCCTATCTCCTACTTTGCAATGAAAATCAGTAAATATCTGAATAACCATCTAAGAAACAATAATACTTATGACCACTTAAGCGTTCCAACATTTGAACTATGAATGGAAGCGGATGATGATCTTTCTTAGTATGATCATTTAGTTTTCTAAAATCAATGCACATTCGATATCCTGTAATTTCCCTTGTTGGAATCCATTCATTCTTATCATTCTCTTTCACTGTGAAACCTCATTTCTTTGGTACAACTTGAGTTGGACTTACCCATTCACTATCTGATATAGGAAAGATTATTCCCATTTCTAATAGCTTAATCACCTCTTTCTTAACGATTAACTGTAAATTCGGGTTGAGGCGGCGTTGCGGTTGAATACAAGGTTTAGCATCTTCTTTCGTAATTATCTTATGAACACAAATCTCAGGGGCTAATACCTCGAATATCGGCAATTTGTCCATCCAAAAGCTTCCTTACGCTTCCTTAACATTCTAAGTAATTGATCTTCTTGTTGCTCGAGTTAAAGTTGATGAAATAATAATCGGTAATAGATTATCGTTTCAAGAAAAGCATATTTGATTTAAAGGTAACGGTTTCAATTCCGCATTCTTGGCGGATCTTCTATTGACAATTTAAGAACTGGTCCTTCTAGTTCTAACTCCAAATACTTATGCCATGGTGGTTTAAAAGTAAAGCTTCCTTTATCTAGAGAAAGGATTATCTCTTTCATTTCAATGTCTTCCTCATCTTCTTTATAGATAGACAGAGTTAAGCATTCTTCTAATCTGTCTTCAAAAGTTGGTAACCGATTATCATAGCAGAATGAATATCTTCTATAAAAGAACATGATTCTGGTGATGTATATGGATGGTTCATAGCTTTGAAAATATTGAAAGCAACTTCATCTTCATTGACTCTCAAAATTAATTCTCCTTTATGAACATCGATTAAAGTTCTTCCTGTAGCTAGAAATGGACGACCTAAGATAAAGTGGCGCTGAAAATCCTTCTTCCATTTCCATAACTACAAAGTCTCTTTGGAAAATAGAATTTGTCTACTTTAACCAATACATCCTTAATAATTCCTTTAGGGTACTTAATCGATCTATCTGCCATTTGCAGAGTCATTTCAGTCTTAGTAAGCTTTCCTATGCCTAGCTTTTTATAATCTTCATAAGACATGAGATTTATACTAGCTCCAAGATCACATAAGACCTTCTTAAACAGAAATCCTCCAATTTCACATGGAATCGTAAAACTTCCAGGATCTTTCAGTTTAGGTGGTAACTTATGCTGCAGAATTGCAGAACATTCTTCATTTAGGCATATATTCTCATATTCCTCTAATTTTTTCTTATTTGATAGAATATCTTTCAGAAACTTTCCATAGGCAGGTATATTAATCAGAGCTTCAATAACAGGGATATTAACATGAAGATGACGAAAAGTGTCAAGGAAGCGAACATACTTACGATCAGTTTTGCCTTTTGATTTGATCTTTAGGAGGATAAGGTAAAGATTCTAAATCTATAACCTTTGGCTCCTTAGTCAATTTCTCTTTTCCTTTTTCCTTAAACCTTTGAGTATTACTTAGTCTCCATGTTTCAGGTTCTTGAATTTTTTCCTTTAAATTGTTCCCTGAATCAATCTCTACTTCAGATTCTTTCGGTTCTTCCTGTTTCTTATCCTTATTACCAGTTTCATCTATTCTAACATGTTCCTTGAATAAAGTCCTTAAATCTTTATCCATAGGGTTTTTCAAAATCCTAGGGATTTTTACCCATTTTTCACCTTCATTTTTGATTCCACACTTTATTCCTTTTCAAGAAATTCTCTATAATTTCTTCTTCCTCATCGATGAATTCAATTTCATCTTTAGTTTCATCATTCTTTCCATCTAAATCATCTTCTACTTCATTATTCCCAAAGTTTTCTACTCCATTGCTTCCACGAGTTTTCTACTTCTCGTAACTACAACATTTACCTCTCTTGGGTTTCTTTCGGTGTTGCTTGGTAATCCTCCAGGGGTCTCTTTGTTATTACGTTCACCTTCCCTACTCAAATGATCTTCCATATTCCTCGGTGAGGCTTCTATCGTTCTCATTTACGGTATCATGTCCACTCATAGATGTTTTCATTGTACTCATATCCTTAGTGGTGAACCAATAGAAGTCATCATTGTTTCCATATTCTTAGCTTGAGTAGATACTACACCCATCATATTTTCCATTAGTTTTTCCCATTTTTCAACTCCTTACTGTGCAGTTGAGTTGAACTTTGAGTTCTTGGTATACTTTGAGTGGTATGTTGAGGATAGGATCTAGGTAATGATTGTAAATTCGATTAGATGTATTTTCTTGATAAACTTGGTTCCTATATGGATTTGGATATGGCGGTTGTCCTTGCTTACTAGGGTTTTCGGACCATCGATAAGTAGGGTGATCTCTTTAATAGCATTAAAGCGAGTTCGAGTATGCATTGTTCAAATTCTATCTTCTTTGAAGAAAACTCACCTCCTCTCTTGAATATCCTGTTGGTTCTTCTATCCCTAATGACACATTATCACGATTTGAGTATTAGGTTGGTGTACTATTTTACGAACTTAGGTTCTTGTTTTGTAGGCCATCAAATTTCCTACTCAAATTTTCTAAATGTGCTAGAACTTCCGTATTAGATGTACATTCTCCTGCCAAAGCTACTTTTACGGTGCTAGAACCGGTTTCCACATTCTATTATTTTTGGAAATCTTTTTCTATAGCATCGTAAACTATTTGAGCTTCACTCATCATTAACGAACCACCACATGCATGATCTACATCACTTGCACGTGAATCTTTTCTCAATTTACGACGGAAGAGTTGAATTTGCATATCTAAGGAATAACCATGATCGGGACAAGCTCTTTAGCTTTTTTAAACCTTTCCCACGCATTCCCAAGTGTTTCTTCAAATCCTTGTCTAAAGTTAGCAACCTCGACTTTTAATTCCAAATTTCGTCCAGAGTGAAATATTGTTTGTAAATTCGATTTGAATCTCCTCCCAACTAGTTAGTGAATGATGTGGAAGAGACATAAACCAATCTCGGGCTCGTCCTTTTAAAGAAAAGGAAACATAGTCATCCTCGTTAATTCCTTATGAGCACCTTGACTTTTGGCCGTGTGTTGCACAGTTCAAAAAAAGATAGAGATGATGATGTGGATCTTCATCATCCTCTCCTAGGAATTGGGCTCTTGCGTCAATTAAACCAAAAAAAGATGAGATTTAATTTGAAATTATTTGCTCCTTCATTAGGTAAAAGTATGGGATTATTAGTCGGTTTCTTCTCACGGTTTGATCACGAGATAGGTCTCGGGTTTGGCGGATTATTACGATTATTCTGGTTCCGATCTTGATTGTTCCTATTATTTTGATTCTGATTATTATTACGATGATCAACAGGGTTTTGGCCATGCCCTAGAGCATGATCTAGCCTCTGTTCATTTGTTTCATCACTAGTTTCAGCCATTCTTGTATTTCTGTTTGAAGATGATTCTTGGTCAGGATTTCCCTGACTAGTATGACCACGTTTACTCTCTACTCTTAACTGCCTTTCGTAAGTGTTTATGTCAGGCTTATAAGGAGTGAGCGGGGCCTTACCACTTCTGGTCATCAACTAACGAAAATAGAAAATAACTAGAAATTGATAGTAGTAAAAATTGGTAATTTACCTATAAGGTAACAACCAACGAAAAATAAAATAGAAATGGGATAAGAAAAGTGTTGACTTATTCTCGAGAATTTTGAGCTAATACAAGTAGTAACCATAGACACAAAAAAAAAAGAAATTAGCGACGTTCCCCGGCAACGGCGCCAAAAAGCTGACAGACCTAAACCTATCCACGAGCGGCGCCAGAAATCGTGAGACGTTTCTGGGTTAAACGATCTTAACCGGCGATTATGTACCGGGTCAAAGCAGTAGTGCTAGTATGGTGAGTCGAGTATCGTATCCACAGGAACTTGGTAATTCTTCTAAGTGTGGTTAAACACCAAAGAAACATTATTAACTCGATCTAAACCGCAATTTTATAACACGGATCACTACTATTCTAGTCAACATAAAATAAATACGAAAATTAAAAACTATACTAACATGATATATATAAATACATAAATATATATAGATCTGCATAAACCATAATTTATATATATAGATATAAGTATATATAGATACCAAAATATTAAGCAGATAATTTTAGAGAATCGGCCAAAACTTATATAATTGGTTTATACGATCTTTCGATTAAATGAAATGTGTTCGATCTCTCCTTTTATTTTAGGTCCAATTGAGTAAATGAGGCGGTGCACTCTGAGGTAAACAATTCCTCCTCACACAAGCGTATGAAATTGTCATATGTCCATTGCATCGATCCAAGGTCCACAAGCTATTACGGTTTTTACGAGCAGGTCCCGAGTAAAAATCTACCTTTAGATAAAAGGAGTCATTCCGTTCGTCAAGCGGTCAATTTTATTTAAAAGGCTCCGGTTGTCAAAGCCGGGCGATTCAACTTTCCGGTTTAAGTTTCAATTAACTGATGATTTAACATTATTACGATCTCGAGTACAAATTATAATAAGATTCATTTCTCCCAAAACAAATCTACCCCCGGGTAGGAAATCGGATTCCGTTATCACGTTATTCACACGGCCAATTTTACCCTCCGGTTTTTCTATCTTTTATCTCATATCCACGACTATTTAGGCGTCAATTCATAATTAGATTATGAATTCCTCGGATCGATTAAATATGTCAATACGAATACGATTAAAATAGAAAAAGATTCAATTAACTCAATTTTAATCATTTTAACTTAACAACATTTCTTTAACTTGAAAGATCGAAATAAAACCGATTACATAGTTTTGGCCAGTATTATATTTAGCCTAAAAACATTATAACCACGAAAAATATAAAAACAAACATAAATACTTAAGAAAAGTTACCCGAATACGGCAGTTGATTCAGAAATCGTATTTTCCGGACATTACAACTTCTTCAGCAAAACCGACTTCCGAGATTTTCCCGAGCATTATAACGATACTAAAACTACATTATTACGGCGTCAGGCCTTATTTACAACTACTACTAAAAATAAAAATAAAAGAAAGAGAAGAAGATATATATTTTTGGTACTCTCCGAACTGCCCTCTGATCAACTCCTTATATAGACAAAGGTCTCAAGGCCGGACCGGTCCGGGATCAAGCCGGATCGGTCCGGACTAATGATTACATCCACTAACTTGATCTCTTCAAAGACATATGCGTAGATTATATATTTTTATATATAATTATTAAACTTCTAAAATTCATATCTCGAGTTCTGGACCTCCAAAAATTGCAAACGAAATGCCAAAATTAAGGTCTCGAGAAACTCTACAACTTTCATGAAGGACTCTTCTTCAGATAACGCCTTCTTGATTACCTCGTGTTCCTCGAAGCTATTTCGGGATTTTTCTTAACCCAAATCGATTAGCCACTTGATCACTGTTTAAGTTGTAGACCTCCAATCTTAATAATTTAAATTGCATTGGAAAGCTTTCAGGAAAATCTACAACTTTTGTGAAGAACACTTTTTCTGAAAATGTCGTTTTGATGAGCCATTCGTTTGTCGAAGAAATTTCTTGATTACCACTTAACCAGATTGATTGGCCACTTGACCACTTAAGCTTTTCAATTGACCATTTAGGCTCGTGGCACTCTCTAAATCATTCCAGAGATATGATTAAACTTCAATATGTCGATTCTCGGGGTCTCGGGTTATAAATCTGCAATAAAATACCACAAATACCCACGTAAATCTGACACGACACTCCGATTTACTAAAATCGGTACAAAATTACAACTTTTTACTATTATTACTACTAACTACTCTAAATTATAAAGATTAACATTTCATACTATTTATACCATAATTTCATATATTTTATATAGAATTCGTTGATAAAACATAATAATATAACGTATATTTAATCATATAAAAATAATACATCATGAACTCTCATTGATTTAGCTATCCTCACGGCCCCACTCATGATAAACTACCAAATCCGAAATTCATTTGCCTTTATAAGCGTTGGTGAAACATGATTCGTGATGAAGCCAGGGTCAACTCTAGTCAAAGAAATATGCTATCGACTACACACCAACGGAAGTGAGTTATACGTACTTAAAATGGTGGCTCATAACAGAATATGCGCTTAATAATCCCCTACTTCAGAAGTGGGCATTTACTCTTACTTGTGCATCGTGAAACAAAGATGAAGTCAATTAACTCGAAAAAATCAAAGATATCATATATTTTTGAAATTCTATCGAAATGAATCAAAGTCTAAGTGGTGAATCGTGCATCAAAGAGAATTAAGATAATCATGCAATTTACGGAATATAGTGCTAAAAAGCTAAGTGACGTTCCTTACCCTCCCCCCCCCCCACTTAAACGAAACATTGTCCCCAATGTGTAAGGTGAAAAATGAAAAATGAAAAGGAACTTAACTTCGGTTAAGGGCGGAACCATAGAAGAATCGGATCGTCGTATAACCATCGGGCTCATGTAAGTAATCCATGAGGAATCTGTGCTAAGCATCTCAAACAAACCAAGAAGAACAGTGGTGACAAGAAACCGGATAATAAAATTGTGGTAGTAAAAAGAGAAAATAAGTAACTCCAAAACAAATTAAGCCTTCAAAATCATTATATTATTAATACTCTGCAACATCAACTAGATAGGAAAGAAAAATAAAAAATAGAAAAGAACAACAATGAAAAGAAAAAAAAACTAATCATCATCAGAATAACCCTCCCAGTCATCTCTAGGCTCAAAATCGGGAGGTGGACCAAGCGAGGCAGAAGAAGCGGCGAAGAGGAGGCTCGGTGATGTGGGGCAGTCCTAGGCGGTGGGGTCGATGGAGGTATGCCAAAGAAGTCTATAATCGTATCCATTTTGCGATGCAAACTCGCAATCTTTCGTGAATGCTCATCTAGCATAGCTCTCTGAGTCCGGGGTGCTCCGAGGATCAGAGTATCCTCCCTCTCAGCTCTCTGACCGATCCGTCTTGAAACTTTTTGAACCGACTGCAAACTGATCATCGGCTCAGGGTCTTCCCAATCATCACTGATGAGAATTTTCACCTCGCCCCTCTAAAGCAAACATGTCAATCATCGGCCCGTATGGCTATGATACCCTTTCGGATGTGGCGGCAAGCTCATGAATACGGCTATGCATCAGGAGACCGATGTTGACCGGAGATCCCTACTCCAGATAGAACATTAACTCCGCCCTCTTGGTGGTGACAGATACCGTGTGCTTGGTCGGTAGAAGGCAGGCACAAACAAATCTGTTGACCATTGATCCCAAGATAACTCGTTCTCTAGGAAGATGGTAAGGGCTCCAGCAGGATTGCACTTCCATTGCACCCCAAAATATTAAGCTATCATTTTCATCCTCTCTAAATCTTCAATGTTGCTTGAGGATGTGTGCTCATTCGGGCCTGTTGGTCCCTTGGAAAGGCTAACACAAGTTTAGAAGGGGGGGTGAATAAACTTGTCACCAAAAACTAATCCTGAGCTGGAAAATCCCCAAGAACTGAGTTTCTCTGAAACTCAAACTGATCTTCAATTCAGTTTTGTTCCTGTCCCTTAACTTGTGCGGAGTTCAGTTAGCTCAACTGAACATAAGTCAATGTTGACTTATATTTAGTCTTGTTAACTGGCAGCGGATAAAACTAGCCTTTTGTGCAATAGATGTGTCAGTTAAGTTCTAAGACTCTCTATGTATCAGTTATGTGCTGACTCAGTGTCTAGTGTTTGCAAAGTGATAATGCAATAAATAAAACAAACACATATGCATAAAATAAATCAACACAAGATTTGTTTATGGAAGTTCCGGGTGGTGTAATCCCGTACGTCTCCCCTTCTCTGTGGCGTAGGAGGTATCACTAGAATAATGAGATAAGCTGTTACAAAATCCTAGCACTATGACAAATCCTTCACGACACCCTAGTTTCACTTTGTCTACACAAAATGAAGAAAGGTGAGATTGCTCCTTCATCCTGCTGCTTGATCTTTTGGAGGTGGAATTGCTCCTTCACCGACTCACCACTCGATACCAACACACAGTCCTCGATCGCACTACATATGTGTGGCAACAAAGTTGCAACCGTATGAAGAAAGGTAGAATTGCTCTCTTCAAACTATGCACAGCCAACCCTTTTTCACAAAGGTTAGGTTTAGAATTAATCAAGGATTAATTCAGTGAGCTGTTTGATTCTTCTGGATCTGACTTTGTAGCTCCAAGATGCCTTCTTTCCCCCTTAATGGGTTACTGGATCTTTCTTTGAAGTCTTCAAGGCAATTCCGTTGGCTTCCCCTTTTTCTAGGTATATTTGATTTTGTGGATCTGGATTTGGATTCTTTGAATATATGCTTGTAAAGCTCTTTTTCTGATCCTCCTCTCTCTCTCTCTTCAAGTGATTCTCTTGTGTATCTATAGAGGTGATGTAACGGTCACTAGCTTTTGTAGCCGTTACACCTGTCGTTTAGCCAACGTTCACATGTACTATATTTGTCGTATTGTCAGTTCAAATTTAACAAGGCTTTAACTCAGTTTTCTACTCTTTTTCAAAACTGAGTACTTTGTATACTTAATATCTGACTTCAATTGACTAAGTCAGAGTACACCAATCAGTTTCTTCTTATCCAAGTAACTGATAATCTTTGTCCTTAAGATTATTCAGTTTTACATGATCTATAACTCAGTTTGAGGTCACCACAGACTTGCTCGAATCGACTTATAGTCACGACTTAATCGACTTCTAATTGATTTTTCCACCTCGAGTTCTTGGGTTTTCAGAATCGAGTCTCGTGTCCCTCGTTCTTGAGTCTTCTAGATAAGCCAACCGAGTCAGTGTCCTCTCGAACTTATCTTCTTTGATTCTAGCATAAGCGAGTTTGAACCTCGATTCTTCATGTGCATATTCAGTTTTCTTGTTTGTAACTCAGTTTTCCTGTTGTGACTCAGCTGTTCGCCTAGTTCCTATTCTATTACAATGCTTGTCTGAAACAACCTATACAAAGTTCGGACTCTAGATAGAACTTATACATTTATCTCTAGACCATTTCTTGCTTCTTCTTTCATTATGCACTATAATGATTGAATTCGACTTCATCATCATGGGTTGTAAGTGATTTGTCTAATTTCGTGACGAATCATCATCAAAACATAAATAATATTTCCAACAGGGCCTATCGGTGGATTTCGAACCCCAAAATGAGCATTGATTCGCTCAATAGAAAAATCAATCTTAACCCCTCGAACCATAGCAAATGTAACTCTGGGGTTGTGTGAAACATAAGCGTAGAATTCTCTTACCACCGTGGCATTGAACCGAGTCGGTGAGTCTGCCATGTCCAAAATGTCTTGCTCTTGTAGGGCTCGTGGCAAAATCAAACCGTAATCGTCCAGTTCTACCCCTCGTTCTCGAGCAACTGGTCTTGCGTTCCAATGCCCTCGGAACGACTCGTTGATCTCTAAAGAATGGAATTGCTCAACCCCATCTATCAAAGGGTTAGCATCTCCGTATATGCTCTGATAACCACTGGGACGTACAGCTGATCGGCTAAGCTTGGGACCTATCATGGATGATAACAAGACCGGATAATGAAGTTGTTTCTGAAAAATTCACCGTCGGTAAACCGGCAAGTACTTCCGATTTACCGGCCTGATTTTTCTGGATTTCTTTCTGGGACAGTGCCTCTGAGGATAAAGTATGAATAACTGCAGCACCTCACTAGCACAGCAGCACTAGACAATAACAGGGATGAAGAAAATGGGTGTTTTGGTTGGTGAAAATGGAAGAAAGGTTTGATTTTGGTGGAGGTTTGGTGGTGATAGTGGTGGTGATGGTGGCCGACTGAATTGGAGAAGAAGAAGTTTTGTGATTTGAGGAGAAGATGGTAGATGAGAGTGATGATAATGGTGGTGAATGGGTGGTTTAAATAGGAAAATTGAGTGAAGGTGGAAGGATTTGGTGGGATAGTGGGAGAAAAGTAATTAGGGTGAGGGATTTGAGGAGGTGATTGATGGGATTGGGGTAGAGTTATGGTGGAGTGTGGGAAAGGATGAAAAATTTGAAGAGAGGGGAAAATGTGGCGGTTTCTGCTGACTGGTGGTGTCTGATGCAACGTGTGTCCTCTACGTGTCTCTAAAAATTCAGCTTTATAAACTGACGTTCAGAAATCTGAAAATCCAAGCTCGGTAACCCGGGGGTAACCTAGGGCTTACCGGGGGTTCTTTTTCCCTAGATTTCTCTGTCACCTTCACTGCATACTTTGCTCAACCTCTCTGCTCAATTCTGACCTCAAATTGACTAGCCTCTTACTTCCTTTGTTGTTATTCCGACTCAATCCTAACCTACTTCACTAGAATCCACAACGAGTAATAAAAACCTTTGCACAACCACCGGTTTCCAGCCTAAAGGTGCGGTAGGATGAAAGAAAGCTCGTCCCTTCATCCGGCTACTTTTATTCATTCCTAATCTACCAAAGAGTTTAAAGAAATAGTTCTGAGTTTATAGTCGCCAGCTCGACTTTCTTTAGATCTCTGATCATTCAGGGGTTGAAGCTTTAACTCGTCAAGCTTTCGCTCAAGAGGTTTGTACCTTTCTAGAAACTTTTTGAGCTCTCTTCCTAGCATGCCTCTCTCTCTCTCTCTCTTTGCTTGCATACTAGGTCTGCCTCTGCGTCGAGATTTAGAATTTAGACCAAAGGACTCCACATTTCCTTCTTTAAGCTCAAAGCCTTCACTACGCAACACGGAAGGACTAGCTTCTGTGAGCATCTTGTTGTGGCCCTTCTCTTCTCTCTCTCTCTCTCAGCATTAGTCTCATGAATTCCTACTCTGCGGTTTCTACTACAACCACTCGATGCTTTTGCCCTTCCTTTTCTATATCCATAATTTCCACATTTCCTGAAGCATACGTCATCTTGCAACTTTCCGGCCTATTTTCTAGGGGTTCTAAGATTTTTAAAGATACAGAATCATTATTCAACCTCAAAGTAATCTCCCCCTTATCAAAATCCATGACTGCTCTGCTTGTCGCTGAGAAAAGGTCTTCCTAACAGAACTGAGGCACTTGGGTCCTCTAGTACGTCTATAACCGTGAAATCAATTGGATAACTGAACCCTCCTGCCTTAATCGTGCACTTCCTAAGCAGACCGGCAGGCATATCTCTAGTCCTATCGATGAAAGTCATGGTTCGAGTTTGATTCATAACGACCGGAAGCTTAATCTTTTGGCAGAGGAAAAAATGTAGAATGTTGCAACTCGAGCCAGAGTCGCAGAGACCTAATCCTACGGATATACCATTAACAGAAATTGGAAGTCGGAACATGCCAGGGTCTCCTAACTTCACCACGGTGTCTGAGTCTGGGTAATTGATCGGCCTTTTCTAAGTGTCCAATCTCACCGGCAGTGTACCGGGTCAACTGTAGCCAAGAATTGGTGAGTCAAAGTCGTATCCCACAGGGAATCTGGTCGAGTACCAAAGTCGGTCTCGTCCCTAGTTCAAGTCAACACAATAATGGAACGTGGTGACTTGTCAGATCACCGGTTCTACAAACTAAATATACACAAAAGAAAGATTTAAAACTATATAAAAGAGATAGCCGAGCTATGATCCAATCTAATACTCACAAACCCTAGCTAAGTCCCGAGGAATTCTTGATTTACCTAAACGTTCTCGCTGTCACAAATTGTGTCGTTTCCTGGCTCTGAGAATAGACATTATTTCAATAATCTACCCTCCTATATGTCGAGTTCAACGATCCCGCGACCGGATTTAAGCGACCTCACACGGTCTACGATTCATGAAAGCGCTTCGACAAGTCGATACAAAACCTCACTAGCGAAACCGAGTCCGAACAACTCGGTCGGTTTTACGATGATCCTAGAACCCGGCTCCCGTATCCTCTTGCAAAATACATATGTAAAGACGATACGTGTGATACGTTTATTAAGTAGCTAATTCAACAAACGTGATAAGAATAAGTTCTAGAACTATGGTAACATCAAGAAACGTGATAAGAATAAGAATCAACAATCAAACATCAAGAAAACCACATGAACAGGCTAAGGTTTGATTTCAAAGACTATCACATAACTCGACTATCGGCTATTAGCTACTCATTCTATCAACAAAAACAACAAGAAATCAACAATAAAAATAACAAAAATAAAGATCGGAAGCAAGAACAAGAAATGAAATTGAAATACCAAATATATTATGCCGTAGAAAGTCGAATCTCCGAGCCGAATCCTGTCAATAACGCATCAAGCTATCTTCGAGAATCAACGGATTACAACAATCTACAACTAAACTAAGCTAATATACCTACAAACTAAGCTAAAGTAAGGAAAAATGAAGAAAAAGCTGTAAAAACGAGTTGGGGAAGAAGATGGTTTTCATCTAGATCCAAAATGGGGGTATTTATAGTGTTTTATGAGTTCTGGACGCTAGGCGTGCGCCTAGGAAAGTGCAGGTGCACACCTAACTCTCCGAAATCACGTACTGAAACTTCTGGCCAAAATTGACTGCTAGGCGTGCGCCTAGCATTTCTCAGGCGCGTGCCTAGCTGACACACCTTCAGAAAAACAGCTATAACTTTGTCTGTAGACCTCCGATTTGAGTGATTCAAGATGCGTTGGAAATCTAATTCAATTGTCTACAACTTTCATGAAGATATCCATCCCAGAAAATGCCTCTAAGTTAGATCAAAATTCAGATCAATGAAAGGTATGGTTGAAGTACCACCGCGTTTTGATCCGTTTGAACGTTTAATCTTTGGGCACACGTTCCAATCCTCGTATATTGCCTTCCGGACATCTCAAACACCTAATTCCTGTAAAAAAATCACAACAAATACCACACATAATCCCTACAGGACACTAGGGTGACCGAGAGTATAGTAAATTACACCGAAAAAGACCGAGAATCCCGGACTTTACGTCCTAGGTCCTGAAATGATAACCAAGGTGTAAATACATCAAAATACAACCAAATGTCTCAGAAAACCTATAAAACGAGGCATAAACGGGGTATAATTACATAGAAAATGATAGCCAATTTGACTCTCATCAACTACCCCCTACTTAGCTTTTGCTCGCCCTCGAGCAAAGATGAGCGATTCAAAAATAAAGATGGAGTCAACATTGCAATCATACATCAATTCTAAAAGAATTGAATTGGTAAAACACAAGTAATTGATACAAATGCATAGGATTTAAGTTCTACCTTGCATTGAGAAAAGAATGTGTGTGTGTGTGTGTAGCTTCTCCAACATTTATCACCAATGACCGGTTTAGATTATAGACGTACAATGTACCGAGGTTACACCATAGGCTTATACTTCATAAACATCTCCACTAATCGAGGTCAATCAAAGTCTAGTACGGTCGAGCAGGACTTGAATGGTTATACCGTTAGGCTAGGGTCGGGGCTAACGAAAGGATATTTACGAAAAAATAGAAAGAGAAGGTGCAAAAGAGCTTTAACCAAGACATATACACAAAACTTGGTTATCACTTCGCCTTCAATCTTTCCAAATATTTACAACTTCGGAATCCAAACCCTAACTTCAAATTCTTCATTATACAACACCTTAGTCCATTTTTGGACATATATCAAACTATATCTATTCACATTTACTACTTTCTTTTTTTTTTTTTCTTTTTTTTTTTTCTTCTTCTTATATACATCGAAATTCCGAACAAAACCGAAACCGACACATTGTTACACTCCTCGTACCGAATAACTCGTAAATTACGACTCCATACCATTACTTATGTCTCAACAATACCTCGCAACATCGTAAAAATATGCGGAACTAACAAGCTCAATTGCAAGGTAGTCAAAGATATGTAGACTGAAATAAAGTTAGGGACATCGATTTTCACGGGTTAGTAACACGAAAGGCTAGTTCGGGTGGCAGTCTAACCACCCTACAAAAGGCTTAGAGGGGTAACAGTGGATTAATCGTTTAGGTTGGCCTTTGGCTCTGATCGGGTCAAAATAAATGCCAAAACCGTCATCCCGTACCTAACCACGATGACCTTTCTATTTCGCCTCGAAGTTACTAATATAAGTTCTAGGTAACCGGGTCATTAATAACTACCATAATCGTTCACTAGTCAAGGTGATTCATGAAGTCGAAGCTAACGTGATAGGACTATTCCATTCTCAATACAAGATCCCAGCTCAAATGAAATGCATTCGTATAATCACTATATGTTCAATCAAAACAATATCAAAAGGCTCAATGTATCAAAACCAATGTCAAAGGCATCAAAATTTCTAAAAACGACCCATTTTACACTAAAGGAATAACAATCACTAAGTATAACTCGTTCCACATGAAAACAAAACATCGAAGCTAAACCAACTACCCCCTACTTTAAAATGAAACACGAATGATAAGGGTAGAAAAGTTAGCTTACAACCGGAAAAAGCGCAAGTACGATCATGTGGCATCCGCAAATGTCCTCCCAGGGTACCTGTACTTATAAAATATACACAACCAACACCAAAGGTGTACAAGTATGGAGTATAACACAATGAAACTACCCGGATTACCACAACTCATCAAAACCAAAAACACCACACTAACCCCCTCCCCCCCCCCCCAAACACACTTCCTCGGGTTATATAACAACAAAACTTACCCGAAGTATCATACTACAAACTAAAGAAATACAGTGAAACACGAGGGGAAAGGAAAAGCAATAAAAACACATTCTGAGTTTAGAGTCCTCAGCTCGACTTTCTACCCGAACTATGTCAAGGATAGTTATACCAAAGGAGAGCAAACCGTTGCTTCTTCCTACAAAAGTCGTAGGAATTGAGCAACCCCGGAAAATGAAATATAAGAAACACATGGCTCAATCCCCACCACCACGATTTGTTCGATGAGTCCATTGCACAGAACAACGAACTCACTTTCCCCGAACTAAAACATACTCCAACTAATAACGACTCAAGCACCAAGTATGAACATTTAGGCTCAACATCAACAACAAACTCAATAGGGTGCACCCCCGTAGGTATAACAGTAGGGCTCGACGAAAAAGGAATAGATGATTCAATAATATCAGGATCCATACCCTCTTCGTAGCATTCCTCAGGGGTGACTTCAAGCAAAGTCTCACGTTCTCTCCTCTCAAACTCCTCAAACAGTTGTTGCACTTTAAACTCCAAGTTTCAGTATGGATGTTTGTATCGTTGCGAAGTCATTACGAAACTCTTCAACATGATCTTGGACCAATTTACTCAACTGTTCAACCTTTTGCTCAAGATCCATCCGTTTCTCCGTTGAGATCTCTAATTCCGGAGATGGAGAAGTATCGAGTTGTTGATCAAAGTAACTCGGGGCATTATCCTCATTTCCATAAGATGCGGCGTATGGGTTGAACTGATAAAATGGTTGTTTTTGGTAACCCATAGCACCGTAATTGTAATATCCGAATGGGTAGGGATATGAGCCGTAATTGTAGTATGGATTCATTATCTGCAAACAGGGAAACAACACGAACACAATCACGGTATCTAGTCACTACCACTACCGAAGTAAATGGTGAGACACCTCAACAAAAAAAATAAAACAAACTATACATAAATAAAAAAACAAATAAGAAAAACGACCTAATCCTAAGAACTTAACTAACTTACAAGATATCAACCCGATTCCCCGGCAACGGCACCAGAAAGCTTGATCGGCCTTTTCTAAGTGTCCAATCTCACCGGCAGTGTACCGGGTCAACTGTAGCCTAGAATTGGTGAGTCAAGGTCGTATCCACAGAGGAATCGGTCGAGTACCAAAGTCGGTCTCTCGTCCCTAGTTCAGGTCAACACAATAATGGAACGTGGTGACTTGTCAGATCACCGGTTCTACAAACTAAATATACACAAAAGAAAGATTTAAAACTATATAAAAGAGATAGCCGAGCTATGATCCAATCTAATACTCACAAACCCTATCTAAGTCCCGAGGAATTCTTGATTTACCTAAACGTTCTCGATGTCACAAAGGGTGTCATTTCCTGGCTCTGAGAATAGACATTATTTCAATAATCTACCCTCTTATGTCAGGTTCAACAGTCCGCTGACCGGATTTAACTGACCTCACACGGTCTACGATTCATGAAACGCTCGACAAGTCGATACAAAACCTCACTATGAAACCGAGTCTGAACAACTCAGCCGGTTTTACACAGTGATCCTAAAACCCCGGCTCCCATATCCTCTTGTAAAATACATATGTAAAGACGATACGTGTGATACGTTTATTAAGTAACTAATTCAACAAACGTGATAAGAATAAGTTCTAGAACTATGGTAACATCGAGAATCAACAATCAAACATCAAGAACACCACATGAACAGGCTAAGGTTTGATTTCAAAGACTATCACATAACTCGACTATCGGCTATTAGCTACTCATTCTATCAACAAAAACAACAAGAAATCAACAATAAAAATAACAAAAATAAAGATCGGAAGCAAGAACAAGAAATGAAATGGAAATACCAAATATATTATGCCGTAGAAAGTCGAATCACCGAGCCGAATCCCGTCAATAACACGTCAAGCTATCTTCGAGAATCAACAGATTACAACAATCTACAACTAAACTAAGCTAATATACCTAAAAACTAAGCTAAACTAAGGAAAAATGAAGAAAAAGCTATAAAAACGAGTTGGGGAAGAAGATGGTTTTCATCTAGATCCAAAATGGAGGTATTTATAGTGTTTTATGAGTTCTGGACGCTAGGCGTGCGCCTAGGAAAGTGCAGGCACATGCCTAACTCACCGAAATCATGTACTGAAACTTCTGGCCAAAATTGATTGCTAGGTGTGCGCCTAGCATTTCTCAGGCGCACGCCTAGCTGACACACCTTCAGAAAAATAGCTATAACTTTGTCTGTATACCTCCGATTTGAGTGATTCTAGATGCGTTGGAAAGCTCATTCAATTTTCTACAACTTTCATGTAGATGTTCAGCCCAGAAAATTCCTCTAAGGTAGATCAAAATGCATATCAATGAAAGGTATGGTTGTAGTACCACCGCGCTTTGATCCGTTTGAACATTTAAGCTTCGGGCACACGTTCCAATCCTCGTATATCGCCTTCCGGACATCTCAAACACCTAAGTCCTGTACAAAATCACAACAAATACCACACATAATCCCTACAGGACACTAGGGTGACCGAGAGTATAGTAAATTACACCGAAAAAGACCGAGAATCCCGGACTTTACGTCCTAGGTCCCGAAATGATAACCAAGGTGTAAATACATCAAAATACAACCAATTGTCTAGAAAACATATAAAACAAGGCATAAACGGGGTATAATTACATAGAAAATGATAGCCAATTTGACTCTCATCAGTAATCCGCAGGCTCAAAGAACATCGTGTTGGGATCCTCTTCAGGATCATCAGAATTATAATCCGAAGATGATATTTCAATTAACTCGATAGGGAACTCACCTGGACGATACGTATTATACTCCTCTAAGTTCTCTTCAGGCTCTTGCTTGATAGCTTCTTTCTCTTTTTCCAACCGCTTCTTAATAGCTTCATAATGCTCTCTTGCTTCAGATCCAGGATACATGGAAATCGGTGTGATGTTCAATATTGTTCTATGCATATTACTTGACTTGTTTGCTCTTTTTCAAATCCGGTTTGATAGAATCTATGATGTGTTCTGATCTTCCTGCGAAAAGACAAAATAAAACAAAGAAAAGGTTAGCAACTTCCGCTTCAGTTGGGTATGATCCCAACTGTTGCGGACCTACTAACTAAAATCAACAAGGAATAACACAGAATAACAGGGGCTGTCAGAATTCAATTTTTCAGGCCTCGGTAACCCGGGGGTTAACCACCCTGAAATTTCTCTTTCTGGCAGTTTAACAGGTGCAGGGTTGATCCAGAACGACTCGAGACTCAAAATAAAATAAAATAAAAACGACTTCCTAATCAGAATTAAAACGTTATATTTAAAATTGGCCATTGTCCCCGGCAACGGCGCCAAAAATCTTGATCACAAGTAAGTCACTAACATCGATATTACTAGCAAGAATACTACGAGTCAAGGTCGAACCCATAGAGACAATGCAACTATAAGTATGAACGATTTTACCCTAATTAAGAAGCAACATAGAGGCGGTCATTGACCCACAATAAACATAAAGAAAATGTGGTATTTCTCCCCCTCTTCTGACCGATCTAATAACTTGGATTAGTTAATCGTTACGTTTACTTCACCACAAAATTTCCTTAAATTAATCGCGAGCTTTCATTTTAATTATCATTATCAGCTACGGGTGCAACTCTGATGACGGTCAAATTGTACCCGTTATTCTATGATCTTTATCCCCGATTCTAGTTTAAAAGAGCTTTAATGTAGGGATAATAAGTCGTAATATGCCTAATTTATATATACCCGAGTTACGATTCGTTATTCGCATTTCGATGATTTATTGCATTATTTGGTATTACAAACTATGTTTTTGTATGATAAATACTGATGAGCATTATGGACGGACTACGGGAAGGAATTAAAGGTCGGAGACAATGCGAGCCCAACAGAAGATAGAGCCCGAAGCGATGCGGGCTCGGTCGACCGAGCCCGACTATTCGATCGACCGAGTGAACTTAAAGCCCAGCCACGATCCAGCGTATTACTTAAGTCGGTTAGGGTTTAGGAATCCGATCCTTAGTCGGTTTCTAAGTCGGTTTTGAGCTCTATATAAACACATTGTCATTAGTATTATGTATTCATTCATACATTGATTTAATCATTCAAAAAGAGCACAACAATTTGAGAGTTTTTCAAACAAGTTAGTAAGTTTGCAACAATGTAAGCCCTTAATCTTCATGTTTTATTTTCAAGTAATTAATTCTTCCAATTATGTTCTTATCATTTGAATTAATTAAACAAAGCTAGATGATGTGATTCTCGGCTATGATGTTAGGTGGTGGTGAAACCTTGTCAATGAGGATCCCATGACCTACGTCATAATCTAGATTTATTCATGACTCTATGTGATTTAATTACTGTGTATCTATGATAGTTTATATAAGTGATATGCAATTGTTGTTTAATCATTACGTATAAGGAAGCGGCGAGGTTATTTCTAGGATGTAATTAGGGGTGAGTTCGTCCGGGTGACCGGCGAGTCGTTCGGTCGACCGAGCCCTTATGCTCGATCGGCCGAGCCCTAATTTTGTCGATTAAAGTCCGCCACGTCTTTATGGTGGGTTTGACCTAGTTGAATTTACTTTCGGTAGGTATGGCTACGGCCACGTCGCTCGTCGGTTTTTCATCGCGTGTTTATTAGAAATACCAATATAAGACGTCTAGTTCGGCTCACGAACGATCTTTCGGGACTTTCAGCAAGATCTAGATTAGTTTTGTATTAGGGAATTGTCGACACCTAGTCATACGTAAATCGTAGATTAACAAGAGACTTACCAAGTAATTGTTAATGGGACGAGGGCTTGAGCGATCGTTTAGGAAGTACGCCTAACCGTAGGAATGTTGCCTAAGTGAGGTGTACGGTTAATATCGGCATCCTTAGAGTAATGAGCGTGTGAGTTATATGAGATGGAAACCCAAAAGGTGAAGTCACGTAACAATACCACATTGATCTAGTAACCTAACCGGTGCTAAGTCAAGTTAAGGGGATGACTCCCGTAGCCAATTAAATATGAATACAGCCAGATTGACAGTTAGTGAGTTAGGTTATCTTATATAAGTTGTCTTGGTCCAACGATAACGTTGATAATTGGAAGGTTAATTACGTGTGTTTGAGTTTGTTTTGTCTTTTATGTTGGTCTTAGACTGTTGTTCAATAAACGAATTAGGTGAGTTAATTATTTAAACCTAGGGTCCACAATTTGATTCTCTGAGGGATCGACCTTGATTCACCATCGCTATGCTATGATGTACCTAGTGCTATTGCTAGTATTTGGTGGTCAAGTAAAATAAATTTATAACCTGATCAGACCGCAATCAAGTTTTTGGCGCCGTTGCCGGGGAATCAATGGCCCAATGATTGTTTAAATAATTATTTTTATCTACTTCGTTCTTTCTCTATTGTTTTTAGTTGCATTATTTATTTTTCTACGGCGAATTATCTGTACTTGTATGTTGTTAAAGGATTAAAGCAGGAATGGGGAAGATATTCGTTCGGTCGACCGAACGTATTCACTCGTTCGACCGAGCCTCTTCCAGCTTTAATTTAATTAACAGTGTTGTTTCCCCAGTGTTCTGTTTCCCCCTGTTTGTAGGTTGTAAGTTTGACAACAGTATGAGCAATCATACTGTTTGTCAATTTACTAATTGTTTATTGTTTTTCAAATATTGCAGATAATTCGAAGTAAATCACTCACTTAACCTGCTCAAGATCAGCAAAATGTCATCAACCAATTTTCTTGAAGCCAAAGAAGAAGTTAAGGTTTTACGAACCAAAACTACACCTAAAAAGCCGTTAACACCAAAGCTCATGGAAAGGATAGAAAAGATGAAAGCGAAAATCCGAGAGGCAAGGAAATCGAGGGAGGCTAAAGAAGCCTATTGGCAAAGAGGTATGTCTATTTTGAATCCAGAGGAAATTTCTTCGGATTCCGATTCAGCTTTAGATTATGATGATTACATGTCCGAGATAGAATCTGAATCAGAGGGTAGCACAGCTATGGAGAGCCCTATTGTCACCTGGTCTAGAGATGAAATATTGATTAAAGACGAGTCTCGACTGATGCAAAAGTTAGCAGACCCAGGAGCTTTTATGGTTGGAGTAACCCTAGAACAAACCCACTTAGGTTTAGCCTTGATTGATTCCGGTTCGAGCCTTAATATCTTTCCTAAAAGCCTTTGTGATAGGAATTTCATTTTAACACCCACTAACACCCCGCTCCAAGTTAGATTAGCGGATGGAACTAGGACAATCATGACTGGGAGACTGAACAACATGATTATTGGTGTGGGGCAATTACGGTTTAAGATAGACATAGTGGTAATGGAAATCGAGGAACATCCTGAATGCCCAATCATTTTGGGTAGATCGTTTATCAACACCGCTAGAGCCTTCATCACGGATGACCGGACATGAGATAGTATTGTTTGACGCCAAGGGTTACGAGTGTTATGGGATAACAAATCCAAATTTCCCGCACGGTAAGTGTGAATGTGTTAGAAGTAGTTGGTTCGGAGAAGCTTGATGCCACTCAAGGTCTAGGAAAGGATGCTGATGATAATGTCGATGATAAAGATGAGAAGGAAGTCCTTACTATTCTAAGTCGGAATAGGTCAGTTCAGCCCGCACCAAATTTCTAACCAATATTGAAGTCTGTAGACCTACCTAAGGATAGGAGGACAGAGGCGAAGAAAGCGAACTAGGAGAGTTCGTAACAAAAGCTCATCGAAATCGAGAGATGAATCCAAAAGTCGGCGCTTGTGCGGATGGTCAATTCGGCTGTCTTTTCATTGGACTAAAATCCAAAGGAAGGGCACTCGTAGAAAAGGACGGTAAAACTTTTTCGGTGAAAGCTGGCCGGGTGAAAGCCTGGCAAGTCAAGGGCAGAGTTTAGGAGTGATGATTTTGGAAGTCGAGCTATAGACTCAAAAAATTTAGAATTTTTTCGTTTCATGTATTTTATTTTATTTCATCTTTATTTTTAGTATGAATAAAAGTAACGTAGAATGACGAGAGCTTTTTTTTTATTTTTGCCGTGTTCCAATGACCATTAGGTTACGGATGTGCAAAAAGTTTTTTTTACTCGAATCATTTTAACGTGAAGTAGAGTAGGAAGAGAAATCATTATAAAATGTATTGATGATGAGAATTTGGTGAAAAGATGCTTAGTTTCAAATTTGTATTATTTGGAAAAAAGTGAAGATTTATATGTTAATGGATTATGGTTGGATTATTCGATTTTTGAGGTGAGGATTTTTCAAATTGTGACATACTAATTTTGATAGACTTATGTGTTCTAGCTTGAAAATTTCGTGTGTATCAAATTGAGGAGGTCAACTATCATTTATTTTTACACATCCCATTTTTCATTTCCCAATCCACCTTTTCATTTCCCCCATTAATTTATTCCTCCAACAAAACCATTCCACTCCTCAATCCTTGCCTTTCTATCTCCATCAATCACCTTCCACCATTTCAATCCTTTCACTTTCCACATCTTTCTATTTAAACCTCCTTTTCTCTTCATCATTTCCACACCACAAAATCTTCATCTTCTCCAAATCCCCAATTTTCTTCTTCCTTCTCTCCATTAATTCCCATTTCCAATATTTCTCATAACTTCCATCCACCCAAGATTGGGGATAGTAATCTAAATGATCCCCTCCAATATCACAAGTTGTACCGCCATATCTCTCAAGGATTATCCGACCCAGCATCACAGGAAGACTGAACCTCAAAGCAGCAGAGCTTTCCGCCAGTTCGGGTCGATCGAACCCTTACCCGCTCGGTCAACCGAGGCCATTCTCTCGGTCGACCGAGAGCTTCATACTGCTGCATCTATCTGTCAGCGTTGCTCTGTTCCAGTTCTGCAATTATGCCACCAAGACGCCGCTCCTCCGCACAGTTCGTAGCAGTCGACGATGCCATACCCTTGATCAACGGGGTACCGCAATTCGCTAGCCAAGAAGTATTTTCGGTTTATCGGAATTTCTTCAACAATTCGCCGGTACACCGGGCTCGAGGATTAGATTTGACCAACTGTGGTCAAGAGCTGTTCGATCTAGTGGAGTATTATCAGTGGCAAGAGGTTGTTGCGCCACCTGGCCAAGTTAATGTCGACTGGGTAAGAGAGTTTTATTCTTATTTACGCGTGCACCCACACACGAATTTAGTCCAGGTTCGTGGCAAATCCATTGTTATTACTCCGGGGACGCTTAATAATTATTATGGTCTTGATACCCGGAGGAGGAGCGAGTACATCATCACGTTTGATGAGTCGATGCCTGGTTGGAGGAGGTTGGTGCCCATCTCGGGATAGCATGGACAATAGGGAAGTTGCTCGCACTTTTGAGAGCCATACTTTAGGCGGTGGGAAGATAAGTGTTTACATAGGCTTATCCGTTCTAACATTATTCCGGCCAAGCATGTGTCTGCAGATTTATTATGCACATGCTACGCCTGATGTATTAGTTGAGCAGAGGATGGCTGTTAATATTGGGGCATCGATGCGTTATGAGATGATCGCCGATGCCCGCAAGCCTAGACACATCTTCGCCTTATGGTTCGTTGATCACTTCATTATGTGAGGCGGTGAGTGCCCGAGTGCTAAGCGGTGACTCTATGTTAGGCCCATGCCTATCCTATCTTTGGATTCTGTTGCACCACCTCTTGTGCAACCTGATGCTCACGGTCCAGGTGATGACGATGCGCAATTCCAAGATTTTCCTGAAGCGAATCCCAATGTTCTTCCATTAGCCTTCGTTGATCCGAACGATATACCTTCGGACTAGGCATCTGTGTTTGTTTATCTTATTAATTTTCTCTTTATCAATGTGATTTTTATTTTTGATTTCGGTGTTTAAATAAATTAAGTCGTGTTGTATGGAGTTCGTTTTGAATTTCCCTAATGAATAAAATTTATCTTATTTAATGTGTTGGATATTTGTGCATTATTTTCACTATAATGGGCTTAAATATGTTTAAGGCAATTATTATACCTTTTACAGTCCATGTGATATGATTATGTTTTTCTGGACTAACCCTGTAACAAGTTTTTGTTAAAGATGTATGTTGCAGAGGTTGCATTTTATTGCAGTTGGTAACTGTATTTGTCTGTTAAAATTCTCCGGAGTTCACCACGACTTGTTCCGCTCCCGCGCTTATCCAGAGCTAAGTTCCTATTTTGCTCTTTATTGTTATACATTGAGGACAATGCATGGTTTAAGTGGGGGGTACGAGCTCACTTAGCTCACTTAGCTTGCTCGAATAAGGATCTCTCTCTATATATATATCAAATAATATAATAAATGAGTAAAATTTAAACTTTTAAACATAGAATCACATTTACTTTTGTGAAGTTCCCGAATATTGTATTTAATAAGGAAGGAACCATGATTCATGAGTACGTGATCACTTTATACTTTTGCGATATATTTCTAGTAAACTTAATGATATTCATGTTATATGTTGCGAGTAGTTATTTATTATTCAATTACTCAATAAATGAATCGATGAATATTGCGCTTATAATAATAATGTAGAATTTTATGTGTACATTGCGTAGATGATTGGTTATGTAAACTTAGTGTCAATATATATCTGCTGATGTATTTTGATATTCTTGCCAACAAAAGCGGAGTAATAAGCTTGAGACGTACCTGTGTGTTAGCAAAATGTTAGACACTGGGCTTGTAGTAACATTACCAAAGTAGACCCGCGTTTGTGGTAATATTCAATGCTATGCATGATCTAAGATAGGGGGATACTCTAAAAAGTTTTCTTCCTTGAGATTGATAGTAACTCTTTAAGAGGCTTTGAGTAGTACTCGGTCTCCAAGTCCAAAAACCCTATAGATACGCTCTTGATTATTGTTCTAGTGCTTTAACCATTGCGAGGCTTAAGAAGTGGGAATGCTGATGTTGGTAGGTTGAGATTTCGAAGTTAGCATAAACTCTAATCTTGCTACATTTATATAAAACTAATGCACATGCACACATCACTTCGATTCATAGTGAGTAATGAATAATGGATATCTTATGAGCATAAACAATATGAGTTGATTCGGGTTTCTTGTGTTAGTATAATTTTACCATTGGAAAATGATTATATGGGGAATAACTTATTGATACTTTGATCGGGACGATCAAAGGCTAAGTGGGGGGTAGTTGATGACGGTCAAATTGTACCCGTTATTCTATGATCTTTATCCCCGATTCTAGTTTAAAAGAGCTTTAATGTAGGGATAATAAGTCGTAATATGCCTAATTTATATATACCCCGAGTTACGATTCGTTATTCTGCATTTCGATGATTTATTGCATTATTTGGTATTACAAACTATGTTTTTGTATGATAAATACAGTGAGCATTATGGACGGACTACGGGGAAGGAATTAAAGGTCCAGGACAATGCAGAGCCCAGCAGAAGACAGAGCCCAGAAGCAGTGCAGGCTCGGTCGACCGAGCCCAGCTATTCGGTCGACCGAGTGAACTTAAAGCCCAGCACAGTCCAGCGTATTACTTAAGTCGGTTAGGGTTTAGGGAATCCGATCCTTAGTCGGTTTCTAAGTCGGTTTTGAGCTCTATATAAACACATTGTCATTAGTATTATGTATTCATTCATACATTGATTTAATCATTCAAAAAAGAGCACAACAATTTGAGAGTTTTTCAAGCAAGTTAGAACGCAACAATGTAAGCCCTTAATCTTCATGTTTTATTTTCAAGTAATTAATTCTTCCAATTATGTTCTTATCGTTTGAATTAATTAAACATAGCTAGATGATGTGATTCTCAGCTATGATGTTAGGTGGTGGTGACACCTTGTCAATGAGGATCTCATGACCTACGTCATAATCTAGATTTATTCATGACTCTATGTGATTTAATTACTATGTATCTATGACAGTTTATATAAGTGATGTACGAATTGCTGTTTAATCTGTTCTGTATAAGGAAACGCTGAGAGGTTATTTCTAGGATGTAATTAGGGGTGAGTTCGTCCGGGTGACCGAGCAGAGTCGTTCGGTCGATCGAGCCCCTTATGCTCGATCGACCGAGCCCCTAATTTTGTCGATTAAGTCCGCCACGTCTTTATGGTGGGTTTGACCTAGTTGAATTTACTTTCTCGTGAGGTATGGATACGGCCACGTCGCCGTCGCTTTTCATCGTGTTATTAGGAAATACCAATATAAGACGTCTAGTTCGGCTCACGAACGATCTTTCGGGACTTTCGGCAAGATCTAGATTAGTTTTGTATTAGGGAATTGTCGACACCTAGTCATACGTAAATCATAGATTAACAAGAGACTTACCAAGTAATTGTTAATGGACGAGAGGCTTGAGCGATCGTTTAGGAAATGCACGCCTAACCGTAGGAATGTTGTCTAAGCGAGGTGTACGGTTAATATCGGCATCCTTAGAGTAATGAGCGTGTGAGTTATATGAGATGGAAACCAAAAGGTGAAGTCACGTAACAATACCACGTTGATCTAGTAACCTAACCGGTGCTAAGTCAAGTTAAGGGGATGACTCCGTAGCCAATTAAATATGAATACAACCAGATTGACATGATTAGTGAGTTAGGTTATCTTATATAAGTTGTCTTGGTCCAACGATAACGTTGATAATTGGAAGGTTAATTACGTGTGTTTGAGTTTGTTTTGTCTTTTATGTTGGTCTTAGATCGTTGTTCAATAAAGCGAATTAGGTGAGTTAATTAGTTAAACCTAGGGTCCACAATTTGATTCTCTGAGGGATTGACCTTGATTCACCATCGCTATGCTATGATGTACCTAGTGCTATTGCTAGTATTTGGTGGTCAAGTAAAATAAATTTATAACCTGATCAGACCGCAATCAAACTCCTACTTCTATCTACTCCGACAATGGTAGTAGACAATCTATACGCAAGCTACCCTCCTTAATTGGTCCGTAATAGCCCATACGCAAATAGAACTAGAATTGCCGATATCGAGCGCTAACTCATACCGCTAACCCGCCTAGACAGCTGTCGACATTGATCAGCACGTTCCTAGGGTCCATCGGACTATGTCCAAACATAGCACTTCACTATTCGTATTTTATGCCAGTTTACGATTACAAAAAGCAGATTGGCCAGATCTAACCTACTGTTAATTAAACTTTTCGATCAACGTAGCTGTAGTAAATCCCAGTTTTAGGTTTTCTAAATAATGCCTCGGTAAACCGGAATAGACCGCCGGGTTATATGGGTCAGTTTTTCCTATTCCTAGATCTACATTGCTCACATACGATTAAAATAAGTAAATTATGTGGTCTTTAAACATGCAGATTAACTAAAACACATAAATACGAACAGATCTATCATATTGAAGACAAAAAGGAACGTTCAAAGCTTCATACCTTCAACAATGGTGATCTATCTCGATCTACTCAAGCTAGAGATGGTAGAGAAAGGGAGAAAACCAGAAACAACTCCTTAAAAGCTTGGAATAACTTTATTTCATCAAATTGTATAATGTAATATTGAAGAACTATGTAATAATCTGTAACTGCGGCCTTATATAGATACAGTGACCGACTTAAGACTCTCTAAAACCCTAACCGACCTAGATAATACGGTAGAATCAATTTCGTGTCAAACAAGCCACCGGTTTACCGGCCCTAGCCCTCGGTAAACCGGGTCAACTTTTCTCTTTTTTCTTCAACATGCTTCTTCTTGGACTTTAATCACTTGGCCCAATATACTTCTTTTGGTCCAGATCCATTCGCCAATGCTCCAGATCCGGTACATCCTATAAAACATGCAAAACGAGACAAAACAATACCAAATCTTCGGGAAAATAACATAGATGCAGAATTAAGAACCTGGAAACATGCACATAGCATTTAACATATATTCCACATAATAACGAGCCTATCTATCATCTCTTGAGCAGAATTCGGGGTGAATAAGGGTATAATTATTGGTACCATGACGAGCGTTATCAGGCCATGACGAGCATGTCCACACATCCTGACACCTAGCCCCTCCGTTTCCCCATCGAAACACTAACGTTTGAATCCCAGCGACAATCAAGGGATCCTGAGAGGTAGAAAGGCCACGACCTAGGGAACGAGACGATTTGGGCGGAGTCTAATGCAGGTCAAGCAATTTCAAGAGACACTACGATTCGAAGCACGACATCAATGATGGTCGTCATTTCATAGCAAAAACGGGAAAATGGCTCTCTCATAATCATCCAACCCACAATGAAATGATACAATTTGAACATTTGATGCATGTAACGGCGGATTCTTCAAAGGTCGCTGGAGTTTTTTGCTACATGAAACTGTAAGTGCAGAAAGTGATTTATATTTGGGGCTTGTCCCTTTATATAGGCAAGCCGGGAACTGAAACGTCACGTCGGTTAATTCAAGATTCAAAATTCAAATTTAAAAGTAACCGTCGGGCAGTTATCGAAGTTTTCCGCCTATCAAAATTCATGGCCAGTCATATCAACCGTCACGCCTCACGTAACATCAATCGCCATAACCGCTTACGGCCCCAACTCTGTCCGATTAATAGCGCAGCACCCATGTCTGTCCGCTTCATAGCACAACATCTTGCAACGAGTCGCTTTGAGACACGAAAGTTGTGCAAACCTATTGGAAATAAAATTTATGTTTTGATGATGATTCATCATGCAATTAGAAAGTTCACTTATAACCCATGATGATGAAGTCATAACTAACTGTTATTGTGCATAATGAAAGAAGAAGCAAGAAATAGTCTAGAGAAAAATGTATAGGATCTATCTAGAGTCTGAGCTTTGTATAGGTTGTTTCAGACAAGCATTGTAATAGATAGGAACTAGGCGAGCAACTGAGTCATAGCAAGCAAACTGAGGTTACATCGAAGAAATGAAGAACTGAGGTGACAGACTCAGTTGGTGAAGAACTGAAGAACTGAGGACTCAAACTCAGTTATTGAAGACCAAGAAACCGAGGCTCAAACTCGATTAAGTCGACTAAGTCGTGACTATAAGTCAGGAATCAGGCAAGTCTGTGGTGACCTGAAACTAAATTATAGATCACGTAAAGCTGAATAATCTTAAGGACAAAGATTATCAGTTACCAGGAAATGAAGGAAGGAAATGGTGAAATCTGACTTAGTCAATTGAAGTCAGATGTCAAGTATACGAGGTACTCAGTTTTGAATAAGAGTAGAAAACTGAGTTAAGGCCTTGTCAAGAAAGAACTGAGGATCTGGAAAAGTTAAGTCAATTAATCAAGGACTGGAAACTGAGAACGTACAGATCAAGTGATCGTACATATGAACGTTGGCTAAACGACAAACATAACGGCTATAAGATTTATCTGACCATTACATTACCCCTATAAATACACAGGGAGGAATGTTTGAAAAGAGCAGATCTTGGACAAGCTTTGAAAGAACATATCTAAAATCCAGATCAAACGGAGAGAGATCCAGATCCAGAAAATCAGATTCTATATCTAGAAAAGGGAAGCCAACAAAATTTCCTTGAAGATTAAAAGATAGATCTAGTAACCCGTTAAGGGGGAAGAAGGCATCTTGGAGCTACAACGCTATATCCAGAAGAATCAAACAGCTCACTGAATTAATCTTTTGATTGAAATAAACCTAACCTTTGTGTGACAAAGGGTTGGTTGTGTATAGTTTGAGGAAAGCAACTCCACCTTTTCTCATACAGTTGCAACTTGATTGCCACAGCTGTTGGTGTAGTCTACGGACTGTGGTTTTGTTTGTGGTGAGCTGGTGAAGGAGCAATTCTACCTCCGAAGGATCAGTTTGCAGAATGAAGAGAGCAATCTCACCTTTCTTCATTATGTGTGGATAGTGAAACTAGGGTGTCGTGAAGGACTGTCATTAGGCTAGGATTTTGTAACATTTATCTCAAGATTCTAGTGACACCTCCTACACCACAGGAGAAGGGGAGACGTATGGGATTACACCACCCGGAACTTTCATAAACAAACCTTGTGTTGATTTACTTTATGCATTTACATTTATACTGTGATTGTTCTATTAATTGCATAATCATTTCATCACATCACTCAGCAAACTTCAGACACTGAGTCGGCACAGAACTGATACATAGTAGATTAGAATTCTTATTAACACATTTATTGCACAAAGGCTTTATCTTATCCGCGGCAAGTTAGTTCAGTTCTAGCATCAGCTAAACTGAATTAGCTAACTCCAATACATAGTTTAAGGGTAGGAACATAACTGAGCTGAGTCATATTGAATATCAGTTAGCCAGTTCAGTCTGAGATTAGAGAAACTCATTTCTTGGGATGCAAGTCAGTTTTTAGGGACAAGTTTATTCACCCCCCCCCTCTAAACTTGTGTTAGCCTTTCCAAGGGACCAACAATTGGTATCGGAGCAGTTCTTTCTTTTTGAAGGTGATCCAAAGTTATCTTTATAACTAGATTGTTGAAGACCCCTCACTGTATCAGTTGTCAAAGCATATAGTTGAGACCTCATGAATACATCTAGAATTAGAAGTTGGCTTATTAATCCTTTAGCTAATTGTTTGCAAAACTCTGTAACTGATTTTCAGGATCAAGTATTTGAAAGGTTCAGTATTACAAATTCACATACTAATCCAGAACCTCCTTTTAGTGATGATGTGGATATCGTTTTCAATGCATATGTTGACAAATCCAGAGGAGTTCCATCACTAAGTGATCTCTCAAAAAAAGAAAGAAAGGAGTTGCTGCAAGTAACTGACTACCTAGAAGAGCAGTAAAAGGATGAAAAATCAAACCCTGAAGCTGTAACAAACAATCAAGAAAAGGTACATTCCTCTACTCAGTTATCACTCACTGAACTCAATCAGAGAAACTCTGAGCTTGTCAATTTAGTTGAAAAACTCACACTTGAGTTGAACTTAAAAGGTACAGAACTTGACAAAGCAAAAGTGTGGAATGAGTTTCTTGAAACTAAGGTGTTAAATCTAGCTGAAAGGTTAATATCAAGTAAATTTGACAAAAGAGGTGATAAATCCGCACCCTTACCCAGTCTTGAGATATCATAGAATATAAATTCTAGACATCAAGATACTGGAAGACCTAGTAGATTACACAGAGAAGTTAAAGATGTTAAATCTAAAAGAATCCTTGTGAAATCAACTAAGGTTGAGCGTAATGGCCTATCTAGAAGAGAAATGAGAAAGGTTAATTCTCTCATCGAAGAAACTGAAGCTTGTACTTCAGTAACTAATCAACCGGACCCAAAAAGATATGGACCGAAAAAAACTTAAAACTGTTTTGCAGGTAAGGTCAGTTCTTATGTTGTTAAATCCAAAGAAAAGCGACTTACACACAAAAAAAAACGCAAAGATAGCAATGAAATTTGAAAAGGCAAAAGCTGATGAAGGGCAAAATGGTCAAAAGCAGAAAACTTTCCAGCTACCATCTGACGTTTAAGCTGACAGACAAATCGCCAGAAGCCACGTGTCAATCGAGGAGAAGAAGTAGATGTCCATCCCTACAAATCTCATTGATTGTGACACGACTCTCATTTAAACGATTGAGTGTATACATACTGTTCTTACAATCTTGACCAAATCTTGCTCAATCAATCTCAAAACCTTCGTCTCTACCATTTCATCTCAAGGTTCCCCCCCAAGAACTCTTAAATTTAAAATCCATGGAGCAATATAACATTGATGAAGGAATCACCATTAGCCTGGATGACTTCAGTCAAAAAATTTCAAACTCCATCATATCACTTCAGATTGTAGACAAAATCAAGAAGATTCGAGGACTCGAAAATCTAATTGATACAAAGGTCAAAATTTTATCCCCATAAAATATCAAAGATTTTTACAGAAATGCAATATTAGCCGATGATGGAAGAAGCTTTAGGACCTCAGTACAAGGGAAAATCATTGTGGTTAATGAACATCTTCTATCCCTCATCCTTGGTTTGGATATCTATGAAGGATCTACGTCTCTTACTTTCAGAAATAGAGAAAAGGAAAGACTTTGGGAAGTCACAACAAGCAATAAAGACGTGAAGAATTTCATTGGATCAATTCATCAACAAAAATAAGAGTTCGCATTTTTGACAATTCTTCTAACCAAAAATGTCATTGGTCATACATGGAATTTTTATACTCTTTCAACAGAGAAGCTAAAACTAATCTATGCTATTTGGTTTGAGGAGAAACTGGACTGGAACAAGTTTGTTCTCAAGCAGATGATCAAGCAAATTTCAGATGAAAAAGCAAAAGTTCAAGGAAGGAAGGCAAATCGAGAAAAGTTCATGTTGAAAAAAAGGGATTTCCATATTTGGTACAAAGAATACTAAACTATTTCTCCATCTCTAGACCTACAGAAACAGAGGTAATAGAGAAATCAGTGGCCAGTGGAGCAAAGAAAAGGAAAGTTAATGATGAAGTCAAGAGAAAAACACCAAATTCTAGCTCAAGCAAAATTGAAAACCAGGATGGAAGAACAACAAGAAGACAAAGGAGGATGATGTTGAAACATTTTTTTATTAAGGAAGATTGAATCAGAAGACTTAATTCAGATTGATGATGATACTGAAGAAAGTGAACCCTTAGCTGATAAGTATGAAGGACATTCTGAGGAACAAAGAGAAATTTTGGAAGATGCTGAATTATGTGCAACTGAGTATGAGAAAGAACTGATAAATCATCATCATGGAGTCAGTTCTCTATCTCAAGATCCAGCTACAACTACAAGTGGTACAGTAAAGAAGGACATCCCCCATGTTGCAACTGAAAAGACTCAGCAACATTCAATGGAAACTAAGAAGAAACTGGAAGGGCTAAAAATGATCATAGAGAGCCTGACGCAAACTCTACAGAAGAAGCTCTACAACTTGCATGAGTCTATCTCAATGGCACATTGCTCAGGTCTGTACAACTACTCCAACATCATCACCTTACACAAATTATTTGAAGAAAGCTTTTGCATATCTTCAAACAAGGGGGAAGATAAAACTGGAGGTGCTGATGTAACTAAAGCTGAAGATGGAACTGAAAGAACAAAGTCTGCTGAAGAAGACCTTGTTAAACTGATGATAAAGGAACAAGACAGACAAGTGGATGCTGATTTACTTGTCATTCAACAAAATGGAGAGGCAACTGACAAATTGATCGAAGAATTAATTGCAGATGAATCCTTTAAAGCGACAAGAACTGAGGAAGATGAAGAAAAGTCAGTCAAAGCAATGTTGAGCATCAGAAAGAAGATTGCAATATGTGCTAGATTGCAAGAAGAGTTAAAGGAAGTTGAAGATAAAGAGGCAAAGAATAAGGGGGAAAATGTCCTGGAACAAGAAGCAAAAACTAAAGGAGAAGGACATGATTTTATATCAAAAGAAGAAGAAAAGCTGATGGATGAGGAAATCAAGGAGATTCTTGTAAAATTTTGAAACCATGACAACGATGAGGCAAATCGAATGATCAATGAATACTTGGATATTAAACCCAAGATTGATGAATCGATATAAGAAGGAAAAACAATAAGGCTCCTGGAAACAAAAATAAGCATTTATCTTGGTGAAAAACTAATGAATTTGGAAAAAGGAAAAACTGTAATAAATTCATAAACTCGGTTTTGTTTTGGATCAACTTTGTATTGAACTCGGTTGTTTTAGTCTGTCATTTTAATTTGTTCTGATTTCTTGCATTATTCTCTTATTATTGCTTTTAGGGAGGGTTATTGTTCGGTAAAAACTAGTTTTACAATTTATAACCGAAACACCCCAAGTATAAGGATCGTAGTATAGGGTGTTTCTGGTCGCCCTAAGGAGTGGAATGTTTATCGGATTCAAATATAAATCTATATCAATTATGTCACAATTATCTATCTAAACTAAAGTGAAACTAACAAAAACCTAAACCTAAGAATTGAAACTAAAACAAGAACAAAAACAAGCAGAATTAAGAAAGCGAAGAAGAGCGGATGACGTTCACTTTGATGAACGCAGCGTCTGGAAGCATCCCATCTAATGGACGGCGTGCGCTATTGCGAGAGCGGCGTCGATTATAATGAAGCGAAAAGTGCGAAAAAGCAAGGAAACTAGGGTTTATATAACTAGAACTTAAACTAAACTTAATCTAAAGCGGTTTGATTAAAACAATTAAAGGAAAACACGGCAAAGCGACTAGGTTCCACCTATCAACCAACAATCAACTAGGCGGTGATTAAAAAGACATAGTTTTTAGTAGTGATTTATTCACGAATTCAATTAAATATCTTCAATCAAATTCTAGGGTTTCGTTTATCTTTTCAAACAAACTAAACATGCAATCAACACGAAATCACGAGATTGTTTCCAAACTCTTACTCAACTAATCATGCATAATCTCTTTACAACACAATTAGATGCATTACTTTGAGCGAAGAGAACTCAAATAAACAGACTTTCATAAATTTATTCAAGCATAAATTAAACATAGATCATTTCATCAAATCTTAATTCAATAAAACTTAAGCAATACAAAACAGATCCAAAGTAATGAAAAACTATGAAATAAACTCACTACACATAAGCATCGAACTCCTCTAGTTGGTTTGTGTTGATGATAGGCTTCCTCCGTCGACTCACTGCAAGGCTTTTAGCCAACAATCATGTTGAAGATGATTGTTGGGTTGGAAAGTTCATCTCATGGAATTAGGGTTACGGCCGCACTTTTTGGTGTGAAAGTGCGATCTCAATTATTTTTGGTATGAATTAGGGTTGGGCTGCCGCTTTATTTATAGGAATTTGATGTCGGCTAGAGTTAAGTCGGCCTTAAACGCCCGTCTGGTCTCGTGGGCGCCCGTCCCGTAATGCTCGACGCCGAGTAAACGCTCGTTCATCCTCCGTCTCGAACTCTCTCGAATGTAAAATACGATTACGACGCCGCATGGACGCCGATTCACTACGGGACGCTCGTTCAAGATCGGTGAGACGCCCGCTTGAATCGGCGCCCATGCGGCGTCGTAATCGTGATTTTACATTGAGAGAGTTCAGACGGAGGATGAACGAAGCGTTTACTCGGCGCCCAGGCATTCTCGACGGGCGCCCACGACCGACGGGCGTTTAAGGCCGACTTTAACCTCCTAGCCGACATCAAATTCCTATAAATAAAGCGGCAGCCCCAACCCTAATTCATACCAAAATAATTGAGATCGCACTTTCACACCAAAAAGTCGCGCCGTAACCCTAATTCCATAGAGATGAACTTTCCAACCCAACAATCATCTTCAACATGATTGTTGGCTAAAAGCCTTGCGATGAGTGAGATCGACGGAGGAAGTTTATCATCAACACAAACCAACCAGAGGAGTTCGATGCTTATGTGTAGTGAGTTTATTTCATAGTTTTTCATTACTTTGGATCTGCTTTTGTATTGCTTAAGTTTTATTGAATTAAGATTTGATGAAACGATCTATGTTTAATTTATGCTTGAATAAATTTATGAAGTCTCATTTATTTGAGTTCTCTTCGTTCAAAGTAATGCATCTAAATGTGTTGTAAAGAGATTATGCATGATTAGTTGAGTAAGAGTTTGGAAACAATCTCGTGATTTCGTGTTGATTGCATGTTTAGTTTGTTTGAAAAGATAAACGAAACCCTAGAATTTGATTGAAGATATTTAATTGAATTCGTGAATAAATCACTACTAAAAACTATGTCTTTTAATCACCGCCTAGTTGGATTGTTGGTTGATAGGTGGAACCTAGTCGCCTTTGCCGTGTTTTCTTCTTTAATTGTTTTAATCAAACCGTTTAGATTAAGTTTAGTTTAAGTTCTAGTTATATAAACCCTAGTTTTCTTGCTTTCCTCTGCACTTTTCTCGCTTCGATTCATAATCGACGCCGTCTCGCACAGCAGACGCCATCCATTAGATTTAGCTTCCAGACGCTCGTTTCATCAAAGTGAACGTTCAATCAAATCTTTGCTTTCTTAATTCCTGCTTGTTTTTGTTCTTGTTTTAGTTTCAATTCTTAGGTTTAGGTTTTTGTTAGTTTCAGCTTTAGTTTAGATAGATAATTGTGACATAATTGATATAGATTTATATTTGAATCCGATAAACATTCCACTCCTCAGGGACGACCGTAAACACCCTATACTACGATCCTTATACTTGGGGTGTTTCGGTTATAAATTGTAAAACTAGTTTTTACCGAACAAGTTTTTGGCGCCGTTGCCGGGGAGATTTTTGCATCAATAAAAACAAAAGAAAATTTATAACCCTAACTACCATGCAAAACTAACTCCTAACCGACCAAAACATCGGGTTGTTGCTAGTAGAGCGTAATGAGTAAGGGGTCGATCCTCAGGGAAAAGGGATGTAGAATCTAATCCTAGTAATCCTCTCAATTGCTACTCATAAAAACAAATAAACGAAAAGCAAAAACATAAAAACAGAAAAACATAAAAGAACAATCAAAATAAATCTAACCTAAGAACAAAATTAACAAACTAATCTAAGGAAACATGGGAACAACCAAAGTACAAACCTAAGTGATTTCAATTCAAGTTAAATCTCATGATTCTAATTCAAGTTGTGGTTTCACCTTTTCACGAGACACAAATCCCTAATCTCTTAGTGAACTTATCTCTCAAGCTATGAACTCCTACTTCCGTAGCGAATTCAATTATCTATCTCTCATCTTTCGAGTGTTGAGATCGATGTACCAAACAAAACTCGGGTGTAGATTCAATTAACTCTCGTTTTTAAAGAACCTAACAACCTAGATCAATAACTCATTAACTTGTCACTTAATCAACGGCTAAAAACCCTATCTTTCTATGGTGATCTATCGTTACGCAACTTCCGTATTGTAAACATCGATAGAGAACTAATTTTCCAATCTATTCTCATGGCATCAAAGAACGCATAGAAAAATACAAGCTGAACCAAACATCATGAAGAAAAACTGGAATTAAATAAATTGAAAATCAAACTCACATAGTCTTGAACAATGGTTGAACTCCATGGAAACGAAAAGAAAAGCTACATAATCTATTCCTAATCTAACCTCGGTTCACCCGAGCACAAGGCTCGGGTGACCGCCTTGAACTCTCAAAACAAACATTTCTTTGCTTTCTTTGTAATGTGCCTCATTGAATTAATTTGATTGAATTATGCGATATAGGGTTTGAGCAAAGCAGATATATATAGGTATTAATGTCGGCCGCTTTCTCCTTTTGAATTGGTGAATATTTGTTATTTCAATTAGGATATTGCATAAAAGAAAATAAAGTAATTTGGGAGAATCCTAATTCATTAAGGAATAAAGTATGTCAATTTGTGGCAATAATGGTATGGACGCCCGTCTAATTTGTAGGACGCCTCGTTTGAAGTGCTGAGGATCGGATCTCTTCATCTTTATCCAATTTCTTCAAGCCAATTCCAACTCTATCTCTTATAATTCGACTTGAGCTTCATTTATCCACTTATAGCACTCGAAAATCAACACCTACATGATAAATAAACAATGCAAAAATGTAATAAAATCCAAATAATAATAATTCCATTAAATCAACACTTAAAATCATCAATTTTGCATACAACCCTCTTAAAATCATCTTTATTAAATAATTACACTTAAACCCTTAATTCTCATGTAAATTATGCAAATGTGGGGAAATAATAATGAAATACACCCTTAATAATCATATAAATATGGCCTTAACAGTTATGATACATCATCAAAAAGGGGGAAATTGTTGGAAATAAAGTTTTTGTTTTGATGATGATTCATCACGCAATTAGAAAGTTCACCTATAACCCATGATGATGAAGTCATAACTAACTGTTATAGTGCATAATGAAAGAAGAAGCAAGAAATAGTCTAGAGAAAAATGTATAGGATCTATCTAGAGTCTGAGCTTTGTATAGGTTGTTTCAGAAAAGCATTGTAATAGCTAGGAACTAGGCGAACAACTGAGTCATAGCAAGCAAACTGAGGTTACATCAAAGAAATGAAGAACTGAGGTGACAGACTCAGTTGGTGAAGAACTGAAAAACTGAGGACTCAAACTCAGTTATTGAAGACCGAAGAACTGAGGGCTCAAACTTAGTTAGAAGCTGACTAAGTCGTGACTATAAGTCAGGAATCAGGCAAGTCTGTGGTGACCTGAAACTGAACTATAGATCACGTAAAGCTGAATAATCTTAAGGACAAAGATTATCAGTTACCAGGAAATGAAGGAACGAAATGGTGTACTCTGACTTAGTCAATTGAAGTCAGATGTCAAGTATACGAGGTACTCAGTTTTGAATAAGAGTAGAAAACTGAGTTAAGGCCTTGTCAAGAAAGAACTGAGGATCTAGAAAAGCTGAGTCAATTAATCAAGGACTGGAAACTGAGAAAGTACAGATCAAGTGATCATACATATGAACGTTGGCTAAACGACAAGCATAACGGCTATAAGATTTATCTGACCGTTACATTAACCCTATAAATATACAGGGAGGAATGTTTGAAAAGAGCATATCTTGGACAAGCTTTAAAAGAACATATCTAAAATCCAAATCAAAATGAGAGAGATCCAGATCCAGAAAATCAGATTCTATATCTAGAAAAAGGGAAGCCAACGAAATTGCCTTGAAGATTAAAAGATAGATCTAGTAACCCGTTAAGGGGGAAGAAGGCATCTTGGAGCTACAACACTATATCCAGAAGAATCAAACAGCACACTAAATTAATCTTTTGATTGATTCTAAACCTAACCTTTGTGCGACAAAGGGTTGGTTGTGTATACTTTGAGGAAAGCAACTCCACCTTTTCTCATACAGTTGCAACTTGATTGCCATAGCTGTTGGTGCAGTCTGTGGACTGTGGTTTTGTTTGTGGTGAGCTGGTGAAGGAGCAATTCCACCTCCGAAGGATCAGTGTGCAGAATGAAGGGAGCAATCTCACCTTTCTTCATTATGTGTGGACAGTGAAACTAGGGTGTCATGAAGGACTGTCATTAGGCTAGAATTTTGTAACAGTTATCTCAAGATTCTAGTGATACCTCCTACACCACAGGAGAAGGGGAGACGTACGGGATTACACCACCCGGAACTTCCATAAACAAACTTTGTGTTGATTTACTTTATCCATTTACATTTATACTTGTGATTGTTCTATTAATTGCATAATCATTTCATCACATCACTCAGCAAACTACAGACACTAAGTCAGCACAGAACTGATACATAGGAGATTTGAATTCTTATTAACACATTTATTGCACAAAGGCTTTATCTTATCCGTTGCAAGTTAGTTCAGTTCTAGCATCAGCTAAACTGAATTAGCTAACTCCAATACACAGTTTAAGGGTAGGAATAATCGAAGTGAGTCATATTGAATATCGATTAGCTTGATTCGATCGAGTGTAGAGAAACTCAGTTCCTGGGGTGCAAGTCAATTTTTAGGGACAAGTTTATTCACCCCCCCTCCAAACTTGTGTTAGCCTTTCCAAGGGACCAACAAAACCCGTCCACTTAAAAACACAGTCCCCAAACCTGTCCGCTGCATAGCACAACGCTACAGGACAATCCATTTACGACGTAGTCGTCATTCTAAGCCCGATACTACCATAATCGGCATTGGAACAGCTCTAACGGAGTTCCTAAGGGCCGCGGAATGTCATTCTCGCCAACGACTCTACGCCCTGCCTCTTACCTTTGCAAGTACACGGCACGGAGTATGGGGCATTGATATACTAACCCCGAATACGGTCTACCGGACCACCACCGGACCCGGTCTAGCTGTCACATCTCAGCTCCGACTTCCATCGCCACCAGCTCGCCTAGTAATAAGCCGAACAGGTCGTCGAGTCTGCATGATCGGAACATTGTTAGGGCCGGGGGCCAAGCATGCCGCCTTCCCGCCTGATGGACCGATCAGCCGGAACGTGCCCGCAACATGGTAGGCGAACATGATCTACACTTGGTGTTAGCAGGGACAAGACTCCGCAAAACAAAAGGATATCAAAGCGACCAGCGGTTTCATGGATCCGCTCCTTGACACTGCTTAATCTCTTAATTGTACTTAATTATGTCTTGTCACACTTAGTCTAACCGTCATTAGAGATCTGCCTATAAATACGGGCACCATGTAACCCATAAAGGGATCCATAAATTAATATAAGCGGATACACTCTGCCAATTTGTCGACTACATGCTCGCATTAACTCCTAGCCGTGTCCGCCGGCTGAGCACCACCTCTTGTTCATAATAACCACCACATTTTTTACAAAAAGAACATCTCTTTCAGCTAGATATCCACCATGCAAATGCCGTAACACCCACCGTGATATTCCATACTATATCACCTACCTACCCTACTTTATCATCTACCCTACCCTATTATACCACCCACCCACTTTTACCCAATCACCCACGTGTTTTGTCGATTTTCTTTTTATTCCAACGCATTCCATCAATTTTTGGAAGGAATGAAATTGACCTTTGTTATTTCATTGGAATAAAATTTCATTTCATTTCATTACCTCATAATCATACACGAACATTGGATTAGAATGAAAAATCATTCCATTCTCACCTAACAAACATACCATAAGAGAACAAACGGCGAACATATATAACCCCTTCTATCGACAATTTGGAATATTTTACTTTGCACCATAAAAATTATTTCGACACCACGAATTTTTTTAATGAACGCAACGTCAGTGTCAGTGTCATTGTCATTGACGTTCGTTTTTAATGGCAACAATAATGATGCACGGCGTTCTTGTTTAAAAGCGAAAGTCGATGTGGCTTACACCGACGCGTTTATATGTTACAAAAGTCAGCCGGTTTTGAGCTTGGCACAACTTAAACGCCAATCCACCGACGTTGATATCGAAAGGCGTTAGTGACACCGACGTGTATTCAATGCTGGTGAGCAGACCGAAGTAAAAACAAGAATATGAATATGCATTGAGAATGTGATTTTTTGCGGAGTAGAAAAATAATCAAAAAGGTGGTGTCGATAGTAAAAATGAGTGGTCTTGATGATATATAACCCATGCTATACATATTCTTTAATACTTACTACCTCCGCAATTAAATATAAGTTATTTTGGGTTCATGAGATAAAAAAGTGGTTGAACGTCATAAATTTAAAGGTCAAATGTGCTAAAATGTTAAAGCGAGGACCATGATAAAAAATTGATATTTATCATTAATGCAGTAGTTATTTAGTAATGAAAAGTTGTTAGATTGATAATAAATTAAGGGTAAAATGGAAAGAAAAAAAAAAGAGTAATAAATGTTTTATTGATAATATAAAATGACTTATATCGATTGACAAATCTAAAAAAATAAAATGACTTATATTTTAAAACGAAGGTATTAATATTTTTGTTTTCATGCCCTTCAAATTGAGTCATAATAGTCTACTATATTTAAATTGGACATCTTTTTAGGGGAAAAAATAGTTAATAACACTTGTATCGATCTTTTCAGATAACATACTTCGGATAAAATATACTCCTATATTACAAACTTTATGGAAGTCGGAACTTCAACCTTTCAAAAGTCAAGTTTTATATATAAATTCAATTATAAAAAACAGAATTTTTTATTTAGTTATATAATGTCCTGATCGACTAACTATCTAGTCATCAAGAGCGGTCAACTTTGAAAACCCGTTTTCCATTAGAAAAAACAACCGGTTTGTTTTTCGACCTGACCAAAAACTGGCGCGATCGGACCAGTCAACCGGTGTCTAGTTGTTCGATCCAACGGTTTCCCTACATCCTACTGTTTACATACTATTACAGAGCCTACTTTTCTCCCCAAAACTTGTCTCTTTGCCGTGTGCGGTTACACTCATCCTTTCTATCTTTCTACTCAACCCTATTATCCGGCGCCGTCGCTACGCCGGCGGTAAGTTTCCCGCCTTTTGGTCGAATTTTCGACTGTTCTCCCCTATATCCATCTTCCCTCTCCTCTATCCTTACCAATAACCGAAAAAAAAGGAAAATCTTCTAAAAATTTCTGTAATATTTTGTGTGTTTGATGTTCTTTCTGTTCGAACATCCTAATTTTTTTGAAATATTGTCAAAAGTTGAGGTTTTGATTCTACTTCCCTACGAAACTTTCACACTGAATAATCAGAGGAGAGGGAAGTGTGAAATAAGTAGTCAAAAAAAAGGAAAATTCCTAAAAAAGAACAGCTACTTGTAGTACTGTATTGAGATGTCTCAAGTTCAGGGCCAGCCGCAGGTGATGAACGTGAATGTGAATGCTGGAGAGGGCGGTGGTGCTGGCACCGGTACTGGTACCGGCACAAACCAGTTTGTTCCGACGTCGCTGTACGTTGGTGACTTGGATTTGAACATCACTGACTCACAGCTTTACGACCTTTTTAACCAGGTCGGACAGGTAGTCTCTGTTAGGGTTTGCAGGGATTTGACCACTCGCCGGTCACTTGGTTACGGTTATGTCAACTATGGCAATCCACAGGATGGTTAGTTCCCTTAATTAATTGATGCTTTGTAATTTTTTGCATAGTGTGATTTTCTTCCTTTTGGCAAACACTCCCACCTGCTTTAATCTATTGGTTTACCTGATCTTATTTGATTGAATGTTATTTGGTGGCTAAGAGGGTGCCTTCTTGTGCTATCTTTATTCATACAATAGATTTGCCCAATCAAAATGACAGCTTTTTTACTTCAAAAAAAAAAGGAGACAGCTTTTAGTTAGTTAAGTTGATAATGAGAGTCAGCTTCCTCACTATGTGGCTTAGTTCGTACTCGTTTGTTTCATGATATAGTGTCATTGACAGCAGTAATTATGGCTATGCTTAGCAAATCATAACCGTTTTGTCAAGTTGTTCGATTTCTTGTTTGGACGATTCTTGAGATATGTCAATGTCCTGCTTCTTATTCCCGTTTCCTTCGTATTGCCAAATAGTTGTACCTTTTCTAAGCACCATTTGTACTGGATGGCTGTTAGATCCAGTGTATGCAAAGTATTCTCAACCTCTGTGATAATCCTTTTTTCTTAAACCCTTTTGCTTAATTTTCTCCACCCATCTTCCTTTCATGGATCTATCTTTCCTGAATTGTTAGCAATCTACGATGCACGGATACTCTTGTATTGTATAGTAGCAGGTTTTATTTGATATCTATTTGGCATGATACACACCAGGGGTAAATTTATAGATACATTAGTGTTGGATACAGGATGCGGATAGCATATCTATTAACCGGATATGTAAAATGAAGAAACTCCTTTGAAGAAAATCTGTCCAAAACTTACTGAAAGTCTGCCCAAATGAAGAACAACCACTGAAAACGAGGAATGACCGCTAGAATTATTTTTTATTATTATGATTTTATAATATTATACTTTAGTCGTTATACTATTATTATGTACAGCTTCACTGTAGTTTGTATTTGTACGTGTATTTCCTCTGCACCTGTGTACTGTATTTCTCAAAAATCCCGCAACCGTGTATCCCATAATTGCGTTTACGCACTTGCGTATCCGAACCCGTGCAGATACTTAGCAAGATTCCTCTTTTATCCCTTGAATGTGATATAATGTTGATAATGTAATGTCTTAACTTCTCTATTTTTCCGTAACTACAAAGCTGCTCGTAGTGTCTTCATATCTAGAATTAGGGATTTACCATGTATACGATAATATCTGTTTCGGGTGCTTTGGTGTTTAGGAATCTAGATAATAAGGTTGGGAACTACTAATTTTATTGATTAGACTTTATGTCAATGTCAATTACTATGAGGCCTGCATCCTTTTGCTATCTCTGTTTGCCAAGTATCATCTAACTGCATGTGTAGACAGTCTATGTACCCCAACTCTTGGAGGCATTACGATTTCATGATTCTTGAGCCTAACTCTGCATGCAGCATATGGATGGAATCTGTTTCCTTCTTGCCTAGAAAATCCATTAGCCTACATGCTTTATGGACTTTTGTCTGATCTTATCATTATTATGATTGACAGTTTGTGTAGCCATTAAGTGGTATACTAATGAAGACAAGCCTTTTATTCTATGAGAATCGGATACGAGCCCTTCAGCTTTTTCTTAACTAAATATTCTTTAATAATTCTTTCTATCGTGTACTGTGAAGAGCTTGCTCTTTTTTCTCCGGCTGCTTTGCGTTAAACACCTTAATCTGCTTATATTGCAGCTGAGAGAGCTCTAGAGATGCTTAACTTTACACCACTAAATGGGAAGCCTGTCAGGATCACATATTCTCATCGAGATCCCAGTATACGGAAAAGTGGTTCTGGGAACATATTTATCAAGGTAGTGATATTCTACATGTCATGTATTGGCTTTCACAAAATTATGTCCAAGAACTTGAACAGTTCCTTGAAGATCCCACTGAATTTCTTTGGGTACCTTGCTTTCATTTGAACTTTTTTTTTCTCATTTTCTTTTTTCCTGGTGGACAGAATCTGGACAAGGCAATCGACCATAAAGGTCTGTATGAAACCTTTTCTGTATTTGGTAACATTCTTTCTTGCAAAGTGGCAACTGATGCGTCTGGTGAGTCGAGGGGCTACGGATTTGTGCAATATTACAACGAAGAGGCTGCCCAGAAAGCCATTGAGAAGTTAAATGGGATGTTGCTGAATGACAAACAGGTTTCTGTGACACCTTTCCTTCGAAAACAAGAGAGAGAAATGACTGCAGATAAGGCGAAGTTCACAAATGTTTTTGTGAAGAATCTTTCTGAAGCCACAACCGAAGAGGATCTACAGAAAACGTTTTCTGAATTTGGAGTAATCACTAGTGTTGCAGTGATGAGGAATGAGGATGGAAAGTCGAAATGCTTTGGATTTATAAACTTTGAGAATGCTGATGATGCTGCCAAAGCTGTTGATGCCCTTAATGGCAAGGCGTTTGATAACAAAGAATGGTATGTTGGAAAAGCTCAAAAGAAGTATGAAAGAGAACAAGAACTCAAAGAACGATTTGAAGAGACTGTTAAAGAGACTGCAGATAAGTCACAAGGGTTGAACCTCTATATAAAAAACCTCGATGACAGCATCTACGATGAAAAGCTTAGGGAATTATTTTCTCCCTTTGGCACAATAACTTCATGCAAGGTCTGTTTAGCTTGTGCCCTTTTATTTGTAGTGTCATTTGGTCTCTTGCTGAGTTCAATTTTCCATATTTTTTACGGTGTTTCATAGGTGATGCAAGATCCAAATGGGGTCAGCAGAGGTTCTGGTTTCGTTTCGTTCTCAACTCCTGAAGAAGCTTCTAGAGCTGTAAGTCTTCTATGGAGCTCTGGTCTCTGGAATCTTCTTTCAATGTACATTTTTGTTTTGTATACGTGTTAATTATCTATGTTCTGCAGATATCTGAGATGAATGGAAAAATGGTTGTTAGCAAGCCCCTTTATGTTGCTCTTGCACAACGCAAGGAAGACAGAAGAGCAAGGTTACAGGTACACATTCAGATGTTTTTTCATCCCAGATTTTTTGGTTCCAATAACGAAAATAGGACAAGTATATCGAATAAATAATGTTAATCCGGTTTAAATATTCCTAGCAGGCTCAGTTTTCTCAAATGCGCCCAGTTACAATGGCACCTTCTGTCTCTCATATGCCAATGTATCCCCCTGGTGGTCCGGGACTTGGTCAGCACATATTTTATGCACAACCACCTCCTGCTATGATTCCTCCCCAGGTTAGTGCAAATATCATCAATATGTTTACTGGTGGTGTCATATCATTGCTTTATAGTAGCCAATTCATTTTTTTTCCTTTCTAAAAATAACATTTGCTGCAAATTTGTATCACCTGACTAAACTCAAATTGATCTGCATTTGTTTATATGATATTTCACCCCTCTTGCTGTGGCTTGGCCTTTTCCATCTCTGCCTTACTCCATTATCTCTCGGCTACTGTATCTTTAGAAGCTACCCAAAAGGCAGTATTTTAGGCAAAGGCTACTCGTGATGAGTTCCAACTATCTTTGTACGTTCACAAAAAGGATTAAAGAAAAGAAAAAGACTTTATCTTTACTCTTTATCTTCAATCTTAATGGTGCAATATGAGTCAAACCTTGCTAAATGTTGTCATACAAAATATCTTTGTACGTTCACAAAAAGGATTAAAGAAAAGAAAAGGACTATATCTTTACTCTTTATCTTTAATCTGAATGGTGCAGTATGAGTCAACCCTTGCTAAATGTTGTGATACAAAATGTTAAATGCTGAAAGAGTGATTCAAAGCCAAGACTGATATCAACCTGGCTTTTCTAAATATAAGACCTCGTGAAAAGACGATTGTGCTTGTTTTGGGCTAAGTTTACCAGCCAAAAGGAATTTGATTAACTGGAGGACATCTTTTACATCCTGTATATGTACTTCAAATAATTTGGATAGACAAGTCTGCATCGAATTTGGTTTTGTGTTCTTTTGACACTGTCTTTAAATGCTTGAGAGGTTGTTGTGTTTGGTTTTATCTTTCAGCCTGGTTTTGGGTATCAGCAGCAACTTGTTCCAGGTATGAGACCTGGTGGGCAACCAATGCCCAACTTTTTTCTACCAATGCCTCAGCCTCAACAAGGACCTCGCCCTGGTGGCAGGAGACCTTCATCTGTTCCTCCACCACAAGGTCAACAACAACAGCAGATGGTATTTCAGCATTTTGCATTATAAATATAAAAAATACTTCCTTTTTCCCGTTTTTGCTTTGTATCTAATCTATCTTTGTTTGCTTGATTGTGTGGAAGATGCACCCAAAGGGGCGTGGTGGGTACCGTTTCCCTCCCGGACGTACAATACCTGATATGTCCATGCCTGGAGGAATGTTTCCTGTTCCATATATGGGAGGCATGCCATTGCATGATCCAAGAATGTCACAGCCAATCCCTATAGGGGCTTTGGCATCTGCCCTTGCCAATGCTTCACCAGCTGATCAAAGGACGGTATGTTCTCTTCTTTTCTATCTCTGCTATTCCGGGTAGTTACTCATCTGCCGGGGGCGAGTTTATATAACATATATGTTTGGGTGTCTCAGATGTTGGGTGAAAATTTGTACCCTCTTGTTGAGCAATTGGAGCCAGAGACTGCTGCGAAAGTGACTGGAATGTTGTTAGAAATGGACCAGACAGAAGTTCTGCATTTGCTAGAATCACCAGAAGCTCTGAAAGCTAAGGTTGCAGAAGCCATGGAAGTTTTGAAGAATGTTTCTCATCTGCAGGATGCAAACAACCAGGCCGATCAGTTTGCTTCGTTGTCATTGGACAATGGCCAGTGATTAGGGAATAATAATACGCATGGCGATTAAAACTTTTGTGTTTGAATTCGAATTTTCGTATACTTCTCGAGATGTTTCGTTTTGATTTGTTGATTCATAACCATTCCAGATTGTTCTTTTGGTGGATGTTCATTCTTAAGAAAGTTTGATTTAAAAGATGATGATGATGATGTTTCTGGGTATCTGTTTCATGAAATTTGATTAAAACCTACAAAAAGAAAAATTATGCGATAAGAAAATGTCAAATTGTGTTTTTATTATGTTATCATATAGCATAAGTGCAGGCTCTAAGATGTCAAACATCGATTTATATGGATACTTATGTTCAATCCATCTACAAGATGATGACGGAGAAATAAAAACAAAAGGAATGCACAAAAATAAAAATTTACTCTGATGGAATAAATTCCTAATTGACTGATGGGATTTTAAGTATGTGTATATAAAATTAAGTAAATTATTATGTAGGGTATTTATATTAGAGAAGACAAAATATGGAGAAGAATGAAAAATGCGCGTATTATTCAAGATGTATATAGTAGAGATTATATTATTATTATTATGTATAACAAAAAGCCAGCTTCCATTCCAGTGGTTGGGTCATTCTAAATCAGTACACACTAAAACTATCTTAAACCTTAACCAATTCTTGGGTATACAATCGATCATATAGCTTCATATAAATCTCTCACATCCTAAGGAGAGAATCAAAGTTTAAGTATGATCTACTATAGCTGTTTTTCCAACAATGTCGGTGTCGCGCACAATATTCTTCCAAGGGAGGACCATTGCTGCCACTGGATTCTTCTCCAAACCCCCACCTTCATCTATGATCAGTCTAAGGCCCTCGACGTGTAGCTTTCCGTGGTGCCCGCTTAGTATGATTGTAGGAGTTTTACTCAGTTCCTGAATCAAATCAAATCAAATCAACACAATTACGGGTCCTGCACCATGATCGACGACAGTGTAAAAGCATGTTATAGCAAATGTGGTCTAAAAACAAGATTTATTCATCAATTCGCATCCGAAACCAAAAAAGTTGATTCAATGTTGTTCTAAACCCTCTTTGAAACTTAAAATTTAGTGAGTTAAAGATATATAATGAAAATGAGAACGCCGGGACGGCATTGTAAAGACATGATGAAATTACCTTAGGGATTTCCCACACATTTTTTCTACCACTGAGGGCTTCCACCTTAGGTATCCTTGTGTCCTTAGCTTTAAGAGATTTCAACTGCTCATCAACTCCTTTATCTTTCTCCAATCCAGCATGCACAGCAATCAATCTACACCTTTTAATTCCTTCCTCAGTATTTATGCACACATCATTCTGAGAGACAAGACAAGACAAGCACACATTTAAAAAAAAAAAACCCGGGATTACATTATCATTACCATGTAAAACTGGATCATCTGTGGAAATCACATACTTAGTTACCTCTTCATGGACCCAAACTAAATCAGCTAGAAATTTCTTGTGCTCATTAGGAACAGCATTCATCAAATCTAAACAAAGTGGTTCCCATTATCCCATACACAACAAAGTAATCAGATTCAAACATGAAATTCTATGAAACAGTAAAGCAGGGGAGGCAGGGAATATGAGGCATACCAGAAGATCCATGTGAAACTCCATAAGATTCAAAGGTAGGTCCAGCATCATAAATTGAGCCCTTATATTCAGTTCCTTTGGCAACATTATGCTTGACAGTAATATTCCCAGCCCATCTCCTACCTTGTAAATGCATATTCTCAAAGCCATCGCCTTTATACCAACCCTCTCTCGCCTCATTCATCTCATACTCTTTCCAAGTCTCGGAGAAAGCACAACCATCAGGAGGGCTAGGAAGCAACCCCAAGAAGGCAGCAAACGCCAAATCGTGGTTTCCGCAAAGAAAAACATGGGATTGGTTTGGGTACCTGGAAGGCAAGGAAATCAAGAAATCGATCACTTGCCGAGTGTCAGGGCCTCTATCGCAGTAATCGCCTAAGAAAATTATGAGGGCTGTTTGGAAATCAGATGTGCCGATTAGGAGCTCAAGATTTGTCCACAGTCTTTGGAGTTTGGGCATGTATCCGTGGATGTCACCTATGCAGCAGACGACTCTTGGCTTTGAGGATTCGTTGTTCTGGTTTTCCATTTTTGGGTTTTGTGTGAGTGAATTTCCTCTGAGATATTGGGAGATTGTAGCTTAATTTTTACTACTAAATCGTGAGGCTGATGGCGTTCTGTTGCCTTGCCGTATTTGGTTTTCGTATTCTGGGCCTTTTATTCTAGAAACGACGTCGTCTTGTGTGTAATATTGCGTATTCTGGCCGTGTAATATTGCTATTGAAGGAGATGCCAAGTCCAACGTGGGTATCAAAACTTTTTTTTTTTTTTTTTTTTTTTTGTTGAAACCGGATATTTTATTAATATAAAAAACTGTACAAACTGTTCAAAGCATAAACTACACAAATTTTACATCAGACTAAGCCAAATAGAAAGACAATCACGTCATGCTGATACAAGTTCGCATCTTTCGACGAGCGCCTTCACGAGGTGAAAATTGTCATCGGGGCCGTGGAAGGTGCGTGATGGAATTTTATTATTGCGTCGATGCAGGAGGCTCAACACTATCTCGCGAAATAAGAATCTCCAGAAAATAATGGTGTCGTGCTTGTACATGTTGACTTTTAGGCAGTTCTCCAACCAGGACGGCGTATCATGAGTGGACAAGAAAAGAGCCCAGTGTTGCCGATGAACAATCTGCTTCCAACATGTTGTAAGTCCAGGGGCAATCCCTCATTACGTGTAAGGTGGATTTTGGATTCATGCCACAAGAATAGCATGCTCCTCTATCGTTGATGTGTCTCACAGCGAGGAGGCCTGCAATGGGTAAAGCGTCTCGGTGAATCTGCCAGAGTAGCATATTACCCATAAGTGGTCCCTTTATTGACCAAATTAAACGCCAAGTATTTCCTTCGGATTGCTCTTGGGACGGGTGAAGTTCATGATATGCAAAGCTAATCGAGAATTTTCCGGAGGGCGTCAGTTTTCAAACAGCATGTTTCGTCAGTGCCGAAAGCATCACATATAGAGTTTGTTGCATAGCAAATATGCCGCCAAATGAAAGAGCAATGTGACTTGGGTTCATCAAGAGGAGAGCCATATTTTTCTCACCATATCAAAACCATTTTTTCTTCTTGGCTATTAGCATCTTAAATGGGGGAGGTTCTTGGGTACTCACTCCACATGGTGAAATGACCCGTGGGTTGATCGGAGTCTGTAAACTTTGTAACAGACTCCGATCAACCCACGGGTCATTTCACCGTAAATTCCCTCACCATCCAAGAAATTTCCCATAAATGGTGAGAAAAAATTAGATATCAAAATTAAGTATGGAATAAGAAAAGATATCATATTTGATTTCACGGCTAATACTCCTCAACTAACGACGTCGTTTTATGTGCACTTCTGGAGCACTAATGGTGGTTTAAGTGTATCGAGTGTTATAAGCTAACTTCAGTCGATTTCATCTTTAGTATGTAAAGAGTATCACCAAAATCTCTATTCTTCCGTACATAAATCATTATCACCAAGTATTATGGTCACGTAACGAAACCATTAGGATTTTCCGTGATGTTCATTTAGATGCACACTACTAAGCAAATAAAAGCAGCAACAGTGCATCAACCACAAGAAATACACCCAAAGAAGACGGAGGAGGGGGCATATATGTATACATCTTAATATTATTTATATATTCCTTCATCTTACAGAAATTTCATCATCCATCTAAACACCTAACACTGTTGAATAAAATCCCAAAAAAATATTATTATTTTCGAACAAACAAATATCACCTACTTTATAATCATCTTTCATTATATTCACAAATGCATATGCCTAACAACATCAAGATCATCATCCATCATCCAAAATCACCAAATAACTAAATGTCCTGCCCAACAACAACGTGTCTTTGTCTAAGCCCTATATTGCCCGGTTGCTCCTGCTGCTCCCTGTTCAGAATTAAGTTGTTGTTTGGCATCATCAGATGATGTTTCAGATTCGTTATTTTGTCTCTGTTGATGAACTTCCCCAAAGTTATGAAGTCTCCTTCCGATAAGATATCTGTCATCCCGTATGGAATTGTGCAGGTTCGTGAACCAGACGTGAAACCTCTTTGTGCAGTAACAGAGTAGGCCCAGTCCTAGGCAACCGAGCCAGGCAAACCGATATACAGCCGAGTTCACCACTAATGGATACCCAAATACTGGGAACACTCCTCTGGATAACACATAGGGTACACATAATGCAGTAAGAAGCTTCATGATGATTGGATACACTATTTCTCTCAGCACCCAAAAGCCTTGTAATCTAGAGAATCCGTCTTCCCTTACCCTTTCGAATTTTGAACGCCAACTCTCGTCCACTAACGGCAATACTTGATCCAACATCACCTGTTTATCAAAATTTAAATAAAAGAAATAAAGATAGTTCATTCAACATAACCCTTTTTTTCCCACAGTGTAATTGAGAGAACAAAAGATGCAGGTAATGCATACTGACGTCGTGCCAGGTGAAACATGGAATCGGAAAACTCCTGTAACTTTTTTAACTACTCACAGTTGTGCATATCCTAATGCTTTAAAAACTTGACTTATTCTAAGTAGATTTTGGCGTAACGGCAGAAAGAGTTCTTAACCTTCTATATTTTCACAAAGCCAAAAAACTCAAATCTCTACCCTACAGAGAGTCTGCAGGAGAAGGTCAATGAGAACTGGGAAGCATTTGGTGTTCTTTTTTAAAAAGACATTAAACACAGCTACACATCCCACCCCCCACCCTCTGTTTTTAATGTCCACTAGGCGGACATTGCTATACAGTTTTATCCCCCACCAATTTACCGTATTATGACCTCCCCCAATTCACCAATTTACTGTATGATGGCAAGAGCAGTGGCTTACGACATTGCACCTTAGATTTACACCACCTTAACTCCATTGTTCAGTACAGATAAAAGGGCTAAAAAAAATTAAAAACACGCACCAGCCTAGTCCAGATCTTAAGGAAGATTAATCCAAGGGCCCAGTCTTGATACAAAAGGAAAACTGGACTTTCATCCACAGGAACTCGCATAGGCAAAATCACCAAAAGTTCAAAAAGCAATCCAATCAACACAGGTATGACGAAAATCTGTGACATTCAATGATTGGAGTTAAACAGAAATCAGCAGCATCCGTTAACTTTGCAACATAAATCATTAGTACATACCCATAGTAACAGCAATGCTGAACTTTTAATGACGATACCCCACCATTTCCAAATCTGTTTCACTAAAAGTGCAGCTCTTCTTGATCTTAAGTGCTCAATTGAGTACCTTACTCCAGCAACAGCAGTCCAAATGACATAACTTCCGATTACAAAGGCATAGAAATCTAGAAGACAAAAGGCATATTTTCAGTTCCAAACCAACTGGGAAACGAAAAAAAGTGATTAAACATAAATAACCAACATAAATACCATTGCACTTTACTCCATGCCTAACTGGGAGAGGAGGAAGGCCATTGAAAAGTGCACGTCCAAATGCAACCGGTATAACTATCAGGGCGGAATTGATGACAAGCAGGGTCATCCAAGCCACAACCAACAGCAACACTATACGAAGTACAAAGCTGCACCTGCTAAAGGATTGAACCAGCTCATATAAAATGTATATGCAAAGAAGAGTAAGATTCTTTTGAAAGGTTTACATTCCCATAAACTACAATAGTTTGTCATCAGATATATATATATATATGACAAATAAAAAGCTACTTACTCAGCTTCTGCATGTTCTCCACCATCAAGATCTTCAGCTACATTGGGGTTTGCTACTACATGTCTTGCCATGTTTACATCATCAGCAGCAAGTCCCACATGCTGTCTTTCCTGCTCGGCAAAATGCGCATTCACTCTATCATGCCTACCTTGATCTATGTTAACATTTTCATTACCACCAATATCCTCAGGTCTAGGAAGCAGATAATCAGTCAAACCAAGGGCCCAACCGACAACAGTAAACCAATAACGGAGAAGAGATTTGATAGTTGTTCGCAATTTGAAATGCTCGATAGCAAAAGGTATGCAAATTTGAAAGAGCAGCATGTCAACAGGAATTTCAGTGAATGGGTCCGATACACTGCACAACATATGTGAGATTTCAAATAATTAACAAAAAAACAAGCCTCTAATAATAGATTATTTTAAAAACAATATACAGTAAATCTGCAGACATCAAAGAAGCCCAACTCACGAGATGTCAAGAGGGAAGACTGACGGAGCCACTCGCATTGCAAGTTTAACAGGTAAAAATACTAGCATCACTATCAAACTCCCATACACAGCAACAGACAACAGTACTCTACGAGCATGTTTGTGTACAGGATCATCGATGAGGTCCCGGAAAGGATTATAGTTTGGATCAGCAGGGTCTCGCAGGAAATAAAGCACCCCATTCCGTAACACCTACAAAAACATTAGCAAAAGTTATTGATGGCCAAGCAACAAATTCACAAACAAAAAGAAACGCAACCAAACAACAACTCTTATCCTATGTGAGATTAGTTAAATGGAGCGCTTCTCTCCATTGCGTAACAGCATAAACCATACGCTCCTAATGCACATGCATGATACACGTCTTCTTTGACATCTCAACCTGGACTCTATTTTACACATTAAGAGGAATCATACACATTTTAGCCTTCTCATTTCCAGTACTCACATCTTTTGTTCATATTAATAAATTATAACCAACATTCTTAACTGTTGAACATCGTGGCCTTAATTCCATCCAGTAAAACTCAGTGATGACCAAAGCAATTGGTGAAAATATATATTAAAAAGAAGGCACAGAAGTAAATGCAAATATCCAGAATCCATACCCCTCGAAGAAGGCTGACAAATATACTTATTTGCAGCATGTAGATAATTCCAACAACCCAATGAAGCAATGAGCTTGCCAGTGGAGAAACCGAAAAGAACTCAACCCTGTTTCCAATGGATTTTCCAAACATTCTTATTGTGCAGACATCCAGCCACCACCCACACATAAGTGGAAAGACCCCTAGTTCAATTACCAAAAGGAAAGCAACCTTAACCATGGTCATCAAATGCCTCATTGCGACCACAAACTGCCTTAAGAGTGATGGAATAGTCTCTGCAACAGAAGCAATCCCGTAAAATCTCCCTAGGGTCAGCGGCTCTCCTCTAGTGTACCGAATCAATGCGATGATCCCAAGGTAGAAGAAAATAAAAGAAAATATAAAAATGTAACCAACAGCAAGAGTAGTAACATCCGACATGCGCAAGGCTCCAACAGATTGTCCCTTCAAAAGTTCAGATGAAACTGTAGTGCTTATGTTGTTTGATAATTCATTCACCCCAGTTGCATTAACTTTTAGCATCCCAGCAACTTGACCAAGCAAGCTACCTTCATGGCTTTCATTAGTCAAATTTGCTACTGCAGTCAATGCATTCTTCAGTGTAATATTAGCCAAGGAGAGAGCTGATTCTGTAAGGGGCATGACTGTAGACAAAACTGGGGTAGTAGCAGAGGACAAAACCCATGACAAGTAATATAGGATCACACGGCCTAATGAGAAAGGCACAAATATTATGACTCCAAGGAATATCATATTGCTCGCAAGAACCTGCAATAAGAAAATTATAGAGCATCTTTATACCATTTGAAAAGGACAAAATTATCAGCGAAAAAATGGTACTAGTAAACCATGCAAACTTTTTAATCTAGGAGTCCCCACTTTGACGTAGAAATCTGCTAGGTTTACGTGAAATCCTGAGCCAATCCAGCTCGAACGCAAACTCGGAGGTATAATATCTACAAAACATGGACACTCAAAATTTAAGCCGTATAACTGTGTTGGTTACTTTGAGGATGCAGGGACATGCGCGCCCAGCATGCCCTAAACACAGACTGAAGGACATGCATTGGACACAATAATGACACGGATTAGACACAATGATGACCCGTTCGGCTACGTTATTGACACACAAGAGACACGGCCTTGATTAAAATTTGTGCTCGCTAATGGACAAATGCCAAGTTGATTACGGCAATTTTTTGCCACGCCCATTAGTCCATTACTATCATCTACATATTGGACAGGTAGGACGCATTTATAGCTCCTTTCAAACAAGCCATGTGGGATTCTCTGGCCTTTTATATTTACAGCTAAAGCAATTCTGATCTCGTGAAGCCACGTAAACACTCTGCGTTGACAGTCCATTTTCCAAAAGATAGGTAACCCAACCTAGCTTCACTTTTAAATCAATTTTTTACTCAAGCCAATCCAAAAGAAGGATGTTAAAGAAAGGTAAAACCAAGATAAATTATGAAAGGATTTGTATATCTGTTTATTTTTAGAACGTGTCTTACACGTGTCAGGTCCTACCTTTTTCTAAACTTAAAAGTGTCTGTGTCCATGCTTCATAATTTAATATATTACTGAAGAAGACAAAAGTTCAAAAGCTGCAACATATCCGCAGGGACCGAACAATTTATGCTCTAATACAAATAGAATATACTAGAGAAGCCAGACAAGCAGCAATCAGCATGAGTGCAGGTAAAACAACATGCATGGAGCATAAGGAAAACTAACTCAGCATGCTAATGTGTACACAATACTTGATTTAAGTATTTTACTTTTCTTTTCTCACATGTAAACTGATATAAGTTAACTGAACCCCGATTTGGTGCAAGCAGTCAAAACATAGCACTCATTAATCATTATTATCTCTATCACTATCATATGCATGCATCTTTGCTAAAAAAACATTAACAGGACGTGATGAATCATATTACCATATTCTTGATTTAAAAGGAAAAAATGAAGTGCATGGCCTTATCATTTCCAAACAGCCTCTCAAGAATCTGGCGAAGTAACGAGCCATGCAATAATCATAAAAACCGATAGAAAAAAGGAAATAGAACTCACTGTGAATGCATTTTCAACCAAGTGGAAAACAGGCCCTTGCATTCCCACAAGCTCATCAAATGGGACATCTTCTGCTCCGTCAGCATCATCTAAACCATCAAACATTTGCTCAACATGTGCTTCAAGACGAGCAGCCTGCATTTCCCAACGAGCAGCCACATTCTCAGCATTTCTCCTAATCATCTGACCAGCACCAGCAATTCCCTGGGCCCCAGCACCATCTTCCCCATTTCCATCTGCCACAACATTTCTATTAGCAATTGCAGGAGGCCTTCTAGCAACACGAGCTCCGTTTCTCTCTGCTTCTTCTTCCCTGTCAGCATCCTGACCACCAAGCTCTCTCAAATGTCTAAAGTAATCCCTCAAAGAAGTTGCCCCAAGAAATATAAAGACGATACTGGCAGAGAGCAGAAATCCATGGAGGCAGTCAGTGAGCAAAACAGTAGTAGACATATGGCTCATAAATAGTCTTTGAGCTTCTCCGAAACTTCTGACAAAAGCCAACCGCCAAATCCAGAATGTAATGAATGGTATAATAAGAAGCCAAACCGAAAGCACAAAACTAAGGCGCAAAAAGAACTGTAGAACATGACAGGCTTTCATTGCCATCCCTACTACAAATTCCCGAAACGGAAGCCTTGCAGGAGCATTCTCAGAATAAACAGGAGAGAAAGAAAAGGGATGCTTGCAGACCTGCATCACATGGTAAAACAAAAAATGATTGAAACATGGTTATCATATCATTACAATATGGAAGAGGCAACCAACTAAAATACATCTGCCCAACCAACCGTGTTGTGTATTCTGAAAAATAGACTCAGGTCACTCATAAAAACACAGCTTCGGTTTTTTTTTATACAGAAAGAGTGGGTATTGAAAATAAAAAGCGTTCTTCCTATCGAAACTCAACTTCAGCATGGGAATAAGTGAAGAAAAAGAAAATCTTTCCAAAAACATTTCTGTATCTTCGTCGCCTTTGTCAACGTCTGTATGGGAATAAGAGAAGAAAGAGGTGTTCATGAACCTAAACTTCAGGGTACAAATTACCATGAGAGCAAAACAATTGAACTCCATACAATCCCGCTATTCTTTGGATACACAGTCTATATTCCAAGAAGCAGCAACAAATAAAAAAAAACTTGAAATGATACTTGAATTTAGTCAAAGTAAGATGTTTAAATTATCCCAACTATCCCACAGCACGAAAAGAATACAGCAAGATTGACTAAGATCTATATCAAACAACAAAACCCAAAGAGGACAGAAAAAGAACCTCGCATTGACGAGCGTTGCTATGATTAAGCCACTGAAGAAGACAATCCTGATGAACGAACTTGATGCTACCGCTACAGGCACATGGATACCTGAGAGGATTGTCGACTTCACCTGGATTCCGACAGATCCGGCAAACGTCCTCATCATCATCATCGTCAAACCTGTTCACTGTTCCACCATTACTAATTACCTTCTCTACCGAAGACGATGATGAAGATTCCGGTGCAGATGATTCAACCATCAACGGAACAACCGCCACCGAGCCTCCTTCTCCACCTCCATTAGACGGAGCCCCGGCCTGTGCAATATCCATATGGTAAATTTTGTTCGAAAAAATCAATTAGAAAGTGATTATTTGAAGAAGATTAAATGGAAATGCATTGGATATACCGGTGGTGGTGGTGGACAGATCGGAGAAAGGGCGGTGACTGTGAAATGTCTACTTTATCCCTAGAGAGTTTCTTTGGACTCTTTGGAACGAGATTATTTTTGTTTTTTCATTTTATTTTATGTTGTGGAGTGAAAGAGCGTGACTTACGTGGAAGAAACTGATTGGTCAAGAATGTTCATGAAAGTCCTGGGCTCATTTTCTCCGCCGCGTGATGACAAGTCTTCTTTTCTAGAAATTGGGCTTATACATCTAACAAATAGGCTAAATACAAGCTCTCATGGACTTCTAATATGGCCCAATAGAGTTCCTTGATGTTGAAGGCTTGAAGCCCAATTTAGGTAGACCTGTGTGTTTGAGAAAGCAACAGACTTGCCTGTTCAATTGACCAGGAGTCGAGCATGTGTCGAACAAAATTTTACTAATTTATCCTCATATCGAGAAGAAAAATTATGGTGGCGAAATGATTTTAGAGGTATACCAAGTGGAGGGTTGTGATTAATTCTCCAACACTCTCTCACACATAGTGGAGGTGTGTAGGTGTGACGTGGATTAATCACACCCATCTACTTGGTATACCTCTAAAACAACTCTCACACCATAACTCTTCTCCATATCGAGAATGGATCGTTACAAAATACGTAAAAAAATTGGTATCACACTACACTCGGTTGGACACAAGAGCGTGTACATAAGCTTGAGACCTTTGTACACAAACCGGAGGTCTTACGATACGTGAAAATTTAATACAGCCGTTGTTTAGAGCTGATAGGCATGATGTCTCTCAAAAAAAAAAAATAATAATAATAATAATAATTTGAAGGTTAAATTTCATTAAGAGGCAGCCCGAATTAAGGCAGTCCAATTTGTATAGTTTACCTTTTTGTAACTTCAGCTCAAGTTATAGGAAAGTATATCTTCAATATCCTCTGCATAGTATTATTTGCGGAAAAGATGTTGACTATTTTGTCGTCTTATTAAATTTCTCTCTTCTATCACGTTTATATTTTTCTTTTCTTTTTTTTTTCCTATTTGCTCTTGTCAAACGACGCCGTATACCTTCCCAATACTGAATGATAGTTCTCCAATCCATGGCTCCCGTTTCCACTCGTCTTCCATTTTGCTGAGGCCTGATTCGGCCGCCGATGCAAAAACTCCACCACGATTGACGTTTTTTGCCTATAAATTGGTGCGGTTGTAATACCATGACTCTCATTTGGCTTTCTGAAGATTTCTTTTCTTGTTTGCTTCTCAAATTCGCTGTTTTGGCTAACGTCGTGGTTCGAATTGACAGTTCTGCTGCCCAATTATTTCTTTACCTGGTATGTTTCTCCTTCTCTTCCTCTTTTCTTGTACTGTTCCGATTTGGGCTGTTATATGCTTGTAATGTGGTGCATGTAGTCGGTGATAGCTTTTTCGTTTTAGCCATGACCACTTGTGGGTGGAAAGCTGATCTTTGGCTTGTTCTATGTTTATTTATATTCATAGATTGGATGTTGTGTTGTGGTCTGGGTTTTGGGCTCTTGCATGTGTTGTTGTGTGTTTTGTTGGTGTGGTTTCTCATAACCATGACCACTTCTGGGTTTCAAAAGCCGATCTTTTCTTGTTCTATGTTGATTTATATTCATAGAGATTGGATGTTGGGTTATGGCTTGGGTTTTGGACTCTTGACTCTTGTTCTGCACCGGCCAGCAACAGGTGTTATGTTGTGTGTGTTGATTGAGCCTTTGTTGTGTCTCCTTCGCGTCATGTCTTTCATAGCCTTAGTATGCCTGCCTTGCAAATCATTTTATCAACTTAATTTGTTGAATGCTCTGCATGTTCAGTATCAGATTTTGAGCTATTTTGGTCAGTGGTTAATGTTGCTTGATCAGTCGGTCGGTTTTGTACATTCGTAATCTGTTTTCTGCTATCTGATGTATGGTTCATCTGAGCATAAAATTCATGCCAAACTCTTGTGCCTGGTTGGTTCAATTGTTGGTACAGAGGATCAAGAGTCTTGTCTATGGCGTTGTATGCGTGCTAAGTGTGTTGAGTACAGGTTACATTTGATTTGTATGATTCTATCAGCCTGTCCTGAATGCTTTCTTGGATATATCTATTATGTTTATTGTGCACCTGTGTACGTTGAATCTTTGTTTTAGGCCCTTTGCATCATCTGTTAGCCAGCCTTAGATGAACTGCTTTAATTACTTTATGCATATGCAGGTGTCATGTTGTGTGTGTTGATCTGCTTTAATTACTTTATGCATATGCAGGTGTCATGTTGTGTGTGTTGATCGAGCCTTTGTTATGGAGCTTTCGTGTCATGTCTGAGACAGCCTTAGTAGGCCTGCTTTGCAGATTAGTTTATCAACTTCATTTGTTGAGTGCTCTGCATGTTCAGTATCAGATAGTTGAGTTGTTTTGGTTAGTGATTAATATTGTTGGATCAGTCAGTCGGTTTTGTACTTTCGTCACCCGTTTTCTGCTATCTAATGTATGGTTCATCTGAGCATAAAATGCATGCCAATCTGTTATACCTGCTTGGTTCATTTGTTGCTACAAAGGTTCAACAATCTTGTCTATGGCGTTGTATGCATGGTAAGTGTGTTGAGTACAGGTTACATTTTTTGAATATCAGATATTTGAGTTGTTTTCGTCAGTCGTTAGTACTGCTTGATCAGTCTGTCGATTTTGTACTTTCGTGATCTGTTTTCTGCTATTTCACACCCTCATGTTACTTTCAAACCGTCATGTTTGCCATTCATACATGCTGTTTACCTTATTTATTTGCCTCATCGGTCATGCTGGTACCCTTTCTTTAATGTCTCTTACCTTGATCTCTTTGTTGTTCTAGGTGTTTTTGGGCGTGTGGATCTTCTCGGCTCTTGCTTCAGCCTTGACATCTTTCTTCCTCAGGTATTGCTTGCTTTTCTTAGTGCTTTTTGCAATGGATTTCACTCTAAAATGTTGTCGTGTGGGTGTGTCTTGTCTTTGTGAAATGTTGCCGTGTGGCTGTGTCCTGTCTTTGCGGGTTCTTCTTATACAAGTATGCACATTAAGTATGGGTGTGTCCTGTCTTTGTGAAATGTATGCATACTAAGTGTTTTGGTCAATGGTTAGTATTGCTTGATCAGTCGGTCGGTTTTGTACTTTGGTGATCCGTTTTCTGCTACCTGACACCCTCATGTTGCTTTTGAATCGTCATGTTCGTCATTCATACATGTTGTGTACCCTGTTTATTTGCCTTCTCGGTTGTGGTGGTACCCTTTCTTTAACGTTTCTTACCTTGATCTCTTTGTTGTGGCAGTTGTTTGTGGGCATCTGGATCTTCTCCGCTCTTACTTCAGCTTCGACATCTTTCTCCGTCAGTTATTGCTTGCTTTTTTATAGTGGTTTTTGCAATAGATTTCCCTGTAAAATGTTGTTGTGTGGCTGTATCCTGTCTTTGCGAAATGTTGCCGTGTGACTGTGTCCTGTCTTTGCGAGTTTTTCTAGGTGTTTTGCTTTTGTTACGTATGATTTTTATTATGCCTAGCTTATTTGTATGCCGTGTGGATTGAATTGTGCCAGCTGTTCGATTGTGTGGAATAAGTGCCATTCGTCGTATCTTAAGCTCTTTCATATATGCAAAATAGGAACGTTTATTCTCAGAGTAGTTCTTGAGATGCCTTTACTTGTTAGCTGTTCGTGTTTCGTCTCTTAGGATTGCACACGGTTGTTCAGGATGGTGTTTACAGACGCTAAAAAAAAGGAAAAAGTAGGAAAACATTATTTCAGCTTAGGGTTCGCCTTCTTCTTCTTCATTGCTTATCTGGCTGTGCTTTAGTCCATTGCTTCATTAGTGAAGTTGTTGTTGGAGTCCGTGCTGCCTCCGTCTGTCTCGCCGTCAATGCCTGTGTTTCCTCTGGCCTGAGATTTGCTTGTCTCCGCTATCTTGTATTTATTTTCCCACATATTAGCAAGCCTTTCTTGCTCTCTTCCGTAGGCCGTCTGGCTTTTCAGTTCTTCAGTTGTTGACAGGAGCTTATTCTCTGATTGGTCTCGCTGCCAGGCTATGCTTTTAACGGCATAGTCTGGATGATGCCAATCTTAGGCACCTTGTTTGGCCTTATCGACGAATCATCCTCTTTGGCTGGTATCGGCGGGGCATATGCGTCGTACTGCCCCTCTGCAAGCTCATAGAGTAACGTAGGGTACACGTTCTGGGACTCTATCTGCCCTTCGTGTGTTTTGGGTGATTGGCGTGGATAGTATGTTATTCAAGTGTTTCTTGATATGCTCTTTCAGGGGTGTGAAATTTGAAGGTGTTATCTATATGTATATATAGAAGTGGTTTACCGGAGTAATATTGCGCATTAATTACTCAACTACCTGGGTAGAGTAGTATGCACAATAAATCTCTGTGCTCATTAACGTCTTCCTTGCATAGGGTAATGTGGTTTGACTGGTCAACCCTTTTGATTGGATTGGTTTTGATGCCGGTTTAATGTATTCCTTATCTATGGCTTTTGTCTCCTTCTATATTTCTTCTCTTTGCCTTCGGCCTATATTTGCATTTGGCCTTTTGTGCCATGTCATCAGACGCGTAAATAATTGTGGGGCCAATGTGCCTGTCCTTCGTCTGATGTTTTTTGGGTCTTTCTCATCTATGCACTTCCTTTTCCGTTCAGATGCCTTCTGCGATTTTAGTACATTTTCGGTAGACCTATTTCCTATGCGATGTGTTCGTTGCAAAGACGGGGTATATTTCAGCAATGTTGAATACCTCTGCACCTGTGGTGCCTCTCGTGGTTTGATAAACGTGTGCCGCCTCTATGCTTCCATTTCATGTTAGTCTGTATGCATTACAGGAAACATGGATAGCAAGAAAAAGGCCGACCAGAGTGAAAGGCGACGAATGTCGTACGCTAATATGGACCCAACAAAGAAGGCTGAGCTTCTGAAGCGCCGACGGATGCAGTATGCGTTGGCGCGTTCTTCGGCACAGACACCATCCTCTGTTTCCCCAGCACTGCATCAATCCACATTTGAGGATGGAGAGACTTCAAGTTCTGCTTTTTGTCAATCTGTGCCTTCCTCTGTGCGCCGGTCGCATAATATTCTTGCAGTGCCCGCTTCTTCATCCCAACGAGCCATAAACGCGTGCGCCCAAATTGACCATTCAGTCTACCCACGCAGGAGAACCGTAGGGCACCCGCATTTGGATGAGCATAAAGCGCCTGACGGATGTGGTCCGCCTCCGTACATTGGACCTTCAATTCTTCCTCATGCCCCGGACTGCGAATACTGCCTGGCCAAGCGCTTTTACCGTGAACCTCCGTCCTTCTGTTGTTCCGAGGGTGAGGTAAGACTTGCACCGACTACGATGCCCGACGACCTGTTACGTCTCTTCACATCTACGGAGCCGGATGCGGTGCACTTTAGGTGCTATGTGTGAACATACAATAATCACTTAGCGTTCACTACGTTCGGGGCGAAGACAGACCCGGAGCTAATGAAAAATAGTAAGGGCATATATACGTTTAGCGTCCAGGGTAAGATTTATCACCGACTTCCTTCTCTGCAGCCGGCATTGAACTCTCATAGAAACCTACAACTCTACCTCTACGATGGTGAGGCTGAGATAGATCAGCGTATGACTCTGTCATCGCGGATGGATCGTGGAATGCTCAGAAAATTGCTAGACATTCTTTGTGGTAACCCCTATGCGGTTTTTCTTCGCCAACTAAAGGATCTGGATAACGTGGCTAACCACAAAATATGCCTGATCAACAATCCGAAGCTTGACCAAAAAGTCTTCAATGAACCAACGAGTCAGGACGTTGCTGCCATCTTGACTTTAGATGATGAGTCAGATGGTCAACCTGAATGCCACATCCAAATCTACGCAAAAGACATTGTGCCTTATAAAATCTCACACAATTTTGCTTCCTTCGATGCGTTGCAGTACCCTATGTTTTTTGCGAAAGGGGAAGGTGGATGGCACTTTGGTGTTGAAAAATTGCCGCCTAATCTCAGGAAAAGCATATACAAATACAACTTAACTTCTGGCATTGCACCTGAGCTTTCGATTAGTGCACGACACTTGGTGGAAAACGAGGACTCAGGTACTCTTTACCACCTGCTCCTCCTTTGTTTGTTAGGTTTCTTCTGTATTCTGCGTCCTGACTGCCTACCTTTCTAACGTAGTCAACCGCCTTTTTTCTAGCCTTTGCATACGGATCATGGAAAAGAAACATTGTGTCATGTAGACAGTATTACTGCTATAAATTGCAGATGAGAGACACATACAGATCAGGGCTGTTGCATGGTGGTCGTCTACTACATCAATATATCGTTGACATTTTCGTGAAGGTTGAATCTTGTAGGCTAGATTACGTGAGAAAGCAACAAAAGGAAATCAGAACTGAATTCTTGCAAGGGCTGCTGGATAGTATCAGTAGTGGAAACGCCTCCGCGGCATCGGTTGGCCGCAAAACTATTCTGCCGCCATTATTTATGGGCGGCCTAGAGATATGAGGAAGAGGTATTTAGATGCAATGGCTCTGGTACAGCAGTTCGGGAGGCCTGATTTCTTTCTGACTATGACATGTAATCCGGCATGGAAAGAGATCTCCCAACATCTGCTTCCTGGGCAGCTTCCTCAGAACAGGCCTGATTTGCTATCTCGGGTGTTCAAGGCGAAGCTAGAAATGCTAAAGAAAGATCTCTTGAAAGATCACGTTTTGGGATCTCCAAATGCTTCAGTCTACTCTATTAAATTTTAGAAGCGTGGACTGCCGCATGTGCATTTGCTGATTATTCTGGATCGAGATTCTAAACCTATAAATCCAGAGGCGTATGACCGCTTCATCAGTGCTGAACTTCCAGACCCAGACAAGGATTCCGAACTTTATTATTTGGTGACTAAGCATATGATTCACGGTCCATGCGGTTCGCTGAATATGCGGTGCCCCTGCATTGTTGGATCGATAATGGCGCAAACACACTCTAGAGGGGGGAGGTGAATAGAGTGTGGGTGATTTTAAAATTCTTTTTGATGAATAACACAAGTACTAATTAACATGTTGCGGAAGATAACTTAATCAACTATTCGCTTGTGTTATAAAACCTTAGAGATCAAATGATATTAGAAAGTATGTGATCAAAACGAGTGAATCACGTTTGCAGATGGAATGATTGATCAACACAAATTATATAAACAAAGGAATTAATCAACAAGTACGGCAACTTGATAAATGATAGAAACAAGTTGCAGGCTAATGAAACTATACTGCAGGCCGTAGATGAAGGATTAATACTTTTAGTGTGTTCAAAGATAAATAAACAAATCAATATGGCAAGATGTGATAAATGATCAACACTGAAAATATTAACCGATGAACTTTATGGCTATTAATTAATCAAACGAGATTAAAATCACAGATCAAGGAACAGCTTATTAAATGAGAAAATATGCAGACAGATTAATAATAATTAGGGGTAATGAGGCACAAGGATAAAAATATTTCAATAATTAGTGTCTAGGACAAGTTTTAAAAAATGTTGCATAAAGGACAAAAATGTAGCTAAAAAGACCATTTTACCCTTATTATTAAATAACTTATGCTTACCATCATTCACGCCATTCCCGCAAAATTAGGGTTAGGAAATTGCGCAATTCTCCCTTCTCGCGACTTCCAAAAGTGGACGGAGAATTCATCGCAAAATTGACGCTAATTCAGGAGGACGTAAGCTTCTTCCCCTAATTCGGAAGCATTTATACTCATTCGATCTCATTCCGAAAGTGTACGATATAAGGTAAGCTTCCAATTCTGGGAAATTCAATTTCTTTGATAAATTAGGGTTTGAATTCACTTTTCCCTCCTTTCACCTGTTCAGAGAGGAATACAGGTGAATCAAGTGCTCAAAATGGAGAAAACAAGATCGAAGGTAGTCATGAAGCAAAAATCGATGAACGATTACTAAGTGAGTACTAATTATACAAATTCACCGCTCTGTTTTCCTTCATTTAGTAGATGAGATTTCTGTCATTTTGATTGTTTTCTTAGTGAACATTTACTCAAATCCACTGTAATATGCATTCACTTTTTACATACAATCATGGTGATGTTGTTAATCTTTTTTTATAGCAGCAAGTTTTAGTACTCACATTCACTGCTCTGTTTCGTCTAATTTAGTGGACGAGAAATCTATAATTTCTTAAAAAAATTTGCTTACATAGAAACAGAGGCCTTCTACCCCTGTCATGTTTAGATATTTATTGTATTAAAACAATGGTACCTGTTGTGCTGGGTACAATATGAACATGAATATATTTGTTTTAAATTTTACGTCAATGAGTAGCTCATCGGCCAATTGCCAACTTCTATCAGAATCGCTACTTTGATTGTTTTATCCTCCCAACAGGAAAATATGATATGTTTTTTCACCGTGTGGTTATGCTCTCGTTGTATGACCTATTTACCATGTGGCATTTCACATGCATTTAACATATGTCCGTAAACGAGCTTAATGCCATGTTCAGAGGTTCTATGTTAAAAATGTGGTTGTGGTATCTGGTACGATGTAAACGGGAAATCATGTATGGATTCTTATTTCGTTGCAATGTAGGATGACACCATTCATGTTAACATTCTGGAGAGAATCTGTGACCAAACAAGGTGCCGAAATATATGAAAGGAGAGAAAGCATGCCCATCATTGTCTGTGAGTAGAGGCCTTAGAGCTACTACGTACTCCGGTACGTCATGCATTTCACATTAGGTGTATAAGATTAAAGTAATGTAGTCATGGATTATATTTACACTTGCCTTCTCAGTGAGAAATCAAAGTAAATTGTGTTTATGCAAAGTGAATTTATAGGAAACTGTATTCACAGTATATTTTTGGTGTTTTATTGAACATGTATGTTATGATGTGCTTACGATTTTCACTCAACTTTGTTTCACAAATCACACTTATTATATGAAGATTGGTTCACTTGATAAACATTAATGAAGCTGATTGTCGGGATGAGATCACCTGTCCAATTTGTGTGTCTAATTTCGGTGTCCAGGGGCGGCTCCACCCACAAGCCTGTGGGTGCGGCCGATTTCTAAAATAAATTTTTTTTTAACAACAAATGGAGATTTTTTTAATAAACGATATATATATGTAATCGAATTTTTATTTTTATGCATTGACCCCCTATTTTTTATCTGTTACTCTATAATTACATGTACAGAGGTAAATATACAAATATATGTGTGATACGGGAAAAAAATGATAAATTTCCGACCCCCTTGTCAAAATTCCTGCAGCCGCCCCTGTCGGTGTCTAAGTAAAAACGACGTCGTTTTATATGTGTTTTATTTCTTGAAGAAAATAAAATAAAAATAAAAAAGAAAAACCAAAAAATAAAACACATATGAAACGACGTCGGTTTTACTTAGACACCGAAATTAGACACACAAATTGGACAGGTGATCTCATCCCCTGATTGTCCTACCTCTGTCTCTCAATTTTTATGTTTTATTTCCTGAAAGTCTGATTCCCTAAGAAATTCACTAAGTCAAGTATTGAATATTCACTGAAATTCACTTTAAAATTCATTCACTATTTACATGCATTCTTGGTGATGTTGTTCAACTTTCTTACAACAGCAACTTTTGGTTCTTTAAACTCTACTGATCCCTTACTTGTCATGTCTACTTTAGCTTTACCATGATTGCTTATCAGGGTCATGGTTAACTGCTTTCTAACACTTATGTTCCTAAAAGTTTGATTCACTGAGAATATTCACTACAATGAATATTGACAGTACATGTATGTGAATGTCATATTGACGGTACTAACCGTGATTCAGAAGCCAAACATATTCACTAACCAAAAATATGTTGTCTGCATTGATCTTTTGCAGGTATGATCAATATCGAAACAACATCACATACCTATTGGATGTATATGAGATCATAAGGGGCAATATATGTCATGTACTACATCTACCAGATCGCATGTAATTGTTAGGAAATCTACGCGGGAACGCAGCGGAATTCAAAAATTTATTTCCTATCGACCCAAGATCGACTTCGTTTAAGCAATAAACAAACAAGTAGTAGACGGTGGTTACCTTGGTTGATCTAAAAGATCGACGCTTTGACCGTCTGGGAGAGTAGTTCTGCATAGAGCCGCCCAAGTGTTCGGCCTCTACCGCTAGTCCACACGAACGCCCACTTGGAATCCCATCATGGATTGCTCTTTGGAAAACTCCGGTTCTTAGATCGGCCCTTTTCCCCTCTCTCCAACTCTCTATATGATGCTCTCTATTTTACACAAGAACTATTAGTTCTTGGAATTGTGTTGTACAAAAGAGCTTGACACCCACTTCCTATTTATAGGGAAAGTGGCGCCTCTCAGCAGAGTGGAGGAGAAGAAAACCTTTTTCCAATAAAATAAGGAAAATATATTTGATTGATTTATCTCATTTAATTTAATATCTCATATTAAATAAATCTAGGATTTTGTCAATATCTTATATTGATTATTCCCAAGATATTGTCAATATCTAATATTGACTATATTTATCTTATTACCATAAATCTATTTTTCAAAATCTATTAATATCTAATATTAATATTATGGTAATCTTATTAATTAAATTGCACAATCCAAATATATCCAATATATTTAAAACTTGCGCCACATGCATACGTGCACATCTTTGATCACATGATCAACTAGTTTGGCAAACTCACGTGTATTGCATATATATGTAATATATGTTTATTTAATTAATATAATACTATGATTAATTAATTTACAAAATACATGTGTATCATATACACACATAAATTTCGACACATACACATCAACTATGTATATTTAATTAATCAACATAATTAATATTTTGTATTATATTTATTCATAATAAATAAATACCACCATATTAATTTACCACTATAACCTTTATAGTCTCGAGATAAACTTTCCTTATTTGGTTATCATCTATAACCACATTTTAATCCGGCTAGATGTTCTTATGTGTGTGACCCGATAGCTTCGAATATGTTGGCCGTAGACACAAAGTGCAAATTACGAAAATGCCCTTCATGCCTAACGATCACGGGATAGCGTCAGCAACACACCGTGACCCCAATCATCGGAAGAGTCAAATGCAATGACTACTACCTTTCATGTGAAACGATTACCGTGTAACTTACAATCTATATTTGTAATAATATCCATACGGTCGCGTGCGTCGAGTGTCAAACATTAACAACCGTATCTTATAATCTGGATATCATGCTCTCTCAAAGTAACTCGTTTACTCCCACTTTGCAAAGATTCACGAGAGCTAGACATTCCTTATAAGAAGGCCATTTCGGATATTCGATCCCAATCATAGGATACGCGATTCCCGGACGACCAATCATGTATACTCCGATGCTTCAAGATCACACCCAATCACTACCGCATGATCTCCCGTGGCTGGGGAAACCTCAATAGTGTCAAAGCATGACAATCCACACCGTGATGCCATGAAGACTCGGTCTTAAGGATAATTACACAACCGCCACATAGTGTGACACTTATCCGTGTAAGTGGGTCATCCTAACGACGCATTCTCTAATACACGCCCACGCATACCCAAGTGTCTCTACACTTCGATGAGACGAGATCTATCCCCGCCCTAAAGACGGAAGACATCTAATACGTGCTAATCTGTTTTATACTATCAATGCCCTGTTTAATAGTACATCACCTAGAGACATTTAAGTATCAAACTTATCAAAGTGATTAGAGATCTCATCAACCATAATCGCCTATCATGGTTTCTCTATCACGATTTAATACTAAGGACGTTATCATATAACAATTCACAATTGGTTCTTTAAAAGAACAAATATATGACAAATGAAAAGCCATTTAATATATGTATAAACATAAAGAAATAGTAGAAATGATCCGACCCGGTCGGATCCGGTCCAACCCGATTGGGTTTAGGACACTATTTCAACAATCTCCCACTTGGCCTAAGACCAATCACTCGCACACACAAGACCAAGTTGAAACACAAGAATCTCATGCAATACTCGCAACTAGCCCTAGCCATGAACGGATCACTATCCGTGGGGACTCAGACTATCTTCATACCATGCTCCAAATGACCAAGTCAAAAGGGAACCGCCTCAACACACACACGAATCTCTGACGAGACCCTGGTCCTTGCTTCAAGCAATGAATCCACTTACTATATCGGATATATAGAAAGGTGGAAGAACCGTACAAGGTTCATGAATGAACCTTCAGATCCATGTCTTTGCTCCCGCTGCGCTCTAAGGCACTCTGTGTTTTGGCCTCGTTGTAGAATTTTATAAAGTGACCCATATGCTAGAACATTTCCACTCATTGTATCACTTATTCAAAGTGATTGCAAACCTGCAGTGATAGCTCCCACTCGCCTTCATAAGGCTCTGGATTTACTCAGATATCTATGTTTATTTAATTCCAAGTTTCAATAAACTAGGAAACTTTTTCCTTAACTTGTTTAAGGATATTCTCGACATTCACCGTGATTTACTTTCATACTTTCTCATGACTATTCATGGACTATGAACATCCGGCATCTCCTATAAGATGGTTCCTATCGCGAGAGCGGAAGAAACCTTCCATAAGCATCATCTTTCACCTTATCTTTAGGACCAACGTCCTAACATAGATAGATCTCGCGATCTATGCTAAACTTCTTTTAGCATCACATCTATATAGGTAAACTATAATCTAACAGCAGTTAAATCTATCACTATAGATTCTTATTTCTAAAAATAAGAACTGCTAATCCAAGTGCTTTCGTAAAGATCTTGAACTACCAAACATTAATTGACTGTGACATGGGGTGATAATTCTCGAGAGAGATATCTAATACCTTGCTCGAAAATCGTAACACACTCCCACTATCCATCATGCACATGGGCATACCCTTCTTTTGACTAAATCAAACTCCTTTGATTATCAAACAAAGAAATTGTCTAGAGAAACTTGTATGAGTCCATAAATGGATCTCGTGGACTTACGTGTCATGTTATTGTCTATGAACATCGAGCTTTCTGCCCAACGTCTTCAACACTATCATATAGTCATGATAATGGTTACAACAAGCTTAGTCTGAATAGAATCGGGCTCATTTGGCAAAGATAAAGACAATTACAAGGTTTACACCTCATACCCTTGGCCGTCACTATAGCCTTATGGTAATCATATTACTATCCATGTCAGAGCCTTTCAGGGACACTCCCCTTAGGTAAGACAGACTAGGTTCACAACCTGGTTGTCACTGATGGAATCTAATTCAGATATTATGGCTCCTAGCCATATCTCTCAATATTGCCTCTCAAACATTCTTTCATAAGTCGTGAGATATTCATTCTTCAAGATGAACATACCAGAACCTTTTCGAGGCTTAAGGTCATCCACAGACTTACGTAACTTTTGTGTGCACTGAGCAGTGATCTACACCTCATCGCTATGTGGCGTCTGCTCACGTTCCTATGGTTGAATAATTCCCTGTGGTTCTCAAACTACCTTTGAGATCTAAATCTACTCCCACTGTTTCTCTTGGAAGAAACACTTCCTCTATAAGACAGCATGTTTGGAGACAAACACATTTTGCTCCGCGGACGAGTAAATAATATCTAGCATACCTGCTAAGATATTCCGCAAAGTTGCATATGTCGTACTAGGCTCCAAGCCTTTCTGACTTTGCCTATGATAACTTCAAATCTTCGGTTAAGATAGATTCGACATTATCCTCTTCCATATCTAATATGGAATTTATTCAACCTTTATTCTTTGGAACTCGGTTAAGTATAAGGGCACTATCCCGAAATGTGTAAGGGATACATCGCATGGCTTGCGTCACACCTTTATCATATAAAGTGTTATTTCCATTTTGGGAACACAATCTAATTGCGTATCCCAAAGATGGTATCCTTCAAGGGAGAATCTGATTCTATTTCAGACGACTTCTGAAACACCCTTCAAGTATTAATTACTTCAATCCAATTGAAGATTAATTCCTAAGTAGCTCATCAATCTCATATTCGTACTAGCTCGAACTTTTCGGCTTTTCAATTATGCACTTCATTGAGTACACTTGACTATTTCTAAAATAGACGTAGAGATTAATAAACAATTATTTGTGGCATTAATTGTCACAAGCCAACAAACATCGGTATGTTCGAGATTTAGACAATTTTTCTAGATTTTGCAACCTTTTCTTAAAAGGGTATATCGTCATCTTTAGATAAGATCGTATCACCCACATGATTCATAATCACATGGTTCAACATCATCGAATGACGTTTAGTTACACGCTTCCCTTCCGGAGAGACTATGTCAGAACAACCACAAATATCAAGGATAATAAACCATACAAATATTTAGTTGAGATCTCATCACATATATCAACTATTTAGTGACAACAATCTAGTATGTTAGATTCAGTGACCATCCAATTTTATCAGAATAACATTTATTCTTTACAATTGAATGTGTCTACTAAATCCTAACAAATAACTGAACTTGTGTCCTTCATAAGAACCGGAACATAATAACATTTATTTAGTTCCCTTATCAGTTTACTAGATCCAGAATATGGTAAGTGTTACAACGTTTGTTTCACCTTCCATTTTTGTATTCAATCTTTCTAATTTAATCACACTCGTAAGATATCATATATCTTAGAGTTGACTTGAACTTAGATTGATTTATCTCAACTTACTTGCCTATAATAGAAACTTCAATAAGTTCTCTATTTAAGCACATGCCCTAACTTTCATTTTAATCCTTCAAGCACTTGTAAATGTTTCTTAGTGTAGTTTTCATAAGACTTAAGAAAGATCACAAGAGCTATGTCTTTGATTTCCTTTCATAAAGAAAATCTAAAGTTTATTAAATAGTTTATTTAACCTTTTAAATCGTATTTAAAACATTAACTATTTAATTAACCTTTAAGCAATGATAGAATTAAGTCGATACTTAAATCTTACAATTTTGAAAACAACCTTTCCAAAATTAGATCTCGGTCATTCTTATTCAACGTTTGAATTAATTGTCATCGTATGATGAATGATCATCTTGGATCGTATCCAATGAGTTGCCGTTTTCTTTAATGATTAAAGTCTTGGAGGACTCCATCAAATATGTAGTCTCCTTAACTATAACGGGATTGCTCGTGTTATTGCTTTATTTTAAAAGGATTAAAATTTACCTAACCATTCTTGAGAACGTTTCTCAAGCGATCATAATTTGGTTTTACTAATCGAGAAAAACATAAATATAAAAGTTTGCTAAAAACTACAACATAAAAATGAAGATAAAAGAGTGTTGTTGTCTATACACGCAAAATCAAATATGGTCTTTGGGATTATGATTTTGCTCCCACTAATCAACTACTCCCAATTGACTTTCAAGAATTAAAAATTCTTTAGTGCATTTGAAATCCTATCTAGTTGACTCGATCCCGACGTGGGCGATCGACCGGGTCAATTTCGGACGGTAGGTACTTCTTACCAATCGCGTCTAACGCGACTTCCGATGGTTTGACTAGTCAACTCTTTGACAATTCACATCGCCTCATGTGATAGTCAACCTTATGTCTCTAAAATCAGACGGTCCCGACGTGGGCCAATCACCGCAAGATTCTTAGTCGAAGTCGTAACCCAAGTATTCATGAGATCTCATAACGATCATATCTCGATAATGACGATATACCCGTGGTAAGTCAACTCCCGGCGTGGGCCGATCAGTTGGATCCGAACAAGGGCTCTTCACCGTCACTATAATATTGGGAGACATATTATAACTCGATTTTTGTTGTGGGAGTAATTTTAAATTAATTCACTTAATTAATTTTGAATTAATTCTCTTAATTAATTTAATTACGGTCTCATCAAATATATCTATCTCTCTATAGACATACATCCTACACATTTATCTAGATCGTGCTTTAGTCATGCATCTATCGTATCATATAAAATAAATACAAGCACAAAATAAATAAATGCGTAAAGTAACCGGTATGATCATGACTTTTTTTCCTAGAGTGCGGTTTCGAATACAAATCGAGCGAAACCGCTGGTCACAATCTAAGTGGTGAATACTGCAACCGCCTAATAGGATCTTTAATGCGCCATTCTCCAATGGGATCTTTATTTTTTCGCCTTTCTTTGGTCTCCATCTTCGCTCCATTCTTGTTACATTTAATTCTATCTAATAAAATAAATACACCCGCCGCACACTGGAGAGTCAACGGAATGGGATAAATGCAGAAAATAAACTAGTCACGCTCTTCTTAACGACCTAGAGACAATTTTAAACCAACAGAAAAATTAAATCATTCACATCTATCCTATCGGTCGAGTCCACGATCAATCGGGGTCCATATAATCATATTATATCTACTATATCTAATCCATACAATAAAATCTTATGAAAAAGATAAAATTAAAATTTAACTACTTGCGTCTTAATTAATCAATTAACATTTAATCTATTAAATAATTTTATCTAATCAATTAACTAATTAACATTTAATTAATTAAATGATTTTAATCGAAATAAAATTAACGATTAATTTTAAACCGATTTTAATTTTAATTTTAATTAATCGAACTATTCCAAAATAAATCAAAATTAAAATTATTTCTCTTTTGTTTCTTTCCTTTTGATTCGTAATCAAAGGATGACGCTTTAGTTTCTAAACCAAATTTGGCACAGCCTGGCCACTTTTCAAAATTTTGGCTGGCAGCACTTTCCAAAATCAAAATTTTGGAAGTGGCGCAGCCTGCGCTTTCTACAAATCAAATATTTGAAAGGCGCAGCCTATTCCAAATCAAATATTTGGAAAGCCAATAATTTTTGGTTTAGGCTGGCCACTTTCCAAAATCAAAATTTTGAAGTGGCGCAAGCTCAGCGCTTTTCCCAAATCAAATATTTGGAAAGGCTGCAGCCTATTCCAAACAAATTTTTGAAAGGCCATTATTATTTTAATCATGCGCATGGCGTCGATAGCCAAACTATTTGAACCATTGGTTAGTTACACATGACACAACTAAACAAAGGAAATTAATAATCACAACTATGAACCATATTAAATCACAAAATACACAAAACAAAAGCCGGGGCCACCGATCACGCCAAAGCGACCGCGAGAGCCGGAGGCCGCCGCCGCCCGCCGGCGATCACGCGGTGGTGGTGCGCCGCCGATCGCCGAGCACCACCATTGCCGCCCTTTTTTTTTTTTTTTTTCGTATCAATTTTGCGAATTAAAAATCTTTCATCTTTTTAATCACGTGATTTAAACGATAAAATTAACTACATAAAATAACATGCTTATTGCTTAAGCTCAAGCTCTCTCGATACCATTGTTAGAAATCTACGCGAACGCAGTGAATTCAAAAATTTATTTCCTATCGACCCAAGATCGACTTCGTTTAAGCAATAAACAAACAAGTAGTAGAGCGGTGGTTACCTTGGTTGATCTAAAAGATCGACGCTTTGACCCGTAAGGAGAGTAGTTCTGCATAGAGCCGCCCAAGTGTTCGGCCTCTACCGCTAGTCCACACGAACGACCGCGGAATCCCATCATGGATTGCTCTCTTGGAAAACTCCGGTTGCTAGACCGGCCCTTTTCCCCCTCTCTCCAACTCTCTATATGATGCTCTCTATTTTACACAAGAACTATTAGTTCTTGGAATTGTGTTATATAAAAGAGCTTGACACCCACTTCCTATTTATAGGGAAAGTGGCGCCTCTCACAGAGTGGAGGAGAAGAAAACCTTTTCCAATAAAATAAGGAAAATATATTTGATTGATTTATCTCATTTAATTTAATATCTCATATTAAATAAATACAGGATTTTGTCAATATCTTATATTGATTATTCCCAAGATATTGTCAATATCTAATATTGACTATATTTATCTTATTACCATAAATCTATTTTTCAAAATCTATTAATATCTAATATTAATATTAGGTAATCTTATTAATTAAATTGCACAATCCAAATATATCCAATATATTTAAAACTTGCGCCACATGCATACGTGCACATCTTTGATCACATGATCAACTAGTTTGGCAAACTCACGTGTATTGCATATATATGTAATATATGTTTATTTAATTAATATAATACTATGATTAATTAATTTACAAAATACATGTGTATCATATACACACATAAATTTCGACACATACACATCAACTATGTATATTTAATTAATCAACATAATTAATATTTTGTATTATATTTATTCATAATAAATAAATACCACCATATTAATTTACCACTATAACCTTTATAGTCTCGAGATAAACTTTCCTTATTTGGTTATCATCTATAACCACATTTTAATCCGCTAGATGTTCTTATGTGTGTGACCCGATAGGCTTCGAATATGTTGGCCGTAGACACAAAGTGCAAATTACGAAAATGCCCTTCATGCCTAACGATCACGGGATAGCGTCACAGCAACACACCGTGACCCCAATCATCGGAAGAGTCAAATGCAATGACTACTACCTTTCATGTGAAAACGATTTACCGTGTAACTTACAATCCTATCATTTGTAATAATATCCATACGGTCGACGTCGAAAGTGTCAAACATTAACAACCGTATCTTATAATCCGGATATCATGCTCTCTCGAAGTAACTCGTTTACTCCCACTTTGCAAAGATTCACGAGAGCTAGACATTCCTTATAAGAAGGCCATTTCGGATATTCGATCCCAATCATAGGATACGCGATTCCCGGACGACCAATCATGTATACTCCGCGATGCTTGAGATCACACCCAATCACTACCGCATGATCTCCCGTGGCTGTGGAAACCTCAATAGTGTCAAAGCATGACAATCCACACCGTGATGCCATGAAGACTCGGTCTTAAGGATAATTACACAACCGCCACATAGTGTGACACTTATACGTGTAAGTGGGTCGATCCTAACGTCGCATTCTCTAATACACGTCCACGTCTGGTCCAAGTGTCTCTACACTTCGATAGGCGAGATCTATCCCGCCCCTAAAGGCAGAAGACATCTAATACGTGCTGAGTCTGTTTATACTATCAATGCCCCTGTTTAATAGTACATCACCTAGAGACATTTAAGTATCAAACTTATCAAAGTGATTAGAGATCTCATCAACCATAATCGCCTATCATGGTTTCTCTATCACGATTTAATACTAAGGGCGTTATCATATAACAATTCACAATTGGTTCTTTAAAAGAACAAATATATGACAACGAAAAGCCATTTAATATATGTATAAACATAAAGAAATAGTAGAAATGATCCGACCCGGTCGGATCCGGTCCAACCCGATTGGGTTTAGGACACTATTTCAACAGTAATTAGCCGATCGACAAAAAATGAAAGGCAGATGAAGTACAAGAATTCAAAGCTTTTATAGTAAAATTGTATTACATCTAATCAGATGAACAACGCAATGTAGGCCAACATCACTATTAATGTGTAGATGCCAAGTGAACACCATGACTTATTTTCATATGTATGTTCTAAATCAAAGTGATTTGAATTACTGTGGAGATGAAAACAACTATTTTAATCAATGTTTACATAATTCAATTATTATATCATCTTTTTCTGTCTTTTGGTTGATTAGTACATGTATGATTTTGAGTCATAACTTCAGTAACTACAATGCTACTGTCACAAATTATGTTTGTTCGAAATTCATTATCAAAATTCACTGTTATTTAAAATTTCACTATTAATATTCACTAGTGAATTTCGACAGTGAATCTCCTGAAAAATAGAGTAACAATATCAAACCAACTCTCAAAACGAAAAAAAAAGTTTTTTTTTTTGTAAAATTTCTGATTTTATTGATAAGAAAAACTGCAGTTTTACAAATAGTCATCTCCTGACTCTCCTTAACTAAAAACAGTGTCATCGACACATGTTCACCACCTCATCAAAACCTTAGCCAGCGGACCCAATGAGGGAAATTCGGGTGCTAAGGAAAGAGTATGATCCTCATGTGTCGGAATAAAAGACTCCTCTAAGCCAAAACAACTAATCAAAAAAAAAAAAAAAAAAAAAAAAAAAAAAAAAAAAAAAAAAAAAACCTAGAGGAGGACCTAAAGTACCCCCTTTCTTTTAAGACCCTATTACACCAAGGAAAAGAAAGTGATTCAACCAAGCTTTAAAATTTCTTGTAGAGAATGTTGCTGGCAAAGCCTCTCCAATTGTCTTTGCTGCAAATGTGCCAGGCAATCAACCAAATAAGACTGATATATCTTACTGGTGTTCTTTGCAAGGAAGCACCCAAACCTACATAACCTATAAGCTTGTCATGTATCTTCTCTGCAGTGTTCAACAAATGACGACATCAATATATATATATATATATATATATATATATATATATATATATATATATATATATATATATATATATATCAACCAAGAACCGATCATAAAACTATATTAAGAACAATATAAAAATACAAACACATACCTTTTACAGGTTGTTGCTCCTATAAAATTTTGAACCGAGAGATCATCAAATGGAGGGCCTGTTAGTATTACGAACAAGGTAAGTATCAACAAAGATACAAACACCGAAAGCGATCTGACTTTCGTCGAATTCCATATCCTTATGGCCCGGAAATCTTTTGATAAAGACACTTCATGCCACAAATGATTAGTGATTTCATCTTAAAATGAGCGAGGGTAGCGAGAATAATTATGAGAATTATATACACTAAGTTGGTCACCATGGAAATCGGAAAAAAAAAATACATGCACATAAAACAGTCCAACTAAAAAGTATTAACGTTTTGAAAACGATGCTTTACAGGAACAGAATGTGAAGTACATAGAGAAATTGTCAAAGGGTTGGGAGAATTTGACATTTGGAGTCACTTGTAATGTGCAGATTCTGTATATGACAAGCAGAATGAATGCAACTGCTATATCACCAGTGGGAATGACGTTTTGATTTTCAAAACACATGACTCATTATCAAAAAAAAAAAACACATGACTCTCCAGAGTGGCTACAAATAAGAAATACCATCTTCAAAAACCTACATAACAAAGGAATCAGAGAAAATCAACAGTGAATCAACAAAGTAATCAGAAAAAATTAACAGAAAATGATAATAGTAAAAATGAAAATGCATGAACAGAGCCTAAACTATTAAAAACAAGATCTGACTAACATGCAACCATGTTCATGAAAACAAGATCTGACAAAATTCATAATATATTTCTTTGATAAGTCAAAGAAATAAGCCAAATATTGCCAATAAAAGGTGATGCAAACATATGTCACACACCTTGTGTAAGACAGAGATCGTGCATTGCTTCCAAAAATAATGCCAAATCAAAAGGGTCTGGTGATTGCCTACTTGCCTGCAGATGCAAAAGATTTATTTTACCAAGGATTTAGCCATAAACTTAAACAGTAAGAATATAGCATCAAACCTGCTCAGCTACCCATGGAATCCAGCTGCGAGAACTTCTTGAATATAGGAACTGAGAGATTCATGTGCTGACATTGACAACATGCAATGATCAGTGTACTAAGGGCTCTTAAGGCAACTTCGGAATTCGAATATTTAGCTTTATCACCAAGCGGTGAAAGATCTTCAACCAATATAATTAACGACTCATAAAAAGCGATTAGCACATTCTCTTTCTCCTATACAAGAAAAATCATTCATAAGCTTATCCTTATTTTGACAATCCACGCTATAATCCTTCAAATTATCGCCAATCTTTTGACGCTTAGGATAGGAGGATTCCACATTCAAAGCGGTTCGCTTGTCACCGATCCATGCAAGCCTTCACGAAGAACATAACTTGAGGTTGATGAATCCTTTCGCGGGCAATGGTTATTTCATCACCGATGAAATAAGGACCCAGTTTAGATATAGCTACTTGAAAACAATCAATCAAACCGATAATTTCTTTAGATGACCAAAGACAATATAAAAGAAACTCTGGCCTCCAGATATGGACAAGGCAAAGTAATCAGGGAAAATTAACAGTGAATCACGCTCATCAAACACACACTATTCAGAAAACAAACATCAAAATCATGATGAAAAACGATTCAAACTTAAAAAGCTCAGATTTATGTTCAATTTCATTAGGAAGATTGAAATTTATCTTATAAAACTAAGATTTATGATCTACAAATCATTGAACAATCGCAATAAAAAAAAAAAAAAAAAAAAAAAAAAAAAAAAGTAGGCAAATACACTGTTGAATTTATGATCTCTTTGAGAAATCATCCTTTGAATTTGATAATCGATGATCGACGATGCGATTTTGGAAGAGAATCAAGGCAGATCATGAATCCTTTGAATGATGATCGAAGTTCGTCAGAGCAATTTTTTTTGTTCTTCGACATTGACTTATTCAAAAGCGAGGAAGGAAGCTGAAACTTAGGAACAGGTTAACTAAGGGCAATTTAGTCATGTAATTAAAATTTTGTCCTTTATTCTATAAAAAATGTTAAGTATGACTGTTAATTATAAAAGAGGTGTAAAGTGTCCTTCAAGCTAATTTTCCATAATAATTAATTAATAGGATCAAGACAATAAAGCACAAATAATATGCTAAAACTGATGCAGGCTGTTAAGATAGCAGGTTGCTTATAGTGACTAAAGGATCAATAGCACATTCACAGATAATATAATCAAGGCAAGACTGATACAACTTGATCAACCAGAATGATAACAACTTAGATTATACAAGATCAAGTTCAGTCCTTTACAATTCTGTAGATAACAAGACTGCAATATAAACTACAGATCAGATTCAGATTTGTGTGCACATAAACAACAAGGTCAAGGTACAGCAGCAGCAGATGTTCACAGGATAGTAATGAGATTACAATACAGCCAAGAAACAAGTTGAAATACAGACTTATATTATCACCAAATAGCAAAGCTGATTACAACAGATCAAGAAACAATTCAGATACAATACCAGCAATGTTTAAAACAATCTTGATTACAAGATGATACACAAACACAGACTTAAGCACAATTTTCAGCACCTTATACATGAAAGATATTCCTATACAGAACCATCCTCGCCACCATACGCGCGTAGAACCACGTGGCCATCGCTACTGCCACATCCGGAATAGCAGCATCGGTTCTTCCGGGTGGTAGAACAGCACATTCCCGCTTTAAATTGCCGTTGCATACCTGACGAGTGTCAAATAGCAAATGTTAGCAAACAATCCAGCCTGGCAAAATTGCTGAGGGAATCCAAAATCATCATTTGGGATGAGGCACCAATGGCACATAGGAAGTCGATGGAAGAATTTTCAGAAATGCTGCGGGATATAACAGATGTCGATCGGCCATTCGGCAACAAGGTAGTTGTGTTCGGAGGTGATTTCCGAAAAATTCTGTTTGTAATTACGAACTCCACCAGGCTACAGCAGATTGATGCGTGCCTGATCAGATCGCCATTATGGCAATCATTCCAGAGAATATGCGCGCACTACACGACCCAGATTTCACTGACTATCTGCTCCGGATTGGAAACGGAATTGAACCGAAAGACCTAGATAGCTATATAACCTTGCCATCAGCAATGGTCATACCCTTCACAGATCAACAGGTATCCCTACAGAAACTAATAGAATTTGTCTATCCAGACATAAACGTTTTCAGGGACAATCCAACATGGGTCATAAACCGAGCTATCTTGGCTCCAACGAATGCATGCGTGGATGATATCAATGCCGCGATGCTCTCCAACATGCCTGGGGAGCTATCAACGTACTACAACACTGACATTGCCATAGATTTGCAACAACAAGGCGATTATGATGATTTCCTAAACACTCTAAATCCAAGCAGCCTTCCCCGCATAAATTGGAATTGAAAATAAACAGTCCTGTCATTATGCTGCGAAACATGAATCCTACAGAAGGACTATGCAACGGAACACGCCTCCTGTGTAAAGAACTCCGCTCACACACTATAGTCGCAGAAATAGCAAGCGGCCCGAATATCGGGGAGATAACCCTCCTTCACAGAATACCGTTGGAAGCATCGAATGAGGACAAAAGGTCTGGCATACCATTTAAACGGCATCAGTTCCCCATTCGGTTGTGCTTCGCAATGACGATAAACAAGGCACAATGACAGACGCTAGATCGAGTCGGCGTGTACCTAAGAGAAGCAATCTTCTCACACGGCCAACTATATGTTGCCCTCTCTAGGGCTAGAAAATCAAACTCTATCAGAGTACTAATCGTACCACCGGACCTGCCAGATTTCCCTGACGTACGCAGAACTCAGAACATTGTGTACCGAGAGATAGTAGCCGGCCACTAGAGTAGCAACACAATTATGCACCGGACCATTTGCGTAAAAATTTAAACCATTTTACACACGCACCAACACAGACAAAACCTCTAAGGTACATTACTAACGTACATACTCATATTTCATGAAGAAAATTTTAAGACTGTTAATATGTCTAGGTTTACTATCTAAGGTACCATCTGCATGTTGCATACTAATGAAATGACTAATGCAATAGCTTCTTCTTGCAGGCCATGGCTCCTCAACTGCTTATCCCAGCAATTCGACCTCGCGACACTGACAGGCGCGCAACGATTTTGGTCCTTGAAAATGGAAACGTCACGACTACAAAGAACACGAAGCGGCTTCAAAAGATGGTACTAATGGACATCGAGGTATGTTGATTTATATTCATATAGCTTGGATGTTGGGTTATGGCTTGGGATTTGGACTCTTGACTCTTGCATGTGCTGCTATATGTTTGGTCGTTGCGCTTTCTCCTTCTTTCTGTTTGGTGATGTTACTTTTTTAGGTGCCCTGTAGCTGTGCGTAACCTTTAGCCTAGATGATCACTGAAACTTTGGTTATTATCGATGTTTTGTGGTAACCTTGTCCTATTGAACCTTCGTTTCAGACCCTTTGCATCATGTGTTAGACAGCCTTAGATGAATTGTTTTGATCAGTTAATGCATATGCAAAGTATGAAAAGAGAAAAGAAGCTAATTCAATAACATTTTTATCCATTTTAGTTTTAATGGGTTGTAGTCGTAATGGATTAGTAAACGAATTGAAGTCCTAGAATACTTCAGAATTAATGATCGATGAATGTTGAGCATGCGATCATCAATTCCAGCATCAAGTATTAATATGGTGAATGTTTAATAGACATGTTAGGAAGATCAGAGAGAGTGGAACAAGCCAAAGTCATAGTTGAAAAAAATCAGTAGTGATTTTTTTTGGAGAACACTCTTAGAGGCTTGTTTTTCTACAGAGAAACATTAAAATGGATGACATGGTACATCAGGCTGCTTGTTCCACTCTCCCTGAGTCTTGTCTATTGTGTTCTTTACATATGCTAAGGCATCTTCAGTTCATGTTACAATATTTGATTTGTATGCTTCTATCATGTGCCGAATACTCTTTTGGATCTCTCTATATATCATGTTGTTCACCGGCCAGCAGCAAATGTCATGTTCTATGTGTTGATCGAACCTTTCTTATAAGCCCTTCACGTCATGTCTTACACACTCTTAGTAGGCCTGCTGCAGATCACTTTATCAACTTCATTTATTAAATGCACTGCATGTTCAGTATCAGATATCTAAGTCGTTTTGGTCAGTGGTTAATGCTGCTTGATCAGTCGGTCGGTTTTGTGCTTTCGTGATCTGTTTTGTGCTATCTAATGTATAATTCACATGAACATAAAATGCAAGCCAATCTATTATTCCAGCTTGGTTCATTTGTTGCTACAAACGTTGAAGAGTCTTCTCTACGCCGTTGTATGCATGCTAAGTGTGTTAAGTACAGGTTACATTTGATTTGTACAGTTCTATGAGCATGTCCTCAATGCTTTATCGGATATATCCATCATGTTAATTGTGCACTAACATACAATTTCTCAACACAGGGAAACAAGGTACTCGGACTGATGTGGGACGGAAGCATGGATCTGTTCCGGAACAGCCTTTCACCTTTCAAAACATACTGCATAGGAGGTGCATCAATAAGCCCAATCAAAGATGATTATCTAAAGAACAACCCATGCATGACATTTCAGTGGACAATATCAAAATCCACCTACATCAGCCCCGTGAAATCTGCTAGAAGAGAACATAGCCTACCCAAGGATTTCATATGTCAGTTGTACCGACATGATAACTTCAGTTGGAACAGACACACGAATCGGTAAAAACAAACAAACTTACTTTAATAATTGATCAATACCTACAGTAAGCCAAAATACTAACTTACTTCAACATCGATGTATCACAGATTTCTTCGCCGTAGTACTGGATGTAAAACCGCCACAGCAAAAAATGGTTCGTGGAAAGCCAACACTGCTACATGAATGCACCATTATGCATCAAGAGTAAGCATTCTCCAAAGAGCAAAACAACCTCAACCCCCTCCCCCCAAACACACCAAACTGTTTACTAATCATATGACCGCGTTCTTGCAGGCTACGCCCAATGATACTAACATTGTGGGGAAACTTTTTAGACGTACAAGGAATTGAACTGCTCGACAAGAAGGATAGATACCCGATCCTACTAGCCAAGAATATCATTGCATCAGACTACACAGGTATCATACTCACCCCTAAACACCATACAAACATTACTATGCTTATATTAGTCACAAGAACACATCTATGACAAGTGATTCAAAATACAGGTCTTGCACTGGCAATAACTCCAGCAAGTTTCATTGCCATTGATCCAGATCTACCACATGCCACTGAATTCCGTAACTGAGTACGTCACAGTCTATGCAAAGAAGAGTAAAAGAAAATACACGTCGAAGCATCGTCTAATGATCACCGTCTTCAGGCAATAGAAATACATGTGCATACTAACATCAACTTCGTTTCAGGGTCTCAGAACACACGATAATCATAAAGAACACGGAGCGTACTCCCACTCGTGAGACATTCCAGAGCCTCTACGCCTTCTCATTGAACGAACCTATTGTGCAAATTTCAGAAATCGTACCAGACATGAAGGTACGTGCAACAAAACGACTACATTCTCCCACTAACATTCACCTTCAATCGTTCGCTTCGTTTACTAACTGTTGCGAATAAACACGCAGAACGTGTGGGTGAAAATACAGATGACAATAGAAAAGACAAGGCAACGCTGACATATACCTCCTGCCCCAAATGCATGTCTACAATCACAGCCACACCAGGTGAAAGCTACTTTTGCTTCATCTGTCAATGCCACCAGATAGCCAAACTCAGGTAAAACCGCACACATCTACACCTTAAACATAAACCACACTTCTAACTTACAAATTACACTGACCAGAAGCTTACGCAGGTGCAAGCTAAATGCGTCTATGACAGACACATCGGACACAGTCATGGTCACTATGTTTGATAGCATCGCCGAGGAAATACTGAAGAAAACCTCTGCAGAAATGCATAACATGACTGAGCAGGTACATTTCAAATTAACACAATTATTGAAAAATCATACCCCACACAACACATGTAACACTGCTCAACCACTTCCTCAAGAAACGCATGAACTGCTACGTGGCACAAACACACGCCTAGCGGATATGACAATTAGCGCCCAGGTGCGTGCGCAGAGAAAAAGATTCGATGACCGCAAAACGCGGTACTCAATCCAACAGCTGCACTTCGACAGTCCGAACGAACCTCACCAACAGACGCCTCATGCCATCACAACAGAAACAGTGTAGAATGAGACAACAGGTGATTGCATATACTAAATACTTGTCCCACTTGTAACATGTACGTGCAACTTCAACTACTACTTCACCATTAGTAAAAGCCACAGCATTGACTAAACGAAAAAAACATGTTAACCTGCAGGCTCAGCAGGAAAACGCCCGCAAAATAACACAGAAACAGAGGACAACCACGCTGCAGGAAAGACAGACTCGCAAGAAAGAGTGCACCTGGATACCGGAAAAGATGGAAATGCAGACTCATTGGCACCGGTGACACCCATCAAAAAGATGAAGTTCACAGATATCTAAGTACTCTACTCCTCAACAATGTAAAAACCCACATCCCTATTCCCCTTAGTCCATAAACACTGTCTATTTTGCTAACTACTCCCACAACGGCAGCTTATGTAAGATACAAACATCAGCATGCCAGGACAACTGTAGTCAGACCAATCTATTTTGCTAAGTACTCCCACAACGGCAACTTATGTAAAATACAAACACTAGCATGCCAGAACAACTGTAGTCAGACTAGTAACAATGTATTTTGGGAAACACGCTGATACATGTACACCGTGTTTCCAAGCACAACTACTTTCAGTAAAAAAAAGGCATAATGAACGCATTTTGACATATTACAACCACATCTTCCACTACCCCCACAACACAACACATAAAAAAACAACCTGGCCATTCGAACACACAAAAAACAACAAAACCCGAGGGCCTCATCGTGCAAAGAACGATCATACCACTAGTATAATAATATGTATGAAAGTAATCACTTACCTGTAGTAAATACACTATACGTATGAAAATCGTTTTGAGATATAAAATATATATCTTTGATTGAATATATAATACTTCATTTACTGAACTGTACGATAATTAATGTTTTATACATTATTGTATGTAAAAGGAAAATGATTTTGGCACCGAGAATAGTACCGAACTCATCCCCCGAATGGAAATGTGTGGTTCAGAATTTTTGTGTTATTTTTTTTGGTTTAAAAGTTAAAATGTGTGGTTATAAAGTGTTGTGTGGATGATTTATGTGGATAAGTGTGTGTGCCTAAATCATCTTCCATGAGAGGGTTTGATAAAGGAAGATTAGTGACCAATCTTTCTAGTACCTGCAATCGCAAGCATTGATGGACGGAAGTATAACCAAGGGGACAATTGCCCATCCTTAATCAGAAAAAAAAACTATTATATATATTATATATTTTATTTGCCTCTTAAAATTTTCATTTCCGTATTATTGTCTCTCCTTATTACATCGACTTCCTGTAAAGTCGATCATGAGAATTGTCCTTTGGAAAAGTCGGTTTTGGTTCTATAACCGATTTTCACAATGTCGATTCTATAAAAACGGTGTGGTGGACTGATAGGGAGGATGCATCGGTGAAACATGTGCGATGTATGTGTGATGTAAATGATAGCTCACATTCTTATAAGTAAAAGCAAAGTAGAAATTGTCGAGCGATCAAGTTACACCGATTAACATCTTCACTGGCGTAGTGGAGAAAGGGCGATTATCAGATGCTTTAAAATGACCTCTTGATTAGTTTTTATAGTTTTTTGTCCACAAGGAATAAATGGAGGTTCATAGAATCCCGTAGGACAAAATTTAAGTAAACTTGAGGACTTCTTCAATTCTTTGGCATCATAGCAAGCCGCCTTCCTCTGATGTCGCCTCTTCTTCCTCCTCCTTCCATGTTGTAAATCATGCCCCAAATAGCATTTTCATTTTCGTAAGAAAAAAAGACAGAGTTTGAGATTAACATCTAACATCTGCAGACATCGTCTTGAATGGGACGGGAAGGAGCGATTGGGACACGTTGATGACTCTGAATGTTCGATTATCATGTTCTTTCACTCATCTCTTGATGATTGATGATTCATGAAATGAATAGGGACATGTTGATGATTAATATCTCCTGCATCTGGATGAATGTCTGTTGACAAAAAGAACAGGACCCTCTTGATTAGTTTTTAACCATAAAAGAGAAGTGGAAATTAGAAGCACAAGCAAAATTTTGATGCCTTCTTTTGGAAAAAAAGGGCAACACTGTAATCATCATTTAATATTATGATTGGACAAAAAGTAAATAAAAGTGAGAAAAAGAGAATATTGAAAGATAATATATTTTGTTGGTATGAAGAACAACATCATCATATCATCAAAATTATGTAGGATCCTTTAATCTTAATTAAATATAATTTATGACGTTGAACATTTAGCAAATTAGAATTCTAAAACACAATTAGTGTGTCCCACGAAAGACTATTTAGTTGAGTTCATACGTAAGTAACGCACCAATTACCAAATCCTCTTTAGAAAGCAACATCTTTAAGCTCAGGTGTCACATGTATAACCACGAAATAGTATCTTAATTATATTATATAGGAGAGTAGGTAAATACAAGTTTAATATTTAATATATATCACAAGGCACCACATATATGTTGATTGTTTATTTCCAATTAATCATTAAACATCATCACGTAACCATTAGGGTTATGATGATTTATGTATATATCTATGCCCTATGAGATCATTTGATAAACAGGATTTTTCCACCTCATGTAAGTTTCAAACGTCCCAATTTTTTTCGATCTTGAGATAATCAAGGCCCACACCGAAAGTCGATTTCTCGATTTAACAAAAATCGATTTATGATTAATTTTGAGAGATTTTCTTAACAAAAATCGACTTATGATTAATTTTGAGAGATTTCCATGATTGAGCTTCGAAAAGCTTATTCGAGACATGGTAAAACGTGCAGGTGTGATGTCATGAATAAATAATCTACTAACGTAAGACGTGGTGTCTTAAATAACTGTACATTATATGTGTTAGCGGAAACTTCTTCAAAGTATCATGACCGTTAAATATCGGAAAGCTACTATATATTTATATATGAAAAATATATTTGGACCGTAAAAAATAAAATTTACTCTGAAAAAAGTTATGAAGAGCATTGAATAATATTTCAACGAATCAGAAAGTCTTATATACGTTTTTAAAGTCCTCCCAATAGTTTTATGGTGATAATTTACGTTATATTGTGTTAGTGAAACTTTCCAAGTATCTTATATTTATATGCGTCACTTTTGGCAGCATCCAAAGAAAAGTGGGGATGCCACTACCACTTTTACAACTTTTTTTTTGTCTTTAACACCCGTTGAAAAAAATCCACTGTTTTTTTCCTCACCAAATTGTAGTACAAGTTACAACTAGCCCAGAACGGTATGGAGGACACCAGATTGCTTTTAGAAATTTCCACCCCACCATATATGTACTCCTCTGCTACTTAAAATAGTTTCAGTCTCTCCTTTTCTTCAAAAAAAAAAAAAAAAAAATACAACAGTTTCAGTCTCTTCTCTCTATTTATAACTCAAAGGTGTTTGTGTTCTTCTGCTACATTGAATTCCCAAGTGAAAGTGATCCATTTACAACTCGTTTTTCTGCTGCATTTTTACTTGTAAGCCGTTTTTTTTTAAATTTTTATTTTTACTATTTCTTTCTACTTCTACTAGTACAGAAGTACTACTGAAATAATTAGGAACAGAGTTTAGGTGATCAGAGATGGTAGAACTTGATAATAATGCTGTTTGAGAGAGTTTCAAGTGAGTAATTATGTTGTTTTTACATGTATTTTGTTTTTGTTGTTGAAGATCTACATGTATTATTAGAGCACCAAAGTGTTTTGCCTTATGATTTCTGAGTTACATGTAAAACATGTCTTTTACGGTAGTGTTTTGCCTTGTGACACGAGCTGTGTTTTGCTTTGTAACAAATCACTCATGTTTTGCCTTGTGACACGAGCACAAGTGTTTTTGCCTTGTGACATAAGCACAAGTGCGTTATATGTATATGACAAAGCACTAGTGTTTTGCCTTGTGACACTGTGACACTGTACCGATGCTTTACATGTAAAACAACAATTACTATGACAAAAGCACTAGTGTTTTGCTTCGTGACTCCGTACTGACGATAGCTTTACTTGTAAACAACATGTATTATGACAAAGCACCAATGGTTTGGTGTTTTGCCTTCAATCAAACACCACGCGTGTAGTCAGAGGCGGACGCACAGTGCCCTCACAGAAAACCGGGGAAAAAAAATTTGTACTAAAACAGGGTAGTTTTGTTGTTAAAATTATGAAGAAACTGTGTCTTCGAATTTGCTCTGGTGCCTACTGTATTTTCTATTTGCTTGTTTTATATATTTACTTTCTCTAATATTTTATGTAGCTAGTTACCGGTAAATCATGGATCAGAAGGCATGGCTATGGAGGAAAAAATCATCAGAAAAGAAAATCTTGTTAAATGGGAAATCAGACCTTCATTCGGAAGCAACCGTAGACGACGAGGTAATTGTATTTCGTTCTTATTATATCAAAAACATCAAATTATCTGAAACTCTAAATTTCTTGAATTTTTTCGATACATTTTTTATTTGCAGTTCCAATCTGTTCAAAGTGAAAAGGAAGTGGAACTTGAGCAGTCTGTGAACTCACTAAATGCAAAAATAGCTTCACTTATCACTGAATGTAATCTCAAAGAAGAACTCGCGGCGAGCTATGAAAAAACGGCTCAAGAAGCCATTGAAGGTGAATTAAGCTATCATTATAACTTATAAAAATCCAGAATATATATCTTTTAGATGTACAGAGAAACTCAACTGGTGTGTGTATTTTTAGGTAAGGAGAAAGCAGAAAGAGAATTACAGCGTTCGAAAACGTATCTAGATGAAGCTTTGCAACACAAGTTTGAAGTAAATGAAACGAATATAAGTTTAAACTACGCGTTAAAAGATTGCATGGAGCAACTTGGAGCTTTGAAGAATTCATCAATGGAGTTGGAGAAATCACGGATTGAAACGGGAAAAAAATGTGCGGATTTGATGGATGAAAATGATCATCTTACTAAGGCATTAATGGCTAGAGAGAGCCTGTTAAAAGATGTAAGCATTCAAAAGGCTCAAATGGAGGCGGAATTCGAAGCACTGATATCTCGATTGGATTTTCTCGAGAAAGAAAACGGTTGTTTAAGGTATGAGATTCGTATGTTAGAAAAGGACGTGGATATACGGAATGAGGAGATAACGTTCAATCGTCACTCTGTAGATTCGTTGCAGAAACAGCAGCTAGAAAAGGTGAAGAAAATCAAGAAGTTAGAAGCAGAATGCCAGAGACTACGCGTCTTGCTGCATAAACGGATACCTGGCCCGGTACATTAGCAAACATGTGGAACGAATGCGAGTTACAACAAGGAAACCATCAGATAGAAACAAGGAGAACAAGCTTGAATCCGTTGACACGAGGCCAAGTTGTTAAGGGATCAAGAACAAACCGAGATGATCTTGATTTATCGAGTAAGAGGATCACGTTCTTGGTTGATCGTTTACAGAATGTGGAGAAGGAAAACAAAATTCTCAGAGACATTTTATCAAACAGAGACAATGCTAGCTGTTGTTCCAATGTTTATGATGAAAACAATACCAATAGTTCTCGATCATGGGCTTCTGCTTTGGTTTTACAATCAGAAAATGTAAAAGATGCAGCAGAACTCAACAATAATACACCTAGACACAGTAAAATGGGGATTCCGGACATGAATCTAATGGACGATTTCGTGGAAATGGAGAAGCTAGCCATAGTTGCTGTTGATAAACCAGAATCAGTGAACAAAGATTCGTGTTTGAATCACGTGGATGTAACCGGTAAAGAGCTCGTTCCAATCGGGAACGATCATGATGGTGTTAATCACGAGGAAACAACGATAAAGAACGTGTCTTCCACAGGATATTGTGATTGGCTTCAGAATGTATTGACAGCCATTAAAGAACAAATACAGGTTTCAGAAAAAAGTGCTGATGAAATTCTTGAAGACATTAAAGTTGCTGTCAATTCTCTGCATACTGCATCGTCTCAGCTGCAACCCGTTTCCGGTTACATCATGTGGAAATCTCCAGAATCATCTCCAATGGTGAATTCACACCATTCTTTAAATCAGTCTATTTCCGACATTATCGAGCTTGTTAAAAGGTTTGGTTCTACAAACACAGACAATGGCAGTGCAGAAACTGATATGTCTAAAAGAAAACACGAGGATTATACAATCCGCGTGTTTGGTTGGAAAAGATCGGATCTTGACACTGTCTTGCAGCAATTTCTTGATACGTGTATTCGTCTTTCGGATGGACAAGTTGAATACGAGAAGCTTTCTGCAGAACTTTTATCTGCTACAAAATGGATTCTAAGAAATTGCTTTACCCCCAAGCATGATATTTCGGGTTGTAGTACCGAACATGAATCTGTACAGAACATTTTGCTCGAAACGGAGAAAGATCAGTGTGCTCTCGAGATAGAAAACAAAGTGCTAAAAGCAGAACTGAAAGATTTCAAAACGTTACAGCACGAGTCAGAGCAAAGCGTAAACTCTTCAAAGGAACTTCAAGAAACAAATGAAAGCTTCAAAAGACTACAAACTGAAATGGAAATGTTAAGAGAATCAAAGCAAATGATTGAAGACCAACTCGAAAACCAGAAAACGATGAATGAAGATATCGATACGCAACTAAATTTAACCAAGTCCAAATTGAATGACATTTCTCAAAAGTTCTCATCTCTTGAAGTAGAGCTGGATGATAAAAACCATTGCTGTCAAGAATTGGAAGGAATGTGCCTTGACCTTCAACTCCAGCTTCAAAGGTACTGCACACACACACACACACACTTACTTTTAAGTAATTATTAACAAGCCAATAATGCTGTTGACTTATTGATAGATTTTATGGTGCAGTATTACTAGCAAGGAGAACATGAAGGACAACATAAATCAAGAGGGAAAACTTCTCCAGACAGTAAGTTTATATTTCGTCGAAAAGTATAGTATAGTATAATTTTCGGTTCTTGGTCAAGTATCGATATATAATTGTTCGGTTAAATGTACAGGGTTGGGAAATAAAGGCGGCGTCTGCAAAGTTAGCAGAGTGTGAAGCAGCCATTCTTAATCTCGGGAACCAGTTAAAAACACTGACTCCATCATCGAATGGGACACCACGTGGCGGAAACAATGTTAACAATGCCTACAAGAAGAGTATTAAGAAGCTAGACAAACGGATTTCGTTGCTCGATCAGATGTTATCTGATGAAGGTGACAATGTAGAGGAAAGTAAAAAGTCACCAACTAAGCCAAAAGAACCGATATCTCAGTCTAGTGGTCAACTAGAATCCGTGAAAGAAGAGGGCTGCGGTAATAACGGGACTTTAGTTGTTGTCCCGAGTAAGAAAAGGCGAGGAAGGTTTTCGTTTCTGAGGAAACTTCTACTCACTAGGGACCAAAGTAGCAGGAAGAAGAATACAACAACCTTCAACTTTGCGGTGTAATGTTCGTTTTACTTTTGTTTTGAAATAAGTTCTTGTAATAAGAATCATCAATGCAGTTTTTTTTACATGTCGTAGCATCATAACTTGTACTGTATGATTCAATAACGAGCTATATATATATATAATGATTGCAAGATTTGTATCAAAGGAAATGGTATCGGTTTTCATAGATGGACCTCAGCAGCTTTCTTCATATCGAGCAATGAATCCTCGAAACATTTCGCGAGCAATTTAGGATCAGGGATTATGTCTTTTGCTACTAATATCTGCATATCTGCTCTCCCCGCATAGCTCAACATATGCATTGTCAATGCCTGTACATAGAAGATAATGAATCCATCACGACACATAAAGTAAATCGGTTTCATCGTAATCAATAACGTAAAGATGGAGGGCAAAAGGGTAATTACATACATGGGGAAGGCCTGTGGAATTGACCCTAACGTAAGTCACTGGGTTGCCAACAAAAGTGATTTCTTCAAGAGGGCCAATTACATTGGACATGGTGAAGGTGGTGTTACAAAGAATCCGATAATTCAATATGCTTGCAATCTAATCACCACATTATAATAATTCAAGTCACTATAAAAAGTCTCTAGCACTTTTGAAGGCATTAATATTTGAGCAAAACATCATTATCCTACTAATCTATCTAGGGTTGGGAGTTGTTAATGTCATCACATCAAATCTATTTTCGGGACGTCATAGTACCGTTCGATTTCTGGAATGGCGAATGTAAGCTCAACATTCAACTTTTCAGAGATCGAATATATATCCGTCAAATCTGTTGAAGTATATAAAATGTTAATTATCTATCTCTCCCAAAAGCTTAAGCTGTTGGGGAGGTAGATAATCAACATTTTATACTTCAACACGCCCCCTTCAAATGTTAATTATCTACCTCGCGAACAGCTGTTGGGGGAGAGAAGGTAGTTCAAAAAAATCTAATGATAGAATGGTTATCGAAACAAACGGATAATTACACATTTAGTCCCACATGCTTCTTTATTATCTCAAACCGAAAGATACATGCTAGTTTTGAGAAGAAAAAAAACATGAGGACTAAAAGTGTAATTATCCCTAGAAACAAATCGAGTAAAAATTTAGTTTTCGATCTGATTTTCAAGACACTTCCCTAATTACAAAGAAGAAATAGTTAGGGAGTCTTCTTTTCACCTACTACATATGCACATACTTACCATACAACACACTAAATCAACATTTCAAAAATCGATTCTCAAATCAAAAACCGACTTTCAGAATGTCGATTCTCATCTTCAATCTTCAGAAAGTCGATTCATGATTAAAAAAAATCAACTTTCAACAAGTCGCTTTTTGTGTGATGGACAGGTAAGGTAAGGTAGTGTGGTGGAAAATAAAGAAGCCCAAAAGTTAAAAGTATTTACCTTAGAACCAAACAAGGACATGGCAAGTTGGCCAATTTTGTAAGAGAAAGGTGCCTCGAGTGATTGCTTTCTCTTGTCGATCATGGTTTTAGCTCTCTCAACATATTGGAGAGGACAGCCATCACCTTTGTGATAATACACAGGCAATAATATGATACCGAATTGGTTACCGAACCGGTCTCCTTTCGTGTTGTTCGACAGCTTAGACATATCCTAAGATGCACCAAAAACACACTGAAAAATATATAATAGTGTGCTTTTTTTTTTTCCAGATCACGGGGCAGTTGCCCCGCCCTTGAGTGATTATACGTGTGTGTCTGTCTATGCATGTCCATAAAAACACAAGTTAAAAGCATACCGGAGGTCCATTAAGTTGTCTTAAATTGACCATTGAAACACCAGTAATTTGAATCCCATCCTGCAGAACTAGAAAAAGGAAATCCACTAAAATAAAAACTGAAAAAAGAAATAGACATTGACGCCGCCGGAGAAGACCGGAGCTACTTTTAGGATTACAGTAGGGGGATAAACGGTCCGAGTTGAACATAGTAATGCTAAGTCAAGCAATTCAGAATTTTCTTGAGTTCAAGGCTTCAAGCTAACACGGATATTTCAAACTCGAGCTTGAGCACGAGCACGAGCATTACAATATTCTCACTGTAAAAAATAAATAATAAAATAATAAAAAATAAAAAAACTGGGGAAGTATGTAAATAGGCTGGCATAGATGTATTAAGTACCTTTTGGTGATCGGATGTCCAGATATCTCGAAAGCCCACATGAAATTACCCCAAAAAGGACATCATTAACTGTCTGCCAATAATAAAATAAAAAGTAATTAGTCTTGATATAATCTTTCTACAACGGTTTGTATTGTAAAATTTGTGTCTTAAGATGCTAACATGAAAATGACCGGGTTTTTATTTACACTACACCGATTTTACCCGTGTGGCGTACTATAATCGACCTAAAGTCGGTTCTGAAATAAAATATTGACTTCCTGTTAATGTTTTATAAGAATCGACATTTGTAGTGACGGAACCAGTAATTGATGTTTGGATGGGCTAGTTGATTGTATTTATGTGGTCGTGTGTGTTGGATTAATACAAGTAACTGTGTTGAACTCACTTATATATGTTTTTAATGTATCGAAAAATAAAAACTGGATGGATTACACCCCCCGCCATCCCCTTGGTTCCGTCTTCGGACAGTTGGAAAAGCGTTTTTATTTTTTTTTACTCCAGGAAACTTTCAAAAAATTGATTTTATGTGCTAGGTGTAGTGCACCGGTAGAATCGTGTGGTGCAAATAAAAACTCATGATGTGGGTATGACACGAGTTATACATGTGGCGCCTAATTATACAATTTGGATCTTTTAAGTGAAGCGGGTCTAACGAGCTCAAAGTTGTATCAGGCCTCATATACGGTTCGACCTCAATAAAGCAGTATTTCTTAATTGGAAAGTGCTCCTAAGCCATCGACACGGCGCATATCGTTCCTTAAAAACCAAAGTCAGTTCGGCAAAAGATACATGTCGGCTCGTACCACCGACATTGTGTATGTTCCCCGCGGTCTAGATACCCACAACTCGATATAAGTCTTGACGAGCTTAGACAATGGTTATACATTCAACCGGACATAAAACCACGATCCTATAACGGTTCGATGATCTATGCATACAGAGTGATGATTACACCATGACCACCCATAACTGCATCCTACTGATGACCACGTCTTAATGGCTGCATAATCAACTCTCCACGATAGAGCCCCATAAATAGATCATCTTCCTCAAATCATCGGAACTACGTTACAATAGCTTGATCATTTACAATACAATGATACGTAGACAACCAATTCCGTATTGGCTCAGTTATATTTCATTACCGAATCCACCCTTTACAGTAGTTGGTTTTTCTTATGAAATCCGATTACCTGGTCCTTAATCCGATTTCCTTGGTGACGATTTCGAGCATTGTCGACTCCCAAATGATAAGGTTGTGTTTGGCCAAAACCACTATTTGGTTGAGTAATGGTACGGACACAACCATTGTATCACAACGATCATCTGCATCGTTGATAATGATGAATCTAAATCAATCATTATATAAACTTATCATAAATAACGATGTAGATGATCATGACACAAACGGTATACCCGTATCGTTACTCTATTGGCCAAATAAAACTTATTATGTCCCTGCTGTCAACTCCACATTGAAACCTTACATCCCCTACTATGCTATCACTTTTAAACGGAAAATTCTGAGGTGGAGACTTAACCACGAAAAGACACATATATAGCTTCATGTTGACTGCACAGTTTTATTCTGTAATTAAACTGTGTGGTCCAATAAAATCGTGACTCATTATAAAAGAGTCTTTTATCTTAGAATTTTCCCTTTTAAACCACTGATCTCCCTACTTATTTTATCTTATTCTGAAAATAATATTTTCCAATTTAATTACCTCATCCGGTAACGTTGACTTTTACTTTTGCTTGAGTTAGAAACAAAGTTGTGGGTCCCAATTTCCCTAATATCCATTATAATAATCATTTTTCTTTTACACAATATTAAAAACCAAAAACCAAAAAACCTACTTCCTCTTTCTCACAACTATTTTTACCTCACTTCTTCACTTTATTTAAATTCAAGTCTTCCGTTTAAAAAAATATAAATATTAAGTCGAATGTGTACCCAAAAAAAAAAAAAAAAAAAGAAAAGAATGTCGAAAGTACAGTTGCAAATAAACCGAAGGAAAATAATATGTGCACTACGTATACTACTCTAAACCGAATTATTCGTGAACTGTTTATTCTTAACTTGTGACTTGTAGGTGAGTTTGAATCAATTTAGTTTTCCTGAGTTCGAGTTCAAGTCAAACTACTCGAACAGTTAACGAGTCAAACTCAAACTTCAATATTTAGTAATCGAGTAGCTCGTGTAATCGAGCTCTACAAAAATAGTTATTTAATTAATTATATTTATAAAATTTAATATCTTGTTATATTAACTTTTAGTTTTAGTCGAGTGTTAAAAGTATTCTTGTTGAAAGTTCGACAAGTATGCGATGTTATCGTTGCTGATGATCGCATGAGAGATGCGTACGGTTGATTGATAGCATGTCTCGTCTTGGTGTAACGGTTTGTGTGTCTAACACATTGATAGCATGTCTTGTTTTATAAAATTTAAGTGTATTATTAAAATATAATCAAAAGCTTTCGAATCAATCAAGTTATATCGAATTGTGGACGAGTCGAGTTCGATCATGTTTTTAATGACTCAATCGAGCTTGAGCAAACTTTCGAGCCTGAGTTTTTTTAATTGAGCCGAGCTCGAGGCTGAATTAGTATCGACTCGGCAGGACATTTGATAAAAGTAACAAGGTAAAACGGAAGGACTAACCGCTTTGTTAACAGCTTTTTTAACCGTCTTCATATGTTCTAGACTGAACTTTGCAGTAGCTAACTTTCTCGGCCAGAGCTCCACTCCGGCTCCGCCGCTCACGGTGGTCCTCTTATCCTTTACCCACAACGTTCTCATAATAAACTGCAACACAAACACGAGCGTATACCATGCCACCTTCAGTATCTTCCACAAGTTCAACCTCCTTCGTTGCGGATTAGAAGAGTTATTCGCCGCCGCCGACGACGACGGAACACCAAGACCTCCGATTACCGGCACCTGGCTAGGATCGTTAGCTTTCCGGCACAAAGTCATGAACATAGACATCATAGAAATCCCATCTCCGAGCGCATGGTGCAACCGTAAAACAAGGCACTTATGAGCCATAAGAAGATGAACTTCCCATAATGGCTTCTCGGTGCTCAACGGACAGGAGACGGATAATTCAGCGAGGAAGTCATTGACAGCGTCTTCATCGGACAAAGAAGAATCCTCGGTGAGAGGCTGTCGCCGGACGATGAGGTGGTCATCGATGTTGACTTTTGTTCTCCGCCAATACTCACGGCCACCTGAGTCAACAACTAGGAGGCTGTTGAATCTCGGTTGTTTCAGCATCAAAGAATCGCAAATCGCGGCTTTGACCGTTTCAATGTCGAAGAGGGCTTCCACGCCGATGACGCAATTGATAATCTGGTTCATTTCTGGCCGGACAAACAGCCTTCCGGCCGGACTCAACGGCTCGTCCATCTCTGTAGAATTCATGTGTGGTTGGAAATCGCATGGGGCCGGGCGGAATGAGTAATATAAATTGCGACCGGAGAGAAGCTGGCTTACGGTTGCGGCATGTTGTATAATTTATTATTTTTATTTTTATTATTATTTATTTCGTAAAGGAAGGGTACACATTATAATAATAATTGGGAAGTTCTATCATGGAGACTCTCCCATGAAAGTAATCCATATAGACGATTCTGGACCACACAGTTTCATTTTATAAATGAGGTAATGTACGACAGTACGAGCTGAACTAGCGGTGGCAAGACATTAGCCATATATTTCGGTGTTTATACATCAGCCGTCAGTACTAGAGTATTTATTAAAGTAGATATTTAAATTTAGAGAGAAATAGGTAAAAGAATAATAATATGTGCACTATATTTTTGTGTAGTGTATAAATCACTACATATGTGGTAGTCATGAATTAAAGTGATTAATTATATTTATGATGAGTCCTAACAGAATATGTGGTGTTAATTGTGTTGTGTAAGATGTTGTGGTTGAAAGAGCAGTGGATGTATTACTACTGTAGGTAAAAGTCTAAATTTTGATCCAAAATAAATAAACATGGGGAGTTATTTGGGGCTTTTTATTTACTCTGCCTTGCATTAATGAGTATTTTTCGGATAAAAAACGTCACTCACATGTGGTGTTCGTTTGCAGACACCAACGTTAGTGTCACCGACGTTGGTATGCCACCTTAACACTAAATAAGTGAAAAGTCATGATCGACGATCCCTAAGATTTAACATTTTTTATATAGGGAACACCAGTGTGACTGGCGTTCTCTATATAAAAAATCATTGGATGCCGAAATAATTTTTTGTAGTACAAGTAGTAAGTGGGTATAAGTAGTAAATAGGGGTGCAAATAGAACCCCCTAAACATAATACACATTTTTTTAGTTTTAAAAAAGATTTAAAAAAAAAATCAGATGGATAAAAATACCCTCTTATTTGATATGCGGGCTTCATCTTCATCAATATTAGTTGCTTCATCAATATTCGCTGCTTCATCTTTTCTTTTTTTTTTTTTTTTTTTTCAAACAACCGTATCTTTTGATTTAGAACTACGATCATTAAAAAAATTTCACCAAAATTCATTTTTTTTTTTTTTTTTTGCTTTTTATTTTTAGATCTCATACGATACCCTTCCGACGTAAATTTTGAAAGCCGAAAAAATATTTGCATTAATCGGAGTGTTTTTCTTATAAACGGTCATAACTTTTGATTTAGAACACCGATCATCATCTTTGACCAAAGTTTATATTTTTTTTCTCTTCATTTTGAGATCTCATACAATACCCTTTCGACGTAGTTTTTAAAAGCTGAATTTAATCGCAGCGTATCACAGTATCACAGTATCAATATCACAGTATCAGTATTAGTTTCAGAGTAAAAATATCAAATTAACACGTTTTATTAACAAACACAATGACACCGTTACCATTGTCATTACTATTAATAGTGTACAAGTAGCCAAAAATCATTGACTTGGCAAGCTTTACAAAAACACCGACAACCTATTCCTTTATGGATTAAAACGGAAACAATCCGTAAACTAAAAATCATTTGGACAATAATGTATCACATTAACATCCAAAAAACTTGTGTATTTCGAAATAACACATTCACTCACAATTAACACATTCACTCACAATGGAAAAAAATTACAACATATACGATAAAAAACTTTAACATCAACATATATGATAATTAAGTTATATCAAGGAAATGATTATCTAAGCACCTAAAAATCTTGACAATGTTGATTGCTACCATCATCTTCTTCTCCAACTCTACACCAAACGGTTTAACATTTCTCAATAAAGTCAACCTCTACACCAAATGGTTTAACATTTATACCTTATCTCAATTCACACATCATTACCAAGGAGCATTAGCCTCTTCTTGGAACATTAGCTCGTAGATCTCCGCCTTCGGTTTCAATGCATCGACCTCAGCACCATAACACAACAATGATGATCGATTATCAAAGTAATCGTATCACGATATGATGATCACAATATCATGATCACAACAAGAATAAAGATCACAAGTCAAACACAAGAACACACTAACACTATCACAGTGCGTGAGTTTTCTAATGTTTGATCCTTATGACATAAACAACTTTTATAACAAAGAGGATCATATATAATCATGTCATGTGCCAAGAATACAAAAAAAAAAAAAAAACAAAATTGTTCTCAAAATGCATCACAAATGATTTTTTCCATTACCAAATCTCTTTCAATGTAACCTTTACAAAGATAAAAACTTATCAAATATTTTCTGCCATTCAAATCCTCTTATGTCTTGTTCATATCAATGTTAAAGAAAATAAGACAATCCCCTGGATATGGCCTAGTGGTGAGGAGCGGGGTGTTATAATGACAACCGGACCCTAAGCTGGAGGTCAGCGGTTCGATTCCCGTAAAAGCGGTTGATTTCCGATTGATAACACCCTTCAGTGATGGGAACCAAAGAAGCCCACGACGACTACGAGCTACAGGTTACTCGATTAACCTCTCCCACATTCATGTGGATCGGGAAGTGAGAGGGCCTCATGGTTAGGGTATAACCATTTCATTAAAGAAAATAAGACAAATCCATTCCACTTCAAAATGTCACAACAAAAGGCTGCAATAGAACCATAGAAATCAAGGCAAAAAACAATCCTAGGAGATTCAACATCAAAATGTTGTAGCTTGTATACTGTGAAAATTGTACCTTGCCAAATCGAATTCAATCAGTTCATAACAACCGTCCCACCAACCTTAATCGTCCCTCTCTTTACTCTTCTTGTAGCAACTGTACCTCTACCCGTGATCGAAACACGTCCTCAACTGCCATTTACAATTGGTTCTCATTTCACCATCACTTAAATAATCGTGAATATTCCCAAGCTTCACCATTGATGCTACAAACTGGTACAAAAAAAATGTCCTTGTGAAGCTAATGCATTGACTAAAGGAGCATCCCATGCATTCCCCCAGATCAAAGCCTCTGATGGAAAGTGCAACACTAATTAAGTAAACAAACATTATGTTCATTCACTTCACTAGTAGTAATTACATAGGCATGTCATGACATACTGATGTATTATTTTTATATGATTAAAAATACGTTATATTATTATGTTTTATCAACGAATTCTATATAAAATATATGAAATTATGGTATAAAGTGTTAGTCTTTATAATTTAGAGTATTTAGTAATAATAATAATAAAAAAGTTGTAATTTTGTACCGATTTTAGTAAATCGGAGTGTCGTGTCAGATTTACGTGGGTATTTGTGATGTTTTATTGCAGATTTATAAACCGAGACCCCGAGAATCGACATTTTGAAGTTTAAACATATCTCTGGAGTGATTTAGAAAGTGCCACGAGCTTAAATGGTCAATTGAATAGCTTAAGTGGACAAGTAGCCAACCAATCTGGATAAGTAATAATAGAGAAATATCTTCGACAAACGAATGGCTCATCAAAATGATATTTTCAGAAAAAGTGTTCTTAACGAAAGTTGTAGATTTTTCCGAGAGTGTTCCAATGCAATTTAAATTATGAAGATTGGAGGTCTACAACTTAAACAGTGATCAAGTGGCTAATCGACTTGGATTAAGAAAAAATCCCGTAAAAGCTTCGGAGGAACACGAGGTCATCAAAAAAAGCGTTATCTGGAGAAGAGTCCTTCATGAAAGTTGTAGAGTTTCTCGAGATCTTAATTTTGGCATTTCGTTTGCAATTTTTGGAGATCCAGAACTCGAGATATGAATTTTAGAAGTTTAATAATTATATATAAAAATAAATATCTCCTACGCACATGCTGGAATGATCAAGTTAGTGGGGATCATCATTAGTCCGGACCGAGCCGGCTTAATACCGGACCGGTCCGGCCTCTACCAATTTTCCTATATAAAGAAAAAAGATCGAGAGATCATTCGAGGGTAAAAATATATATATATATCTATATATATATATATCTCCTTCTTCTTTTTTTTTTTTTAGTAGTAGTAGTAAATAAGGCGCTTACGCCGTAATAATGTAGTTTTAGTATCGTTGTAATGCTCGAGAAAATCTCGGAAGTCGGTTTTGCTAAAGAAGTTGTAATGTCCGGAAGATACGATTTCGAATCAACTGCCCGTATTCGGGTAACTTTTCTTAAGTATTTATGTTTGTTTTTGTATTTTTCGTTGTTATAATGTTTTTAGGCTAAATATAATACTGGCCAAAACTATGTAATCGGTTTTATTTCGATCTTTTCGTTAAGAAATGTTGTTAAGTTAAAATGACTAAAATTGAGTTAATTGAATCTTTTTCTATTTTGATCATATTCGTATTGACATATTTAATAGATCTGAGGAATTCATAATCTAATTATGAATTGACGCCTCGTAATCAGAATTTGAAATAAAAGATAGAAAAACCGGAGGGTAAAATTGGCCGTGTGAACAACGTGATAACGGAATCCGATTTCCTAACCGGGGGTAAATTTGTTTTGGGAGAAATGAATTTTATTATAATTTGTACTCGAGATCGTAATAATGTTAAATCATCGTTTAATTGAAACTTAAACCGAAAGTTAAATCGTCCGGCTTTGACAACCGGAGCCTTTAAAATAAAATTGACCGCTTGACGAACGGAATGACTCCTTTTATCTAAAGGTAGATTTGTACAAGGACCTGTTCAGATTAATTAGTTTACCGTAACAGTTGTGGACCTTGGACTGATGACAATGGACATATGACAATTTCATAAGCTCGTGTGAGAAGGAATTGTTCACCTCAGGAGTGCACCGTTTCACTTACTCAATTGGACCTAAAATAAAAGGAGAGATCGAACACATTTCAATTAATCGAAAAGATCGTATAAACCAATTATATAAGTTTTGGTCAGTTCTCTAAAATTATGTGTCTAATATATTGGTACCTATATATTTATTTTGCAATTTATGTACATCTATATATATTTATATATCTATATATATTATATTAGAATAACTGTTAAATTACGTATTTATTGTATGTTAACTAGAATAGTAGTGATCTGTGTGATAAAATTGCGATTTAGATCGAGTTAATAACAGCTCTTTGGTGTTTAATCACACGTAAAAGAAATTACCAAGTTCCCTGAGGATTCGACACCTGACTCATCATACTAGCACTACGATTTGACCCGGTACACTGCCGGTTAGGATCTGTATAGCTTAGGTTTAGGTCTGTCAGCTTTTTGGCGCCGTTGCCGGGGAACGTCGCTAATTTCTTTTTATGTGTCTATGGTTACTACTTGTATTAGCTTAAAATTCTCGAGAATAAGTCAACACTTTTCTTATTTCATTTCTATTTTATTTTTCGTTGGTTGTTACCTTTTAGGAAAATTACCAATTTTTACTACTATCAATTTCGTGTTATTTTCTATTTTCGTTAGTTGATGACCAAGAAGTGGTAAGGCCCTCTCGTTCCTTATAAGCCTGACATAAACACTTACGAAAGGCAGTTAAGAGTAGAGAGTAAACGCGGTCATACTAGTCGTGAAATCGACCAAGAATCATCTTCAAACGTAAATACGAGAATGGTGAAATCGGTGATGAAACACCGAACAAGGGTGGAACATGCTCAGGGCATGGACAAAACCCCGTTAACCCTAATAATAATAATAATAGAAATAATCAAAATCGGAACCGTAATAATCGTAATAATCCACCAAACCCGAGACCTATATGTGATCAAAGCAAGAAGAAGAAACCAGACTAATAATCCCATACTTTTACCTAATGAAGGAGCGAATAATTTCGAAATTAAGTCTCATCTTTTTGGTTTAATTGACGCAAGAGCCCAATTCCTAGGAGAGGATGATGAAGATCCACATCATCATCTCTATCTCTTGAAGAAGAATGCAATACTGACCAAAAGTCAAGGTGCTCATAAGGAATTAACGAGAATGACTATGTTTCTTTTTCTTTAAAAGGGCGAGCCCGAGATTGGTTTATGTCTCTTCCACATCATTCACTTACTAGTTGGGAGGAGATTCAAACTGAATTTCTGAAACAATATTTCACTCCTGGACGAAATTTGGAATTAAAAGTCGAGGTTGCTAACTTTAGACAAGGATCTGAGGAAACTCTTGGGAATGCGTGGGAAAGGTTTAAAAAATTGTTAAGAGCGTGTCCCGATCATGGTTATTCCTTAGATATGCAAATTCAACTCTTACGTCAGTAAATTGAGAAAAGACTCACGTGCGGATGTAGATCATGCATGTGGTGGTTCGATTAATGATGAGTGAAGCTCAAGCAGCTTTACGATGCTATAGAAAAGATTTCCAAAAATAATGTAATGTGGGAAACCGGTTCTAGCACCGTAAAAGTAGCTTTGCAGGAGAATGTACGTCTAATACGGAAGTTCTAGCACACTTGGAGAATTTGAGTAGGAAATTTGATGGTTTACAACAGAATAAGAACCAAAATTCAGAAAATAGTACACCAAATGAATACTCAAGTCATGATAATGTGGCGTTAGGGAGTGAAGAACCAACAGGATATTCAAGAGAGGAGGTGAGTTTTCTTCAAAGAAATATAGAATTTGAACAATGCATACTCAAACTCGTTTAATGCTATTAGAAGAGATCATCCTACTTATCGATGGTCTGAAAACCCTAGTAAGCCAGGACAACCGCCATATCCAGTCCCATATAGGAATAATAACCAAGTTTATCAAGAAAATACATCTAATCAGAATTTACAATCATTACCAAGATCCTATCCTCAACATACCACTCAAAGTATACCAGTAACTCAGAGTTCAACTCAACCTGCAGAAGGAGTTGAAAAATGGGAAAAACTAATGGAAAATATGATGGGTGTAGTATCTACTCAAGCTAAGAATATGGAAACAATGATGACTTCTATTGGTACAGTCACTAAAGATATGAGTACAATAAAAACATCTATGAGTGGACATGATACCAGAATGAGAACAATAGAAGCCTCATTGAGGAATATGGAAGATCATTTGAGTAGGGAAGGTGAACGAATAACAAGAGACCCCAGGAGGATTACCAAGCAACACTGACTGAAACCCAAGAGAGGTAAATGTTGTGGTTACGAGAAGTAGGAAGCTTAGTGGAAGCAATGGAGTAGAAAACTTTGGGAATAATGAAGTAGAAAATGATTTAGATGGAAAGAATGATGAAACTAAAGATAAAGATGAATTCACTGACGAGGAAGAAGAAATTATAGATAATTTCTTGAAAAGGAATAGAAGTTTGGAACCTGAAAATGAAGGTGAAAATTGGGTAAAAATCCCTAGGATTTTGAAAGACCCTATGGATAAAGATTTAAGGAATTTATTCAAGGAACATGTTAGAATAAATGAGAAACAGGAAGAATCGAAAAAATCTGAAGCAGAGATTGATTCAGGGAACAATTTAAAGAAAAAAATCCAAGAACCTGAAACATGGCGACTAAGTAATACTCAAAGGTTTAAGGAAAAAGGAAAAGAGAAATTAACTAAGGAGCCAAAGGTTATAGATTTAGAATCTTTACCCTACCCTCCTAAAGATCAAATCAAAAGGCAAAATCGATAAAAAGTATGCTCGTTTCCTTGATACTTTTCGTCATCTTCATGTTAATATCCTCATTATTGAAGCTCGATTAATATACCGCCTATGGAAAGTTTCGAAAGAGATACTATCAAATAAGAAAAATTAGAGGAATATGAGAATATATGCCTAAATGAAGAATGTTCTCGCATTGCAAAGATAAGTTACCACCTAAACTGAAAGATCCTGGAAGTTTTACGATTCCATGTGAAATTGGAGGATTTCTTTTTAAGAAAGTCTTATGTGATCTTGGAGCTAGTATAAATCTCATGTCTTATGAGGATTATAAAAAGCTAGGCATAGGAAAGCTTACTAAGACTGAAATGACTCTGCAAATGGCAGATAGATCGATTAAGTACCCTAAAGGAATGATTAAGGATGTCTTCGTTAAAGTAGATAAATTCTATTTTCCAAAGAGATTTTGTAGTTATGGAAATGGAAGAAGGATATTCAGCGCCTCTTATTCTAGGTCGTCCATTTCTAGCTACAGGAAGAACTTTAATCGATGTTCATAAAGGAGAATTAATTTTAAGAGTCAATGAAGATGAAGTTGCTTTCAATATTTTTAAAGCTATGAACCATCCATATACATCACCAGAATCATGTTCTTTTATAGAAGATATTCATTCTGTCTATGATAATCAGTTACCAACTTTTGAAGACAAAGTTAGAAGAATGCTTAACTCGCTTCATCTATAAAGAAGATGAGGAAGATATTGAAATGAAAGAGATAATCCTTTCTCTAGATAAAGGAAGCTTTACTTTTAAGCCACCATGGCATAAGTATTTGGAGTTAGAACTAGAAGGACCAGTTCTTAAATCATCAATAGAAGATCCGCCAAAGAATCTGGAATTGAAACCGTTACCTTTAAATCTGAAATATGCTTTTCTAGAAACTGATAATCTATTACCGATTATTATTTCATCTACTTTAACTGAGCAGCAAGAAGATCAATTAATAAGAATGTTAAGAAAGCATAAGAAAGCTTTTGGATGGACAGTTGCCGATATTCGAGGTATTAGCCCTGAGATTTGTGTTCATAAGATAATTCTGAAAGAGGATGCTAAACCTTGTATTCAACCGCAACGCCGCCTCAACCCGAATTCTGATTAATCGTCAAGAAAGAGGTCATTAAGCTATTAGAAATGGGGATAATCTTTCCTATATCAGATAGTGAATGGGTGAGTCCAACTCAAGTTGTACCAAAGAAAGGAGGTTTCACAGTGAAAGAGAATGATAAGAATGAATGGATTCCAACAAAGGAAATTACAGGATATCGAATGTGCATTGATTTTAGAAAACTAAATGATCATACTAAGAAAGATCATCATCCACTTCCATTCATAGTTCAAATGTTGGAACGCGTTTAAGTGGTCATAAGTATTACTTGTTTCTTAGATGGTTATTCAAAGTTATTTACTGATCTTCATTGCAAGCAGAGATAGAGAAAAGACTACTTTCACATGTCCTTATGGAACTTTTGCGTATAAAAGAATGCCGTTTGGTTTATGTAATGCTCCCGCCACGCTTAAAAGATGTATGATGTCTATATTTTTTTCGATATGGTTGAGAAATTCTTAGAAATTTTTATGGACGACTTTAGTGTTTATGGAGATTCTTTTGGTAAGTGTTTGTCGACTTAGAAAGAGTTTTACAACGTTGTGAGGATACCAATTTAGTTCTAAATCGGGAAAAATGTCATTTAATGGTATCGTAAGGAATTGTTTTAGGTCATAGAATCTACGAAATAGGAATTGAAGTTGATAAAGCTAAAGTCGAGGTGATTGAAAAATTACCGCCACCAGTTAATCTAAGGACTCTAAGAGGATTTCTTGGACATGCAGGATTTTATAGAGATTTATTGCAGATTTTTCAAAGATAGCAAAACCCCTAAGTCATTTACTTGAAAAAGAAGTACCTTTTAACTTTGATAGTAAATGTATGGAAGCATTTAAGACCCAAAGCGAAGTTGATTATCGCACCAGCTTTGGTAGCACCAGATCGAATTTACCTTTGAAATTATGTGTGATGCTAGTGATTTATTGTAGGAGTGTTTTAGGTCAAAGGTACAATAGAATTCTCAAAGCTATTTACTATGCATCCCACACATTAAACGCAATTTCACCTTAATTATGCAACTACTGAAAGGAACTTTGGGTGTGATTTTTGCCTTAGATAAGTTTAGATCGTATATTGTTGGTTCTAAGGTAATAGTCTACACATGCACCATTCACTCACAAGTATTTAATGAGTAAGAAGGATGCGAAACCACGCCTTCTTAGATGGATTCTCCTACTACAAGAATTTGATATTGAAATTAAAGATAAAAAGGAAGTGAAAACGTAGTAGTGGATCATCTAAGTAGAATGGAGATCGAGGAAGAGATAGGGAATGAAATTAAAGATTCATTTCCGATGAACAACTATTTAGAATAGATACTCCTTCAACCATGCAATTATTAAAAATAGAATTCCTCTAAGGAAATCTCACCTTGGTTTGGAGATATCATTAATTACTTAACTGTGATTATATTCCGTCTCATTGGACTTGGCAAATGTAAAAGAAATTCTTTTACGACTTAAAATTTTATTCTTTGGGAAGAACTGGACCTTTTCCGTAAATGTTCGGATGGGATAATCGTAAAATGTGTGCCTGATAATGAAATTTTAAGTATTTTATCGTTTTGTCATGATCGTGAGGCGGGGAGGACATCATGGAGGATGGAAAATCGCTTTTAAAGTTTTACAATGTGGTTTTTATTGGCCTACACTATATAAAGATGCTTATAAATATGTTAAATCTTGTGAATCTTGTCAAAAATGGGGAAATGTATCTAAAAAACATGAAATGCCTATGCAACCTATTTTAGAATGTGAGTTATTTGATGTTTGGGGTATAGATTTCATGGGACCTTTCCTATATCGTTTGGAAAAAGATTTATTCTAGTAATGGTAGATTATGTTTCAAAATGGGTAGAAAAGTCAAGCTCTTCCCACTAATGATACCAAGGTTGTCATACGATTCCTTAAAAAGAACATATTCACTAGATATGGCATTCCGAGGGCGATCATTAGCGATAGAGGTTCACACTTTTGTAATAGACCATTTACAAAGTTAATCGAGAAATATGGTGTAACACATAAACTAGGAACGCCTATCATCCGCAAACCAAGTGGTCGTGCAGAGGTGTCAAATAGAGAAATCAAAAGAATCGTGGAAAAACAGTTGATTCAAATCGTAAAAATCGGGCAATTAAATTAGATGATGCGTTATGGGCGTCTGTAACGCCTTTTAAAACACCAATAGGTTGTTCTCCTATAAGCTAGTCTTTGGTAAGTCATGTCATCTCTCAGAGTTGAGTTAGAACACCGAGCCTTTCGGGCTATTAGATTTCTAAATTTCGATCCTAAGGTTGCCGGTGATCATAGATTGCTTCAATTGATGAACTAGAAGAATTTCGCCTCGATTCTTATGAAAACGCTCGAATCTACAAGAACGCACGAAGTCTTTCCATGATAAGAGAATCTTTAAGCGTGAGTTCCATGTAGGTGATCGAGTGCTTTTGTACAATTCACGTTTAAAGTTGTTTCGTGTAAGCTTAAATCAAGATGGACAGGTCCATTTAAAGTAACACGGGTTTACAAAACTGGAGCTGTTGGACTAACTGATGGAAATACAACTTTTATAGCCAATGGACACAGAGTAAAGTTATTTGTGGAGGGAGAAGGAATCACACTGAAAGAAGAAATAATGCTACTGATTGATCCCCGACAAACCGAAAAAGCAGAGGAAAATGAAAACTCAAAAGCGAGAAACCGGAATCACCAAATACCAGGTGCTATCTATCTTTACTCTACTTTTTCGTAATTTTAATTATGTTTTAAACTTTTCGTCTTTTACCGGATAGACGTAAAAGAACCGGATGTCTTTTTTAGATAGAATAGGAGTTTTTATTTTACTTTTGAAATTAGGCTTTGATAAAGATGTCGCGTTTTTATAGAAGCTTTAGTTTTTGAACAAAACAAGAAATTGTTGAGAGAGATCAGATTAAGAGAAGTATGTAATGGAACATCAAGAAGTGCGATAAAAGAAGGGCAAAGTTTCTAATGAGATGCGTAATCTGTGGAAAAAGTGAACATGTTGGACGTGTGGAAAAACACAACCAAATCCCAGGATGAGTGTTTGAATATTGTTAGGAAGGAACGATTAGGTGGTTATCCGAAAATCCTCGATGGAATTCGAGAGATAATTCAAATGCCTCGCTTTTAGGAGTTAGGTTGATCGAAGCGTTATATCGTAACTTTGGAAGATTTAGAAATCAAGAATCGTGAACCCTTAAGTTTCGAGTCTTTTATTTTATTTTATTTTATAAAATTTTCAGATAACTTCTGAGAATTTTATAAAATTGGATCTTTATAAAATTTGAGGAGTTTTATAAAAGTTTTATAAAAGTTTTTTTAGATGTTTTATAAGAGTTGATATAAATTTATTAAATTTTTATAAGCTTTTTATTAAAGTGTTATAAGGATTTTATTAAATTTTTAGAAATTGTTATAAAATTATAAAAGTTCCTTCAAATAAGTTTTAAAAATTATTTAATTAAGTTTTATAAGAATTTTTATAAGTTTTTATCAAAAATAAAAAAATCGAAAAAATCGAAAAATTTGTTCACGGACCGATCCGCCTTAATATCGACCGTCCGGTTCAAAAACATAAAAAAGAGCGGGGACCCTTCTTTTCTTCTTCTTCTTCCCTAATTTTCTTTACTGCCGCCCCACACACCAAACCCCCCCACCATTTGCGAAATTTTTTACTTTTCTACAACAAAAATTCATATCACACTACATCATTACTTAATTTCTTCTCATTATCATCTCCTCTCTTCAAAACAAAGTGGAAAATTCAAAAGGGTCAAAAACAAGCTCCATTCATTCGGCGACTTTAACACTTTTCCGGCCTACTTTTCAACGTTTTCTACACTATAAGGTATAATCTAGTTTATTTAGTTGTTAATTTCAGTATTTTTCATAATTTTTAGATTAATTTCAACTGCTTTGATTTTTGAGTGTGTTGTGACATTATTGTTTTTTGTCGCTTTTGTTATTGTTTTTGTTGTTGATTGGCATTACCAATATCGTAGAATGGGGTTTGAGTCGAGTGCTAGAGTCTCTAAAAGAGAAAATCAAAATTCCAATTTCAACTCTGTCGTCGAGGCACGATGAATTTTATCACCCGAGGAGGAAGTCGTAAGTTTTGAAAGAACCGCATCACCCGAGGCTAAGAAAGCGTATACAAAAATTTATAGTAAGTGTGATGTTCGTTGAAAAGGATTAGACTTGGATGACTTAGGTGATGAAGTCAAGAATATCTTTAAGGCGTCGGTGGTTAGATTTAGCAACTGTAAGGGAAGGGAGATTAACATGACTATAGTAGTTGAGTTTTATTCGGTTTTATCTACTATGTCGGAAGAATAAATTTACTCAATCGAAAGCTGCACACTTTACGAGCCGTAAATATTCCTTTTAACCCCGCCGTCATTAATGCAATTTTAGGAGTTGAGGTTTTTCCCGATGAGGAGGATTACGGTGGTAGTTTATAATTTAGATGATCCCGCTAGTTTTGAGCAGATCGCCTCATGAGCCCAGACTGTTTTTGACCCGACCCGCGGTGTGGGTTGAAAATCGGTTTAATTACGGAACTGTTTTAGAGGTTTAAGGGCAATTAAACGATTTATTAGCCATAATCTCTATCCTTCTAGTAAACATACCGCTTTTGGAAAGGAAGATGTATGTATCGCTTGGGCTATGGTAAATGATGTTAGAGTGGATGTTGGAAAGGTCATGTTTAAGAGGATTTTTGAGAGTATTGTCATCGCTGCACAGGAGTCATCTTTACTTCCTTGTTTTATCTCGATTTATGTCGAGGTTGGGAGTACCATTCCCGCCTAATGACAAGTTATCTCTCGCCGATGGAAATCTGATTGGACCTAGTTTGACTAGTCTTCCGGATGGTAGTATTAGCTCTTTGCTGTAAGACGCCAAACTCACCCACCCACCGCTTTTACATCTTCTTCTTTTCCATCTTTTTCTAGTCACCTCAACAAACTCCTTTCTCCAACACTATCACATATGACATGTTTCAATCTTTAGTGATGAGATGTTGCGCGTGGTCAAGCCAATGTGGCTTTATTCACGAGAGTACTAGCGTGGTGTGATGATATTCGTAGAGGTTTAAGAAGGAACGAGCGATTGCTTCGTAATCCTACTTTTGATGATCCCGCCTATCCACCTTGTCGGGCCCGATCCATATACCTTACCACAAGATGGGAAACACCTATTCCACCACAATCGAGCTTTCATCCATCGTCATATCCTTTGGAAGCCAATCTAGTGGGGACAGTGTATTTTCGACAGTGTTCGAGAGACCAAATGATGTCGAGTTGGGGAGGATTCACTCGAGTTTGCACATGTCACGCCTGGCATGAGTTCGATGGGTCTTGATAGTTCGGGCCAGACTACGACTTCACTCATCCATCGCCTTCTCTCGATGCGTTTCCGAGTTCGAAGTTTTCAAGTTGATCCGGAGGAAGATTATGATGAAGATTGAATTTTAATGATTGATTAAACATGTTTACTACACATTTTATTGCATTCGACTTTTGTCATTTAACTATTGGTTTGTTTTCAATTTTCGTTTAGTTTGATGTTACAATCGATTTTATAAAAATTTGGTTTGCATTTTAAATCGGTTTAGTTTTTATAAAACTATATAAAAAAAAAAAAAAAACCCAAAAATAATTTTCGTATAATTACTACGCCATTTTACAAAAATATAATGTGTCGTTTTATCCCGTCAGATCAAGTTAAATTAACTTTTACAATGTATCTTCGAGGAAAGAGTTAGTAATAGGCACGTGAAGTAAAAATAACCAAGTTCAAATTGACTTTCACCTCTCGCCCCTCAAGAAAGCAGGATGAGGCCGGACCGGTCCGGCCTATACTCGCCCGATCCGTGAAGTGGAAACAAAGATGACTCATTTTTTGAGTCCGTCTCGCTCATCCACGTATGTATTACTTTCTATCTATATAAAGGAGGCCAGGGAATGAGGAAAGGATACCATTTCTTTCATCGCCTATCTACTTCCAATCGTAATTTTATTTTTTATCAAGTTTAAAAATGTCGAACCACTCCTCACCGTCTCAGTAAATTCTTACGAGCCTAATACACCGGATCATCCGAATCGCAAGCTTCTAATGAGAGTATAAATTTACACCTCGTTTTGCTAATTCTCCAATCCTATTGAGAAAGGTTTGAATTTTGATAAAATTGATCGCTGGGGTAAAACTCTCATTAGGAGTTTCGTTGGAAAAAATTTGTAAGTACACCACGAGGGCGAGTTAATATTACGGTTGTAAGGGAATTTTACTCGGCCCTACTTTCAACGTTCGCGATAGAGTCTACACAGATTGTTCTGGTAAGAGGAGTGGCTGTTCCCTTCTCTTCATCTATCATCAACCAAATTTTTGAAATTCCACCAGTTTCTATGCCACATTTTGAAATGCAATGGGGACTACAAAATCCCTCTAATCATTTGAATAAAGTACATGAGTCTTTCCAATGTCTGCTCTCGCTTTTTGATACAAATCACTTACATGTCAACACGAGCTTTACTTCCACATCTAAAGGCGTGGAAGCATTTTATAAATTCTCGAGTTTATCCCACCTGGGATTTTGGAAGTTTAATCGAGAATGAAATGCTTCTACTTTTTGCTTTGGCATTCGGTGTATTTGTTGATTGGGGTATATTGATTCAAAGGATGTTGTCGACTTTGCACAATAGCAGAGGTAGTAGGGGAAACCTATGCCTAATTCTTGGTTGATATCACGTTTGTGTATTCTTCCGAATGGAGTAGTAAGAGTTTTGGAGACGGATGAAATTTTTCCGCCTCAGAGATAGTCGGTTTGATTGCTACCGTTGATACACCGGGTTGTTCGCCTACCATCTAGAGAGTTGTTAGTGGTTTGTTAGTAATATTTAAGTTTTAATAAGTTAAATTAAGTTAAGTTTGAAGTTCTTTAGTTAAGTTTGTAATAATGTATCTTGTTTAATATATATGTCTTAGTTTTTAAGTTGTTTGTTTTTATTTAATGATATAATTAGTATACGCTAAAATAAAATAGGAAAATAACGTTTATAGATAATTTTAATTTTATTTTTAACCTACTTCTTTACTACTTATTGAACATCGACGATGTCACTGTAAGTGGGGAGTAGAGTTAGGTTAGAAAATTCATTAAAATTTTCAAAAAAAAAAAAATATAAATATAATTATATTATATGTCTAATTTAGATTTTAATAAGATTTTAAGTTTATATAATGGAGTAATTAATATTAAATATTGTTTTTATAAAATTATATAAGTGTGATTGATATTTATAAGTAAAATTTTAGAATCATTTTCAATATGAATTATGAATTTGGAATTGATTAAGTTTATTGATTTTTGGCACCACAAAAATATAACTATAGCCAAATAACCTACTCTCACTTGATTAGAGTGATCAAGACCTCACTCAAATTGTCAATTGTGATTAAATAACCGAGCTTTAGCTATTTTGGTCTACATTTCCTTGAAATACCGCAAGTTTGTACGCATTTATAAAAAGAAATGGTGACATAAAAGCTAAATTTTGGTATATCTTTGAGATTGGAAAAATTAGATAAGTAGTAGTATATTCGATCTTACCTCATGACACTTGCAACATAGCCGATTTTGGTAATAAGTTCGGATATATTAATATTCTATAAAAAATTAAGAACGAAGCACCATATTTACAATGTAATTAATCAAATATCGTATCTTCCTTATCTCATGATTAACAACTTAAAAATAAAAAGAACAAATCGGATGTAGCTACCAATGATTGGAGTGAGTAGGTATTATCATTTAAATGTCCTATATCACTACGAGGTAATTAAGCTCCGATTGCTCTGATGATAGTAGTCCAAACTAGGTATTATCACGAAATGTCCTATTGCGGGAATGAAGGCACAAGATAAAATGGAAGAGGAGAAAGTTGAATCATAAGATCTCGTGAATTATTACAAGTTTAAGGAAACCGGACTTGTAATTTTCGATCGAAAGAGTAGTACTCCGATCAATCTTGATGAAGCAATGCCTGTGAGTTTGATTTTCTACACACACTCACGCTTTTAGTTCTTAATCTATAAAAAAAAAAAAAAAAAAAAAGAGAAAATCAAAAAAGATGCTAAGAATATGTTTTTTTTTTCAAAAATATGAAGATGTGTAGATGACGCACGACTCGCTTCTTTCTCTTTTGATTTTTTTTCCGATTAACCAACATCTTTGACTTAAACTCTATAAGCCATTTTTGTCAATTACTTTATCAAATTTCCGATTCCGCAATTTCATAATAGTTGCGATTAAAAATAATTACGATATTTTATTTATACTTCTTAAGTATTACATATATAATTTTATCTAAATAATATTTAATGTTTAAGTTATTTTGCATTATATACTCTTTCATCTTCTTAAGATTTTAAATTAAGATAGATAATATATTTATAATATTGACAATATACAATATAATCAAAATTATACTATCTTTTATTATCGCTATTTTTGCTCGATGACGATCAAAAGTTTAAGTTGGGGAGTAATTTGATGTATTATTTTTATATGATTAAAAATACGTTATATTATTATGTTTTATCAACGAATTCTATATAAAATATATGAAATTATGGTATAAAGTGTTAGTCTTTATAATTTAGAGTATTTAGTAATAATAATAATAAAAAAGTTGTAATTTTGTACCGATTTTAGTAAATCGGATTGTCGTGTCGATTCGTGGGTATTTGTGATGTTTTATTGCAGATTTATAAACCGAGACCCGAGAATCGACATTTTGAAGTTTAAACATATCTCCGGAGTGATTTAGAAAGTGCCACGAGCTTAAATGGTCAATTGAATAGCTTAAGTGACAAGTAGCCAACCAATCCTGGATAAGTAATAATAGAGAAATATCTTCGACAAACGAATGGCTCATCAAAATGATATTTTCAGAAAAAGTGTTCTTAACGAAAGTTGTAGATTTTTCCGAGAGTGTTCCAATGCAATTTAAATTATGAAGATTGGAGGTCTACAACTTAAACAAAGTGATCAAGTGGCTAATCGACTTGGATTAAGAAAAATCCCGTAAAAGCTTCGGAGGAACACGAGGTCATCAAAAAAGCGTTATCCGGAGAAGAGTCCTTCATTAAAGTTGTAGAGTTTCGAGATCTTAATTTTGGCATTTCGTTTGCAATTTTTGGAGATCCAGAACTCGAGATATGAATTTTAGAAGTTTAATAATTATATATAAAAATAAATATCTCCTACGCACATGCTGGAATGATCAAGTTAGTGGGGATCATCATTAGTCCGGACCGAGCCGGCTTAATACCGGACCGGTCCGGCCTCTACCAATTTTCCTATATAAAGAGCAAAGCATCAGAGATCATTCGAGGGTACCAAAAAATATATATATAACGATATATATATATATATATCTTCTTCTTTTTTTCTTTTTTAGTAGTAGTAGTAAATAAGGCCTTACGCCGTAATAATGTAGTTTTAGTATCGTTGTAATGCTCGAGAAAATCTCGGAAGTCGGTTTTGCTAAAGAAGTTGTAATGTCCGGAAGATACGATTTCTGAATCAACTGCCGTATTCGGGTAACTTTTCTTAAGTATTTATGTTTGTTTTTGTATTTTTCGTTGTTATAATGTTTTTAGGCTAAATATAACATCGCCAAAACTATGTAATCGGTTTTATTTCGATCTTTTCGTTAAGAAATGTTGTTAAGTTAAAATGACTAAAATTGAGTTAATTGAATCTTTTTCTATTTTGATCATATTCGTATTGACATATTTAATAGATCTCGAGGAATTCATAATCTAATTATGAATTGACGCTCGTGAATCGTAATTTGAAATAAAAGATAGAAAACCGGAGGGTAAAATTGGCCGTGTGAACAACGTGATAACGGAATCCGATTTCTAACCGGGGTAAATTTGTTTTGGGAGAAATGAATTTTATTATAATTTGTACTCGAGATCGTAATAATGTTAAATCATCGTTTAATTGAAACTTAAACCGGAAAGTTAAATCGTCCGGCTTTGACAACCGGAGCCTTTAAAATAAAATTGACCGCTTGATTTAACGGAATGACTCCTTTTATCTAAAGGTAGATTTGTACTTAAGGACTGCTCAGATTAATTAGTTTACCGTAATGATTGTGGACCTTGACTGATGACAATGGACATATGACAATTTCATAAGCTCGTGTGAGAAGGAATTGTTCACCTCAGAGTGCACCGTTTCACTTACTCAATTGGACCTAAAATAAAAGGAGAGATCGAACACATTTCAATTAATCGAAAAGATCGTATAAACCAATTATATAAGTTTTGGTCGAGTTCTCTAAAATTATGTGTCTAATATATTGGTACTATATATTTATTTTGCAATTTATGTACATCTATATATATTTATATATCTATATATATTATATTAGAATAACTGTTAAATTACGTATTTATTGTATGTTAACTAGAATAGTAGTGATCTGTGTGATAAAATTGCGATTTAGATCGAGTTAATAACAGCTCTTTGGTGTTTAATCACACGTAAAAGAAATTACCAAGTTCCCTGAGGATTCGACACCTGACTCATCATACTAGCACTACGATTTGACCCGGTACACTGCCGGTTAGGATCTGTATAGCTTAGGTTTAGGTCTGTCACATACCAACATCTATGATATGCAAGTTGCAGCAGTGATTCTCCAACTTACAACTGTGATTATGCATCCAAAGTCCCTCCAACTTAGAATTTGCATTCTCGACTAATATGGATGACATCTTCTTTCAGGATAAGCAGACGGACCATAATACGAACCTGAATTTCTCCAGCCAATGATGATCAAATAGGAGAGAGCCCAGCAGGAAAGAGGAGCGCATAAGAGCTTCTAGCAGACCCAGGCAACAAAGAACATGGACTACTCCGAATCAAGATACCCTAGCTCAATGAAAAGTTCAGCCGTAAGGGGGACAACCATTCCGTATCAAGAGAGCATAGGTCTCATTGAGAGCAGTAAATCAAAAACATACCCTCTGACTGTAGCAATAATAGCCAAAGTCACTATATTTGTTCCAAAACCTAGCACTGTACTGATTGTCAAGGGAATAAAAAAGCTAGGAAAAAAAAAACAATTGGCATAACTACAAATCAATCAACCATAAAAATGGTTTCTGCAAAAAAGGATATAAGTCAATAAAACAGAGTGAGACGCCTTTTTCATTCCACACCTGATCATTGTATAAAAGCACAGTTTAGTATCAAATCAGTGGAAAAAGTATTAATTGGAATGAAGTAATCTGATATACATAAAATGCAATCAATTCAAAATTAACAGGTCTTCTTCATCTCATGATTCGACAAAAAAAGTAAATTAATTTCAGAAACAAAATGGGGAAAAAGAAAGGAAAAAAAAACATATCACCAGAGGTCAAAGAAGGATTCAGCCGGAGGTCAAAGAAGGATTCAGCCGCTCCAATTTCAGAGAAGAAAGGGAATTCCGTCGATTGAAGGGGCAGCGCACCACATCAAACCATACCCAGGCATCATTGAAGACTGTCTTAACTTGCCGAAGCAAGGAAGAGAGCCAGAGAAGCTCTCCTTACATCAAATCACCGGAGCCATGGAAGATGAACCGGCCTCTCCAAATCCTCGGATTGATAGTTTTATTTTCTTCTTATTATTATAAACAGGGGTATTTTAGTCCGGTCCAATATCTTCTGTCCTTTTTCTATCTTTAATGCAACTTTTATTTGAAGTGTGGATTAACACTTAATTAAGAGGAAAAAGTGGACTATAAAATAAATAAAAAAAATATATCAGCCAAATTGTAAAAGAGATTAATAAGTAGTTATTTAAAATTTGTCAAATCAATACCCTGTTGGCCAACATCACATCGGCCCAGCGGTAAGTGCTATGGTTATTAATCTGGAGGTTTCGGGTTCGAGTCCTAGTGGAACAACATTTTGTACACTTTATTTAATTATAAAAGACATATTAATTGTGATACATATAAACAATTAATATGTCAAACTCTAGTTTACTTTATGTCATAGACATATTAATTGTGGTACATATAAACAATTAATATGTCAAACTCTAGTTTACTTTATGTCATAGACATAGCTTTTACTTTTACTTTTGCATGCTTTTACTTTTACTTTTGCACGCTTGCGCCACCACATATACATACTCAAGTGACCGCCAAGCTAGATTGCTAGTCTCTCTCAATTGTATCTATTTATACACCTCTCATATCAATGAATAAACTAAGTTGAAGTTTACTCTTGTGTTTATCACATTCTCAAACTCTCTTCATGGTAGCAGAGCCATACTGAGTTCTAAAATCCGCTGCAAAACTCAGTTCTTTTTCAGAAAAATGTCAACATTATCTGAAGTTTCATCTTCTTGATGAGACTCACACATTGCCTCAGCAGATGGGATAATCGAACACTCTTCTTTACAAATCATAAACTAGATGGTAACAATTACTTGCTATGGTCAAGGTCTATGAAAATGTATATCTCCGGCCAGGGCAAGATGGGATATCTGTCCGGTTCCAAACCTGCCCCTGCTGAAACTGACCCCAAGTTTGAAGCATGGGACATAGAAAATAACCAAGTCATGACCATCCTCACGAGGTCTATGACAAAAGAGATCATGAGAACTTCATGATGTATGACCATCGCTAAGGAAATCTGGGACAATGCAGAGACCTTTACTCAAAAAAGGACAATACATCTCAAGTCTATGAACTCAAGCTCAGATTCAAAATTGCGAGACAAGGGGATATGTCTCAGAACTCAATACTTTAATCAACTATCTAAGGCATGGCAACACCTAGATATGTTGGAAACTCACCCTGGAATGATGTTAAAGATGTTGCACTCTTTAAAGACATTATCGAGAAAAGAGAGTATTCAAATTCCTCATCGGATGAATCCTACTCTTGATGATGTCGAGGTAGAATTCTTGCTACTAAACCTCTTCAAAATCTCAAATCCATGTTTGCTAAGGTCAAACATGAGGAAAGCGAGGAGGAAAGTGATGTCTTTGAACTCCCTGCGACAACCCATCAAGAATCGCCTCTGTGAAGGTTAATGAGACTTACAGGAAGCCTCTTGAGAAAGTCTGGAAAGGCGTTTCGTGATCACCGCAAACGCACAAAATAACACCAAGGACAATTGTTGGAAGCTACATGGCAAACCTACCCCTCTAAAACCTCAAACCAACCAGGGAAAGTCAAGGCAAACTTGTCGGTGAAGAGGAGAATAATGATGAAGTGAATGCTCGGTTTGTCGCCTTTAAAGCCTTTATTGCTCAAAGATCGGGAAGGTAGCTCGCCTACTTGAAATGGCCACTCATGCTAAAAGCAGATATATTTTACTCACCTCTTAGTAATGAGACTTGGATTGTTGATTAGGGCTTCTTCCCATATGACCGTAATAAAAACCTTATTACCCAATATATGCCATGCAACCAAATTCACGAAATTAAGACTATTGATGGTTCATTTCTTATGCAAAAGGTGTTGGGAAGGTTAAACTTACTAATCGAGATATATCTACGAGAATGTCCTGTTTGTTCCAAAGTTAGATCAGTAACCTTATATCTCACAATAAACTCACTAAAGATCCGAATTGACCGTTGTTTTTAATAAGAATCGGTGCACATTCCAGGATCTTTCTTCTCGAGAAGTGATTGGGCAAGCTAAACCCCGCTCAGGGTGTTTGTGATCAACCCTCGCCAAGACAAGATCGAAGACAGTCCGCCTCGCCACACTGCACTCAAAACCTAGACAATATCATGTTATGGCATTATAGACTAGGGCATCCAAGTTTTGGTTATTTAAAGTCTTTAATCCCTGAATTGTTTAAAGGATGTAATCTTAATGACCTTCAATGTGATATTTGTCAATTTGCTAAACTCACCAAATCTGTGTATGCTAAGTTACCTCACTTGCCCTCTTCCCCTTTCACCCTAATTCACAAGTGATGTATGGGGACCTTCAAGAGTGAAAAGTATAACAGAAAAAGGTGGTTTGTAACCTTCATTGATGATCATACCGTAAACACTTGGTCGTTCTTAATGAAAGACAAATCTGAAGTTGGACCTATCTTCCAAGAATTTTATCACATGGTCTCCACCCAATTTGATACTAAGATCAAGATCTTAAAGGCGATAATGCTCACGGAATACTATGAGTCTAACCTCGGTGAACTTCTTGACTAACAGAGGAATTGTTCATATCGGTAGTTGTGTGGAAACACCTCAACAGAATGGGGTTCTTTGAAAAAAAAGAACAGCATCTCATTGAAATGGCCAGATCAATCATGTTCACTACACATGTTCCTAAATACATGTGGGGTGAAGCTATATTGCTCGCAACATATTTAATCAACAGACTTCCCAAGCAGAGTGTTAGGTTTCAAAACTCCTCTCCAAACCCCGCCGACCACACACTCTCGCTCTCATCTTATTACCCAATTGCCTCCAAAGATCTTTGGTTGTACTGTGTTTGTTTATATCCATGCTCAACACACAGTAAACTTGATCCTAAAGCTCATAAGTGCATTTTCCTTGGATATGCACAGTGAGAGAAAGGTTACAAGTGTTACTCTCCCTACTCGAAAAGAAATTTTACAATTCTATGGATGTGAAATTCTTTGAAAGGACTCCATATTACAACAAACCCTCTTGAGCTACCACCGATGGAAACTCGATTGAGATTGAACTAAGTCCGTTCCTCGGCCAGACCATTTACCCTCAAGCAGAGTCCTAACCTCAAAGAGACTCATAACCTTCAAAGACACCTGCGGATACTCACACATCGACCTCGGCAGATCTGGCGACCCAGAGTCTGGCCGACCCGAGCCTCTTGAACGTAACCTCAAAGAACCTCATCGACGGGCAGTCCGATGGACCTCGGCTTATTGTCTCTCGTGATCTCTCAAGTGGATAATGAGATCTATTGCTCTAAGGAAGGGAAAAGATCATGCACCGATCATTCTATTCATACTTATTTATCTTATGATCGCTTGTCTCTGTCTTTGCCATGTTTACACAGGACTGGACTCTCACTCTATCCCTAGAAATATTCAGAGGCCCTTCAAAATGATAAGTGGAAGGTCTTTGTTAAAACAGAGATGATCGCTCTCTGGATAATCATACTTGGGACCTCACAACTCTTTCCCAAAGGCAAGAAAACGATTAGCTGCAGATGGTTATTCACTATCAAATACAATGTCGATGGTACAATTGACAAGTATAAAGCCGATTGGTAGCAAGGGATTCACTCAAACTTATGGCATTGACTATAAGGAAACTTTTGCACCAAGAGCAAAGCTCAACACCGTCCAGTGGTATCGATTTCCCCTATTTGTCCAACTTGAGTGGCCTCTTCACCAATTGGACATCAAAAATGCCTTTCTAAATGGGGACCTCACCGAGGAGGTTTATATGATCGCACCCCTGGTTTTATCAATCCTCATACTCAAGGCAAGGTGTGCAAACCGAGGAAATCTCTATATGGCTCAAGCAATCACCAAGGGCATGGTTTGGAAAACTCACTACCGTGGTTAAAGCTCGCTGGATATCATCAATGCAACTCGATCACACCATGTTTGTCAAGACAACCAACCAGAGGAGGTCCATTCTAATTGTATATGTGGATGATATCATCCTCACTGGAGATGACTCTACCGAGATCCGTAACTTGAAGACTCACTTGGCAAAGGTGTTCCAAGTTAGATCGGGCTACCTCAAGTACTTTCTTGGTATGGAAGTAGCTAGAAACACCAATGGCATTTCGGTCTCCCAAAGGAAGTATGTCTGGACTCATGAAGGAAAGCGGCATGCTAGGATGCAAACCGTCTTTGTATCCCCAGAGTAGACCCCCAAGTAACACCCTACTTCATGGTGACATTCTTTGTCGAGAAAAGAACAATATCAAAGGCTTGTAGGTAAACTCATCTACCTTTCTCACACAAGGCCCGATATTGCATATGGGTTAGTCTGGTCGGTCGGTTCATACCACCGCCCTCTTGAGCAACATTGGGATCTTTGTGAATAGGATCTCGAGATATTTAAAGTCCACTCTGGCCAAGGCCACGCACTTCACCAAGTCTACCGATAGATCAATCAAGCGTCTACACCGATCTTCGATTGGGTGGATGTCACATTGATGACGATCTACCACAGCTATTGCTCATATGTATGGGGAACTGGTTACTTGGAGTAGCAAGAAACAACCTCTTTGTGTCAAGAAGCGATCTTTGAAGGTCGAACTCAGGGCACTTGTACTTGGCATTTGTGAAGCTCTATGGCTTAAAAAAAGTAATCGATCGAACTTCAAAGAACCTCTCTCAAGCTGACTATCACACTCTCTTTGTGATAATAATTCACCTTATGCATGGTGAAGATCCCATCCATCATGATAAAACCAAGCATGTGGACATTGTGATTACTACGAAGGAAAAGATTGATGCCAAGATTATTCAACTCCGGTATGTTCCTCAGCAGATCGAATGTCGATATTCTTACCAAGGCTATTCCACCTCTTATGTTCGTGAGACTTAGTAGCAAACTTGTTTGCATCAACATATACTGACCCGATTTGAGGGGGGTGTGGAAATATTACAAGATTACTTCAACATTACTTCATTGAAGTTCAAAGAGGTGCCCAAAGCCCACCTCAGGAGTTCGTACAGGATATTTTGTACACTTTATTTAATTATAAAAGACATATTAATTGTGATACATATAAACAATTAATATGTCAAACTCTAGTTTACTTTATGTCATAGACATATTAATTGTGGTACATATAAACAATTAATATGTCAAACTCTAGTTTACTTTATGTCATAGACATAGCTTTTACTTTTACTTTTGCATGCTTGCCGCCCACATCTACATACTCAAGTGGCCACCCAAGCTAGCTTGCTAGTCTCTCTCAATTGTATCTATTTATACACCTCTCATATCAATGAATAAACTAAGTTGAAGTTTACTCTTGTGTTTATCACATTCTCTAACTCTCTTCACCATCCCATAAAAAAGTCTGAATATTGCATCTTCTGTCTATATATATATCATTAACTCATTAACTATAATAAATGTGCCAACGTGGTTCCCTCCTCAAATGTTTCTCCTCAAAAGTGTTTTTTTCTATAGTAAATATAATATTTATATTAATTAATGAAGATAAACATCATCACAAATTAAAATTTAAAAAAAAAAACTATATACAGTACGTGAAAATATATACAAAAAGAAAACAATCCATAATCCATATCCATCCATAACTAGAGAATAAGAATACCATGAAATAATAATTATAATAATAATTTATTATAAATACAATAAGGATAAACATCATCAACATAAAATAGTTGTAAAAAAAAAACGTTAATATGTAGGTTAATAAAAAAAATCAAAAGTGTGTCAGAATAAGTTAATTAAAAAAATCAAAAGTGAAACAGAAAAAAAATTAATAATAAACTATTTTTTCTCTTTTTGAAAAATAGTAATAAACTATTATAAATACACTTCATGAATTAGTATATAGGTATGTAACCAAATTGGTATCGTGAAAGAAAAATAAAAACCTAAAGTGAAACAGATTTTGAAAATTAGTAATAAACTATTATAAATACATTAAACACAAGAAAAATAGGTTTTTGAGGCGTTCAAAAATGCCCCCACAAAATGGATGTCAGGGCGTTTTATAGCTAGGGGCATTTCTGGAAAACGCCCCTTCAGTCGATGTGGGGATAGCTCCAACGCCTCTGTATTTTATACGTGGTAACACTGCAAAATGCCCTTTTAAATATTAATTGATATGCTTTAAAATGCCTCCACACTTACTGTAATGATATGTTCCAAAATGCCCCCAAAGATGCGCATTCGATAGTAAACAAACGCCCTCACAAATGTGCATCCAGTATTATTCAAAACGCCCCCTTGGGTTGAATTTGGATGATTCAAAACGCCCCTTAAAATTCTACTTAGTATACCTCAAAACGACCCAAAATTATATTAAGTATGTATGAAAGCGTCCCATAAAGTTCTATTTGTTATGTTTCAAAATGCCTTATAAAGTTAACTAGGTATGCATTAAAACGCCCCATAAAATTGTAATAGGGTGTTTTAGAACGCCTCCAGTGTTGTAATTGAAATGACAAAATATGCCCTAATATACATGAAATTGAATTTTATTATTGACTTGAATGGAAATGCAAAAACTAAATAATACACTTGTAATCATATTAGAAATAAGATTCAAATTGCATTAACGATAAAGTTACAACGTCGAGAGAACATATATAATCATCGCGATGTCATAGACAAATGTTCAAACAAAAAACAATACATAATTATGTCCATGTCACATGGTACAAATTCCAACCAAAACATTCATATTTATAAGCAAAATAGAGCAGCATATAATCAAAAGGTTCATGTGCCAGATTAAGTTGCTCTTCTACCTTCTTCTGACGTTGATTGTCTGCCTGCAAATGCTGCAGTAGCATAAGATTGTAAATATCCATGTGTTGTTACATTCGGTAATGAGTATACACTCCATAAGATTGTAAACATCCATGGTTAATGTCATGTGAAACATAGAAAATCAAAAGGGAAACCTAAAAAATGCAAATTGCAACTATAACATCAATGTTGAGTAGGTTTGAGAAGAGACAGCTATAATAGCACATACATACAACCCAGTGAAATCTACCACCAAAAACAAATTAAAAGAAACCATTTTATTCATTTATTCAACGCTTCAAATTAATCGTATTTATCGACTTCTCACAAGGTGATCTGCACACATGAGTATAGTTAATTACTATACAAAAGATGACTGCTATAACAGCAGTTCATCAAACATAAACATGAAGGCTAACCCTCCCCTCAAACCATCAAACATGGCTTTGTTGGCCAAGAGGGCTATGCATATCAACAAGACAACTACTATGGCCAAGCCCAGAAGCATAAGATGCACAACATCCATGCCTATGGTAATAAGCACTCAGTGGCATGAACATAGGTGAAGAAGGGCTAATACAGTCACCCACCTATAGGTTATTATGGCCACAAAGGTCATGCAAAAGGAAAGCTAATGAATGGCATGCATCGCAATGGAAGCTATGAAACTGATCAGCATGAGTCTTATACCCATACGGGGCATAACCGATATGAATTGGCAAGCTATGATTATCTATTGAGCCTTCTAATTATGCACACGAGAACAAGAAGAACCACCTCCGAAGTAAATATGAATACAAATAACTGAAAAAATTATGAGGAAATGCAACCCGAGAATAAATAACAGAATACGAGATATAATGTCAAGAACCACACCTCACAGTAGGGTCCATCCACCAGATCAATCTTCATCCATAGGAAACACCTGTGACATTGATAAAATCTCTAAGATGTCCTAAAATAAAAAAAAAGTAAACTAGAATCAATAAATATAGTGTCTTAAAATTAAAGTAAATAAACTAGAATAAATAAATATACCAAGTGCTTTGGCTAAGCAATTGCAAGTCCTATAACATCACCCATAGTTTCAAACATATCAAATGGTCGAAACAATTCTTCTGAAGGAACGACTGCTACTTGAATCAATATTGAACATGAATTTTTACCCAACACTTGACCTCCAACCACACATGTTGGGTCTAAAGATTGTAAATATCCTTCAACAACAGTTTTTGAAGCATCAAAACAGCTTTTTATTGCAACATACCCATTGACCTACAAGAGTGATCGCAGTGTATGAAAGAAAAGGACGAAAAAAATTACACCTCACACACTACAAATAAGAATATGAAACGGTGACTAGCAATATCCTTCACAGACAGACTCTCGTTGAACGACACTCTCAACAAAAAATAAATAAATAACAGCAGATAAAAAAACAGATCGACAAAACACAAAAAGCTACAACAGATCACATTATTATATCTAAGTATTCATTCATCTATGGTTCAGCTAGAAAGTGTCCATATGAAGTAATGATTTAAAAAAAAAAAGTAAATGGCGTGGTTCCAGATCTTAATGAATCAACCAACATGAATGAATGACATGGGCCACTATGGATTTTCTTTTGAAATCAGTGAAATTTAAACACATATGTCTTTCGGTCTCGGAGTTTTGTCAAACTTGATATATATGTAGTAAATAACGTAGTTGGCACAACAATAAAAGCATCGGCTTATTGTGTTTACCTCTCTTCCTTTCATTAGTTTCATTTTCATGTTCCGCGTTTTGTGGTTGTGACAATGGCAGTTTGGGCGGATGCGGACACGTGGTTTGAAAGACAACAGTAGAAAGAGGAGATGCAGAGGCTTCAAGCAGAGCATAGGGCTGCAATGGTGGCAGCAGAGGAAATGCACAGGAAAAATATGGCAGAGGAACGAGAAGGAGAAAAGGAAGAAGGTCTGACTTACACTGAAGAGACTAGAGACTATAAGACCTGAACCCTGAAGTGAATTAACTTCGGTGGATAATGATATTCTATGCAGAAAAAGTTCTAAGGACTCTATACTTAATCCTTGTGCATATATGACTTTAGCATTAACAAACAAAAGGTCTAAAGAATATAAGATTATGCAATCTAATGCACGACTTGTGTGGACGGCCACATCTGATCTTTGATCTACAAATGCCTACTGACATTTTGTTTGTTAATGCTAAAAAAATGACATGCTAAACTTAACATGTATAACAAAGTATATACTAACACAAGCATTAAAGTGATTCGATTGTACCTTTGTTGAAGGCTTATGTTCCTCCCACACTCCAAAGATGCCAATGTTTCCATATAATTCGTAACTTCTAAACTCATGCTAGATTGCAGCATAATCAAGCTACAAAGACGACTAAAATAAAAAGTTCCATACAAAGGCTGTTGAAATAATGTCCTAAACCCAATCGGGTTGAACCGGATCCGACCGGGTCAGATCATTTCTACTATTTCTTTATGTTTGTACATATATTAAATGGCTTTTCTGTTGTCATATATATGTTCTTTTAAAGAACCAATTATGAATTGTTATATGATGACGTCCTTAGTATTAAACTGTGATAGAGAAACCATGATAGGCGATTATGGTTGATGAGATCTCTAATCACTTTAATAAGTTTTATACTTAAATGTCTCTAGGCTGATGTACTATTAAACAGGGCATTGATAGTATGAACAGGCTAGCACGTATTAGATGTCTTCTATCTTTAAGGGCAGGGATAGATCTCGTCTATCGAAGTGTAGACACTTGGGTATGACGTGGACGTGTATTAGAGAATGCGTACGTTAGACTGACCCACTTACACGGATAAGTGTCACACTATGTGGCGGTTGTGTAATTATCCTTAAAATCGGAGTCTTCATGGCATCACGGTGTGGATTGTCATGCTTTGACACTATTGAGGTTTCCCCTAGCCACGGGTCGATAATGCGGTAGTGATTGGGTATGAAATTGAAGAATGCGGAGTATACATGATTGGTCGTCCGGGAATCGCGTATCCTATGATTGAGATCGAATATCCGAAATGGCCTTCTTATAAGGAATGTCTAACTCTCATGAATCTTTGCAAAGTGGAAGTAAATGAGTTACTTCGAGGGAGCATAATATCCATATTATAAGATACGGTCGTTGATGTTTTGACACTCGACTAATGACCGTATGGATATTATTACAACGATAGGATTGTAAGTTACACGGTAACTGTTTCACATGAAAGGTAGTAGTCATTGCATTTGACTCTTCCGATGATTAGGGGTCACGGTGTGTTGCTAGACGCTATCCCGTGATCGTTAGGCATGAAGGGCATTTTCGTAATTTACAATTTGTGTCTACGGCCAACATATTCGGAAGCCTATCGGGTCACACACATAAGAACATCTAGCCGGATTAAAATGTGGTTATAGATGATAACCAAATAAGGAAAGTTTATCTCGTACTATAAAGGTTATAGTGGTAAATTAATATGGTGGTGTTTATTTATTATGAATAAATTAAATACAAGATATTAATAGTATTATATTAATTTAAGAATATTCCGGATGCCAATTTATTGGCTAAGGTGGCGCAATTTGTGTGTGTATAAGATACACTTGGATTGTGCAATTTAATTAATGGTATTATCATATATTAATATTAGATATTATATATTATATATATATATATATATATATATATATATATATATATATATATATATATATGCACTCATACGAGACTTGCACATATGATGTGCATGTGCGCATCATTTAATTAAAATATTTATATAGATTTATATGTGTTATATATATGTGATATATACACATGTGTAAATTGATTTATGGTAATATAATAAGATAGTCAATATTAGATATTGACAATATCTTGGAAATACTCAATATAAGATATTGACAATATCCTAGATTTATTTAATATAAGATATTATAATAAATGAGATAAATCAATCAATTATATTTTTCTTATTTTATTGGGAAAATGTTTTCTTCTCCTCCACTCTAGTTGGGGCGCCCCTCTCACTATAAATAAGAGGTGTGTCAAGCTCTTTTGTACATCACAATTCCAGAAACTAATAGTTCTTGTGTAAAATAGAGAGCATCCTATAGAGAGTTGGAGAGAGGGGAAAAGGGCCGGTCTAGAAACCGGAGTTTTCCAATAGCAATCCATGATGGGATTCCGGCGGGCTGTTCGTGTGGACTAGCGGTAGAGGCCGAACACTTGGGCGGCTCTATGCAGAACTACTCTCCTTAGACGGTCAAAGCGTCGATCTTTTAGATCAACCAAGGTAACCACCGTCTACTAGCTTATTTGTATATTGCTTAAACGAAGTCGATCTTGGGTCGATAGGAAATAAATTTTTGAATTCCGCTGCGTTCCCGCGTAGATTTCCTAACAGTGGTAGCAGAGCGAGCTTCGAGCTTAAGCAATAAGCATGTTATTTTGCGTAGTTAATTTTATCGTTTAAATCACGTAATTAAAATATGAAAGATTTTTGATTCGCAAAAGTGATACATGAAAAGAAAAAAACGAGATCGGGTGGTGCTCGGCCGACGTGCGAGGATTGCACCACCACGGTGGCATAGCGGCAACGAGGCTTTCTTGGCCGCCGGCGATGGTTGACGGTCGATCTTTGGAGGATCTCCAAATTTTTGTTTTGTGTATTTTGTGATTCAATATGGTTCATAGTTGTGATTGGTAATTTCTCATTTGTCTAGTTGTGTCATGTGGCTAACCAATGGTTCAAATAGTTTGGGCCATTGAGATGCCACATGACATTAAAATAATAATGGTATTTCCAAACTTTGTTTGGAATAGGCTAAGCGGCTTTCCAATATTTGATTTGGGAAAAATTTTGTGTACTTTCAAATTTTGATTTTGGAAAGTGATCAGCTTAAATCAAAATTATTTGGCGCTTTTCAAATATTTGATTTGGTTGTGATTGGTAATTTCAAATATTTGATTTGTAAAGGCCAGCCAGGCCTGAAGGTGGCCAAACGAAACCGAACCGGCGGTTCGACCGGAACTGGCCGGTTTTGAACCGGGCGGTTCATCAAACCGGCGATTCGAAAACCGCCGGTTTGCCGGTTTGCCGCCGTTTGTGTTATTGGTAACCGAACCGAACCGGAACCGCCGTTCAAACGGATGACCGGAACGGGTAAAATAACGAACCGGAATGGTATTTCCAAGCTTTTTTTTTTTTACGGATTTTTTTTTTTTTTTCTGGATGCATAAAATAAAAACAATTTATAAACCATAAAAAAACTATAAATTATACAAAATTATACAAATAAACCATAAAACTATAAATAAAAAAACCTAAAAATTATAAACCTAAAAATACTATAAAATTATATACTAACCTAAAAACCATATACAAACCTAAAAATTATACTATGTAATACAAACACATAAAAGTACTATAAAATACTACAATAACAAACTATAAAAAAAACTATAACAAACTATAAAAAAACTATAAGAAACTATAAAACAACATTTATAATCAAAGTATACTTAAAACCTACTTAAATAACTATAAAAATCATTACAAAGAAACTATAAAAGACTAAAAACATAAACAATTAGAACTACATTCGATTTTGATTTTTTATATGTACAGCCTCCGACACGATTACACATAAAAATACGTGGCGGAAAAATTACCTGTACAAGCGTTGAAAAGATAACACAATTTACATATAAGAAAAACAACATAATTTTTAAAATAACATTATTTACATATAAATAAAATAACACAATATTAATATTATTTTAAAACCGAATAGAAATCTATTTAAAATAATATATATATTACATTCGCTTTAATAATTATAATTAAAATAATAATAATTTGTTATTGTAGTGAAAATAATAAGTGTTATATAAAAATGAAAAGAAAAAATGAACCGTGGCCGGAACCGTGATCGAACCGTGATCCGAACCGGGAGCAAACCGGGCAAACGGAACCGCCCAAACCGGCAAACGGCGGTTTTGAACGATAAACCGCCGGTTTTTCAAACGGCGGTTTGACAAACCATGATTCGTCAAACCGGCGGTTCATCAAACCGCCGGTTTGAAAACCGGCGATTAGAAAACCGCGGTTACACCATTTGGCGGTCTAAACCAAATTTTAGATTTTGAAAAGTGGCGTACTTCAAATTTTGATTTTGAAAAAATGTGCGCTAAACCAAATTTGGTTTAGGAAGATGTCTTTTGGTTTAGGAAACCAAAGGCATCCCTTTTGATTACGAATCAAATTAAAGGAAAAAAACAAAAGAGACATAATTAATTTTAAATTTGATTTAATTTTGGAATAGTTCTAATTTATTAAAATTAAAATTAAAAATCGTTTAAAATTAATCATTAATTTTATTTCGATTAAAATCATTTAATTAATTAAATGTTAATTAGTTAATTGATTGGATAAAATTATTTAATAGATTAAATGTTAATTGATTAATTGAGACGCAAGTAGTTAAATTTTAATTTTATCTTTTTCATAAGATATTATTGTATTGATTAGATATAGTAGATATAATATGATTATATGGACCCCGATTGATCGCTGATTCAATAAATAGGATATATGTGAATGATTTAATTTTTCGTTGGTTTAAAAATTGTCCTAGGCCGTTATGAAGAACGTGACCTAGTTTATTTTTCTGCATTTTATCTCATTCCGTTAGCTCTCCGCGTGTGCGGCGGGTGTATTTATTTTATTAGATAGAATTAAATGTAAGAAGAATGGAGCAGAAGATGAAGACGAAAATAAAGATCCCATTGGAGAATGGAGTATTAAAGATCCTGTTGGCGGTTGCAGCTACCCTTAGATTGTGACCCGCGGTTTCGTCAGTTTGTATTCGAAACCGCACCAAGGAAAAGTCCATGATAATACCGGTTACTTTACGCATTTATTTATTTTGTGCTTGTATTTATTTTATATGATACGATAGATGCATAACTAGTCACGATTTAGATGAATGTGTAGGACGTATGTCTATAGAGATAGATATACTTGATGAGACCATAGTTAAATTAATTAAGAGAATTAATTCGAAATTAATTAAGTGAATTAATTTAAAATTACTCCCACAACAAAAATCGAGTTATAATATGTCTCCCAATATTATAGTGACGGTGAAGAGCCCTTGTCCAGACCCAGCTGATCGCCCACGTCGGGAGTTGACCTACTTCGGGTATATCGTCATTATCGAGATATGATCGTTATGAGATCTCACGAATACTTGGGTTACGACTCGACTAAGAATCTTGCGGTGATTGGCACACGTCAGGACCGTCTGATTTTAGAGACATAAGGTTGACTATCACATAGACGATGTGAATTGTCAAAGAGTTGACTAGTCAAACCACTGGAAGTCGCGTTAGACATGATTGGTAAGAAGTACCTACCCGTCAAAATTGATTCGGTCGATCGGCCCACGTCGGGGATCGAGTCAACTAGATAGGATTCCAGCCACTAAAGGATTTTGAAAAATTCTTGAAAGTCAATTAGGAGTAGTTGACTAGTGGGAGCAAAATCATAATCCCAAAGACCATATTTGATTTTGCGTGTATAGACAACAACACTCTTTTATCTTTATTTTTATGTTGTAGTTTTAGCAAACTTTTATATTTATGTTTTTCTCGATTAGTAAAACCAAATTATGACTGTTTGAGAAACTCAAGAATGGTTAAGTAAATTTTAATCCTTTTAAAATAAGCAATGACACGAGCAATCCCGTTATAGTAGTTAGAGACAATGAGACTACATAATTGATGCAGTGCTCCAAGACTTTAATTATTAATGAAAAACGGTAGCTCAAGACATTGGATACGATCCAATACGATCATTCAGGCATATGATGACAATTAATTCAAACGTTGGATAAGAATGACCACATCTAATTTTGGAAAGGTTGTTTTCAAAATTGTAAGATTTAAGTATCGACTTAATTCTATCATTGCTTAAAGGTTAATTAAATAGTCAATGTTTTGAATACGATTCAAAAGGTTAAATAAACTATTTAATAAACTTTAGATTTTCTTTATGAAATGAAATTAAAGACATAGCTCTTATGATCTTTCTTAAGTCTTATGAAGACTACACTAAGAAATATTCACAAGTGCTTAAAGGATTAAAAGGGAAAGTTAGGGCATGTGCTTAAATAGAGAACAAACTGAAGTTTCTATTCTAGGCAAGTGAGTTGAGATAAATCTATCTAAGTTCAAAGTCAACTCTAAGATATATGATACCCTACGAGTGTGATTAAATTAGAAAGATTGAATACAGATATGGAAGGTGAAACAAACGTTGTAACACTTACCATATTCTGAATCGAGTAAACTAATAAGGGAACTAAATAAATGTTATTATGTTCCGGTTCTTATGAAGAACATACTTTCAGTTATTTGTTAGAATTTAGTAGACATATTCAATTGTAAAGAATAAATGTTATTCTGATAAAGTTGGAAGGTCACTGAATCTAACATACTAGATTGTTGTCACTATATAGTTGATATATGTGATGAGACCTCAACTAAATATTTGTGTGGCTGTTATCCTTAATATTTGTGGCTGTTCTAGACATAGTCTCTCTGGAAGGGAAGCGTGTAATTAAACATCATTCTGATGATGTTGAACCATATGATTATGAATCATGTGGGTAATACGTATCTTATCTAAAGATAACTAAATACCCTTTTATGAAAAAGGTTGTAAAATCTAGAAAAAATTGTCTAAAGCCTAAACATACCGATGTTTGTCAGCTTATGACAATTAATGCCACAAATAATTGTTTATTAGTCTCTACGTCTGTTTTTAGAAATAGTCAAGTGTACTCAGTGAAGTGCATAACTGGGAAAGCTTAAAAAGTTTGAGCTAGTATGAATATGAGATTGATGAGCTACTTAGAAATTAATCTTCAATTGGTTAATACTTGAAGGGTGTTTCAGAAGTCGTCTGAAAAGGAATAAGATTCTCCCTTGAAGGATACCATCTTTGGGATACACAATTAGATTGTGTTCCCAAAATGGCAACAACACTTTATATGATAAATGTATGACGCAAGCCATGCGAAATATCCCTTACCCATTTCGGGATAGTGTCCTTATGCTTAACCGAGTTCCAAGGAATAAAGGTTGAATAAATTCTGTATTAGATATGGAAGAGAATAATGTCGAATCTATCTTAACCGATGATTTGAAGTTGTCATAGGCTGAGTCAGAAAGGCTTGGAGCCTAGTACGACAAATGCAACTTTGTGGAATGTCTTAGTTAGCACGCTGTATATTATTTACTTGTCCGTGGAGCAAAATGTTTGTCTCCAAACATGCTGTCTTCTAAAGAAAATGTTTCTTCCAAAAGAAACAGTGGGAGTGAATTAGATCTCAAAAGTACTTTGAGAACCACAAAGATATATTCAACTATTGGAACATGAGCAGACGCCGCATAGCGATGATGTGTAGAACACTGCTCAGTGCACACAAAAGTTCTGTAAGTCTGTGGATAACCTCAAGCTTGAAAATGCTGCTGGTATGTTCATCTTGAAGAATGAATATCTCACGACTGATGAAGGATTGTTTGAAAGGCAAGATTTATAGATATGGCTAAGAGCCATAATATCTGAATTAGATTCCATAAGTGACAACCAGGTTGTGAACCTAGTCTGTCTTACCTGGAGGGAATGTCCTTGTAAGGCTGAGCCCAGTTCTATTCAGACTATGCTTGTTATAACTTCGTATCATGACTATATGATAGTGTTGAAGACGTTGGGCAAACAGCTCGATGTTCATAGACGATAACATGATATGTGAGCCCACGAGATCCATTTATGGACTCAAACAAGTTTCTCTAGATGATTTCTTTGTTTGGTAATCAAAGGAGTTTGATTTAGTTAAAAGAAGGATACGCCCATGTGCAAGATGGATAGTGAGAGTGTGTTATGATTTTTGAGCAAGGTATTAGATATCTCTCTCGAGAATTAATACCCCATGTCACAGTCAATTAATGTTTGGTAGTTCAAGGTCTTTACGAAAGCACTTGGATTAGTAGTTCTTATTTTAGAAATAAGAATCTATAGTGATAGATTTAACTGCTGTTAGATTATAGTTTACCTATATAGATGTGATGCTAAAAGAATTTAGCATAGGTCGCGACAGGGATACTGCTAGACGGTGTTCTCGAGATCTATCTATGTTAGGACGTTGGTCCTAAAGATAAGGTGAAAGATGATGCTTATGGAAGGTTTCCTTCGCTACTGCGATAGGAACCATCTTATAGGTAATTCCGGATGTTCATAGTCCATGAATAGTCATGAGCAAGTATGAAAGTAAATCTGGTGAATGTCGAGAAAATCCTTAAACAAGTTAAGGATGGTTTCCCTGTTTATCGAAACTTGGAATCAGATAAATATAGTTATACAGACATATATCCTAAGTCTTATGAAGGCGAGTGGGAGTTACAGTCTTGGTTTGCAATCACTTTGATTAAGTGATACAGTGAGCTGGAAATGTTCTAGTCTATGGGTCACTGTAAACCCTACAACTTAGCCAAAACACAGTAGTGCCTTAGAGGCGCAGCGGGAGCAGTACATGGATCTAAAAGGTTCATTCATGAACCTTATACGGTTCTTCCACCTTTTCTATAGAGTTGATATAGTAAGTGGATTCATTGCTTAAAGCAAGGACCAGGGTCTCGTCAGAGATCCGTGTGTGTGTTGAGGTGGCTCCTTTGACTTGGTCATTGAACATGATATGAAGATAGTCTGAGTTCCCACGGATAGCGATCCGTTCATGGCTAGGGATGGTTGTGAGTATTGCATGAGATTCTTGTGTTTCAACTTGGTCTTATGTGTGCGAGTGATTGGTTTTAGGCCAAGTGGGAGATTGTTGAAATAGTGTCCTAAACCCAATCGGGTTGAACCGGATCCGACCGGGTCGGATCATTTCTACTATTTCTTTATGTTTATACATATATTAAATGGATTTTCTGTTGTCATATATATGTTCTTTTAAAGAACCAATTATGAATTGTTATATGATGACGTCCTTAGTATTAAACTGTGATAGAGAAACAATGATAGACAATTATGGTTGATGAGATCTCTAATCACTTTAATAAGCTTGATACTTAAATGTCTCTAGGCTGATGTACTATTAAACAGGACATTGATAGTATGAACAGGCTAGCACGTATTAGATGTATTCTATCTTTAAGAGGCGAGGGATAGATCTCGTCAATCGAAGTGTAGAGACACTTGGATCGTGGGCGGTGTATTAGAGAATGCGTATGTTAGATTGACCCACTTACACGGATAAGTGTCACACTATGTGGCGGTTGTGTAATTATCCTTAAGACCGGAGTCTTCATGGCATCACGGTGTGGATTGTCATGCTTTGACACTATTGAGGTTTCCCCTAGCCACGGGGCGATAATGCGGTAGTGATTGGGTATGATATTGAAGCATGCTGAGTATACATGATTGGTCGTCCGGGAATCGCGTATCCTATAATTGGGATCGAATATCCGAAATGGCATTCTTATAAGGAATGTCTTACTCTCATGAATCTTTACAAAGTGGAAGTAAATGAGTTACTTCGAGGGAGCATGATATCCAGATTATAAGATACGGTCGTTGATGTTTTGACACTCGACTAACGACCGTATGGATATTATTACAGCGATATGATTGTAAGTTACACGGTAACTGTTTCACATGAAAGGTAGTAGTCATTGCATTTGACTCTTCCGATAATTGGGGGTAACGGTGTGTTGCTAGACGCTATCCCGTGATCGTTAGGCATGAAGGGCATTTTCATAATTTACAATTTGTGTCTACGGCCAACATATTCGGAAGCCTATCGGGTCACACACATAAGAACATCTAGCCGGATTAAAATGTGGTTATAGATGATAACCAAATAAGGAAAGTTTATCTCGTACTATAAAGGTTATAGTGGTAAATTAATATGGTGGTGTTTATTTATTTTGAATAAATTAAATACAAGATATTAATAGTATTATATTAATTAAAAAATATTCCGGATGCCAATTTATTGGCTAAGGTGGCGCAATGCCTCTCTAACCGTGAAAAGTGGTGGCGTCCACTAATGACCATTCCTGGCTCGGCTCCGATAACGCAATTCCGGTAGGGGTTGTGTGTGTATAAGATACACTTGGATTGTGCAATTTAATTATTGGTATTACCATATATTAATATTATATATTAATATTTAAGCAATTTGGACTAAACCAATATGAAGAAATTTATGAGTTTTTCTATAAGGAAAAATATCTTTTTCTTCTAGTAATTTAATGAGCATTTCTTCATTATTCAAAGAAATAGATTCTTCAGAGGTTTTAACAATTTGTTTTAAACCTAATTTTTTGAAAGTACCTAATTGGTAAATTGTCTTTGGTTCTATCCTAGGGATAGTCCATTTATTTAATAAATCCAGATTTCTGGGAATTTCAAATTCTTGAGTAATACTATTTTTCATTCTTTCTGTATTTCTTAACATGTTTTGATTTTGAGAAAGTGTTTAAAATATAATAGAAGATAAATATAAATACTATCATGGCTCTGATACCAAAAGAGGGGATAAGGTATAGCTTATTAAAATGGGGAATATTTATAAACATTTAAAATCCGTCCTAAAATTATATAACAAAAATGGAGTTTTACTTAATTAATTCCGTCGATAAATATACTTTAATCCATTGCAAAAGCCAATAACCCAAAGAATGACATACCTGGGCTAAGACGGGTATTCAAGGCTACAAAAGGTTAAAGTTTTATTTATGCCAGAAAGAATTAAAACCTTGTTATATAAAATTGCCAGATTTTTCTTGCTCAACCCTTAATAAGCATTTATACATCCCAATATAAAAGACCATAGCTGTATTTAAACTTATCTTCTCATTATATTTTAACACTTGTAGTGTTTAGCCTATCATTAGGCTATTATAATAAATAATAAAATTAAAATTAAACAAAAGAAAATAAACTTACAAATTAACTCTAAGTTGTAACCAGTAAGAAATTTTATTCAACAGATTTTTACAAGATAGGAAGAGAAAGAGAAGAGGCGAGTAAAAACTCAAGCGTACCTTTCTCGTTACTGAAACTAGTCTATATATAGGGAAAACGAGAATGAAATGGCCAAAACAAAGAGAATTCTTCTGGAAGAATTTTGATGGAAGGTCCATGCTGTAACGACCCACTCCCGACCCCTAGGTCTACTGAGGTCATTCTAGGAGCAGGTTGCGAGGCTTTCGCATCGACATCAATAAAATACCATAAATCCCAAATATTGATATAAATCCATCAAAACAATTACAACATTTCACTAACTGGCTACATCAAGAATTACAACAAATAGAATCCCAAATTGATTAAAATCCACAACACGAACCATGTCATCAAATTTTCTAAAGCATATCCACCATGTAGTGATCCCAATAAATATCAATGTTCTTATTTTCCCATCTCTTAGGCTGGTTCAACAACCTGTATTTATATTGAAAAAGAAAAGAAAACAAAAGACAGAAGAAATAGAGTTGTCAGCAAAAACGCTGGTATGAGCCATGTGCGATAGTGTACAGATAAGTACAATAATAATAAATAATGGAAACAAAGAATAAACCGATCGATCATTATTTGAATTTTAGCCGTGTCTTTATTGTACAATCGTTACTTGAATTTACGAGAGGTTATCATCAGATTACTTGACACCGACTGGGCCTAGCCGATGAGTCAAAACCAACCGAACTCCACACGTGAACACGATTTACTACCGCACTCCAACAAGCAAGCTCTTGCCGACAACTCCGGCCGATTGTCGGGAAAGGATTCAGACCTTTGCCCGATGAACCTCCCAGCGGCTCCAGTAACCCCATCGCCTCTCCGAACTGACATGACACAATCGCCACCCTTGCTTTCCGATCATGCACATGGAACTTTGGGGAATTTTGGTACCATTACTCTAGGACTGTCGATGAGCCAAAGTCAAGAGGCCCCGAGACCGGTGACTAGCCGTTCTGCGGTGCAATAACCCTAACTCAACTAGTCGCTTAGAGTTCTGCACTGCACACGCAATGCAATCAAGCAAGCATGACCACGAGTTGAATATCATTATGTTTCGTTAAACGTGAAGTGACGGGCATTCATGTCAAGATCAAACCTTATAAAATATAATAAATAATATTTTGAAGAACTTTAAGATAATGATAAAAGCATCAGCACCAAAATATATATCATTTCAATTAAAATAACATATGGATATAACTATTCTATCGAAATAAACAAATTGAGAAAGACACTCTTTGGGTTTCACCAGAATAAAACCTACCAAACCTATGACAAAAAGACAAGTAATATCAAATAAGTATTCTTTTGAAAGTAAATTGATAAGAAAACACACTTTTACTTATACTGAAATAATAAAACTCGCATATGTTTAATAGTAACACATTTTGTTTGAAAAACTTAATAATAACATATTTGCTATTACCGAAATTAAGATCTCACAAAAAATGACAGATTTATATCTATATAAGTATTATATCGAAAATAAATTAAAAAAAAACACACAATAGATTTTATGAAAATACAACTCACTTAACGCCAATGACAATCTGATACTCGTAGCTCCGGTTGTATTGTTCCATATTTTATAGTTCCTCCGTAACCCCTTTTCGTCAATACTTTAACGGTTGAAATATGAACTCATTATCTTAAAAAAGATCCGGCTCCTGATTGATTTCCTGAGTTAGTGGAACTAGTATCTCCTTATGAATTACAATTTCTTTTCACAAAATGTAAGGGATCCAACCCACCATTTTATGCCACGTCAAACGCATACTTCAACCAACCCAAAATATCTCGAGAATATAGTATGTCTGTTTTCTTCTAACTTTATCCGCATTATACTATCCATAAGCCGGCAACATTGAGGAAGAGAAATTTATGTTTGACATGAAGATAAATGTCAGGACGGTACAACGTGATGTACGGTTGCGGTTGCGGTTGCAGAATGGGTTAATTTACCAAGGAAGAGGATGGTTAGAAAGATTGTCATAACGTTGTATTCTTGTATATTAGAGACCAGGAATTGATGGGATTTAAAGAAAAATATTTGTGAATGTAAGGATGTTGATGCTCACAGCAGTAAGTGGTGAATGGAGGTACTTGATTTTATTTGGGTTACGTTGGCCAAATAAATAGAAATGTAAACTGGAAGATGACTGGAGACTTCAACTGTATTTGAACATATAACTAGGTATATATATTGGGCACTAGTGCTATTTCTTATATACAATAAATCCCCTAGTTAATGCTCAAATAATGCATGTAACGTAAAGACTACTTACTACAAATCAATTTGCTAACGGACGACCGTTTCAAAGAAGAAATAACTCTACATTTATTTGTCATATTCATATAATATTTAATTCAAGCTATTGAATAGAAAATAATTGATAGAGACATTTCGGTACATACATGAACGATTCTCAAAATATAAAATCTCTCACTTTTATATATATATATATATATATATATATATATATATATATATATATATATATATATCAACTAAGGAATAAAATAGTATTTGCAAGATCATATCTGGATTATATTTAACATAATCATCGATAAATAAAATAAAATAAAGGAATGTATAAAAATTTGAAATATATCTACATAGCAAGATCATAACAAATTATGTAATATTCTTTAATGAAAAAAAATACTTTAAATACGATTATATAATTGTTCAATTCACACACGTAGGAAGGTATGAAATGATTTTATAATATTAAATCTAGTAATCGGTACTTTAGAAGTCCGATAAAAATCTTAGGTATATCCAACTCAAAAGTCAGGGTGTTACAATTCTCCCCCCCTTAAAAAGAAGTTCGTCCTCGAACTTCCCTCTACTGATAATTTTGACATCAAACTTATATAATGTCGTATCTCTGATGAATGGAAAGTCTCTAACGTAGAGCACCACATTCGATTGTCACTACTCTTAGGTATTAAAATTTGGTTACGACCCTTGGATTTGTGGGTTTTAGCCCTCCTTATAAAAAATGGAAGCCTTGTTCTATAAATGAAGAATTTAATCTCATTATCGACACAACCTTTAACATGACCCTAATGTTCCCTATAAGATCCAATGGTTCACACCTTAGCTTCAGTGCCATTTACGTTTCAGAGAATCATAAAATTAAAAAAAATATTAGGATAGATATGTTTTCTTTCTTCAAAAAAATAACAACAGTTTATCAAAATACATAAATAACAACATTCAGACTAGGAAACCCGTTGTATTTGAACATTTTTGTAAAATGTGTCAAAACAAAATAGTTATTTTTTTCTATTATAAAAAATATAGCTAGTGACATTTCAAAGTCATCATTGTATTACGGTAAATCATTCTTAGAATAGAGAGCTAAAAATAATAAATTAAACTTGTACTGCTGATTAAAAAAAATCAACCAGAAAAGTATTGAATGAGAGAGGAAGAAAATATTTTAATCACCTATTCGTAAAGTTTATTTAAAAGATATTTTTTTTTATAATTTTCAAAACATGAACACCACATTTAAAGCTACTTTATTTAAAGAAACTTATCAATTAGTATAAATATATAAAATAATATAACGATACAATGACATATCATTTTGGGTCCAAAAAAAACAACTCATCCTTTAAAGAAATGCACACAAACATGGCTTTGTTGCATTTTATATATTATATACATTTGTTACTAGACCATTTAAAACCATAAATACGTTGCATGCGAAACAATTGTCAAAATTCTGGATCAAAATGTTATAACTTAGTATATGTGGGGAGTATATAACTGTCATGAATTAAATTCTAAAAAATCCATCTCTTGTCCTTCCAATAAATTTTACAACTTACGTTCTAAGAAATTCACACCTTATTGTTTTTCGAGTCTGGTCACCATACCTAGTCCTAGTAATCATTTCACTAAACAAATTCTAGAAATTTATTTCCTAGATATTTGACAGTTGATCCATCCTCTTAGCTAAACCAGATCATTAAACCTTAATTGCCCAAAATATATCATTTTGTAGAACTCTCAAAAAAAACTGGCTCGATACTCACTTGTGTAATCACTCCACCCGAACCCTGCAGGTCATCGAGGTCATTCTAGGAGCAGGTTGCTAGGCTTTCGCATCGACATCAATAAAATACCATAAATCCCAAATATTGATATAAATCCATCAAAACAATTACAACATTTCACTAACTGGCTACATCAAGAATTACAACAAATAGAATCCCAAATTGATTAAAATCCACAACACGAACCATGTCATCAAATTTTCTAAAGCATATCCACCATGTAGTGATCCCAATAAATATCAATGTTCCTATTTTCCCATCTCTTAGGCTGGTTCAACAACCTGTATTTATATTGAAAATGAAAAGAAAACAAAAGACAGAAGAAATAGAGTTGTCAGCAAAAACGCTGGTATGAGCCATGTGCGATAGTGTACAGATAAGTACAATAATAATAAATAATGGAAACAAAGAATAAACCGATCGATCATTATTTGAATTTTAGCCGTGTCTTTATTGTACAATCGTTACTTGAATTTACGAGAGGTTATCATCAGATTACTTGACACCGACTGGGCCTAGCCGATGAGTCAAAACCAACCGAACTCCACACGTGAACACGATTTACTACCGCACTCCAACAAGCAAGCTCTTGCCTGACAACTCCGGCCGATTGTCGAGGAAAGGATTGAGACCTTTGCCCAAATGAACCTCTCAAAGCGGCTCCACCTAACCCCATCGCGCCTCCGAACCATGACACAATCGCGACCCTTGCTTTCCCGATCATGCACATGGAACTTTGGGAATTTTGGTACCATTACTCTAGGGTATCGATGAGCCAAAGTCAAGAGGCCCCGAGACCGGCGACTAGCCGTTTCAAGGTGCAATAACCCTAACTCAACTAGTCGCTAGAGTTACGCCTTTGATCGCACACGCAATGCAATCAAGCAAGCATGACCACGAGTTGAATATCATTATGTTTCGTTAAACGTGAAGTGACGGGCATTCATGTCAAGATCAAACCTTATAAAATATAATAAATAATATTTTGAAGAACTTTAAGATAATGATAAAAGCATCAGCACCAAAATATATATCATTTCAATTAAAATAACATATGGATATAACTATTCTATCGAAATAAACAAATTGAGAAAGACACTCTTTGGGTTTCACCAGAATAAAACCTACCAAACCTATGACAAAAAGACAAGTAATATCAAATAAGTATTCTTTTGAAAGTAAATTGATAAGAAAACACACTTTTACTTATACAGTTATACTGAAATAATAAAACTCGCATATGTTTAATAGTAACACATTTTGTTTGAAAAACTTAATAATAACATATTTGCTATTACCGAAATTAAGATCTCACAAAAATGACTGATTTATATCTATATAAGTATTATATCGAAAATAAAAAAAAAAACACACAATAGATTTTATGAAAATACAACTCACTTAACGCCAATGACAATCTGATACTCAGAGTAGCTCGGTTGTATTGTTCCATATTTTATAGTTCCTCCGTAACCCCTTTTCGTCAATACTTTAACGGTTGAAATATGAACTCATTATCTTAAAAAAAGATCCGGCTCCTGATTGATTTCCTGAGTTAGTGGAACTAGTATCTCCTTATGAATTACAATTTCTTTTCACAAAATGTAAGGGATCCAACCCACCATTTTATGCCACGTCAAACGCATACTTCAACCAACCCAAAATATCTCGAGAATATAGTATGTCTGTTTTCTTCTAACTTTATCCGCATTATACTATCCATAAGCCGGCAACATTGAGGAAGAGAAATTTATGTTTGACATGAAGATAAATGTCAGGACGGTACAACGTGATGAACGGTTGCGGTTGCAGAATGGGTTAATTTACCAAGGAAGAGGATGGTTAGAAAGATTGTCATAACGTTGTATTCTTGTATATTAGAGACCAGGAATTGATGGGATTTAAAGAAAAATATTTGTGAATGTAAGGATGTTGATGCTCACAGCAGTAAGTGGTGAATGGAGGTACTTGATTTTATTTGGGTTACGTTGGCCAAATAAATAGAAATGTAAACTGGAAGATGACTGGAGACTTCAGCTGTATTTGAACATATAACTAGGTATATATATTGGGCACTAGTGCTATTTCTTATATACAATAAATCCCCTAGTTAATGCTCAAATAATGCATGTAACGTAAAGACTACTTACTACAAATCAATTTGCTAACGGACGTCCGTTTCAAAGAAGAAATAACTCTACATTTATTTGTCATATTCATATAATATTTAATTCAAGCTATTGAATAGAAAATAATTGATAGAGACATTTCGGTACATACATGAACGATTCTCAAAATATAAAATCTCTCACTTATATATATATATATATATATATATATATATATATATATATATATATCAACTAAGGAATAAAATAGTATTTGCAAGATCATATCTGGATTATATTTAACATAATCATCGATAAATAAAATAAAATAAAGGAATGTATAAAAATTTGAAATATATCTACATAGCAAGATCATAACAAATTATGTAATATTCTTTAATGAAAAAAAATACTTTAAATACGATTATATAATTGTTCAATTCACACACGTAGGAAGGTATGAAATGATTTTATAATATTAAATCTAGTAATCGGTACTTTAGAAGTCCGATAAAAATCTTAGGTATATCCAACTCAAAAGTCGGGGTGTTACACATGCAACAACCACCATTGCTGAAACCAATTTGGTATATATTCCAAATGTTTATATACTTCTGGACATACTTTAATAAACCAAGTATGTTTTTGTTTTCTATTTTCATATAAGAATACATTAGTAAATGTTTGGATATAATCCCAATAGTTATATTTAATGGATATATTTTTTTCTTGAAAAATATATTCTTTTTCTTTGAATAAAGATATTCCCCATTCATTTGGAAGATAGATTCTCTTTATGATAATCTTACTGAAAGTATATTCTTTCTGATCATTTGCCATGAAATGTGTAATTTCACATTCAGAGGCTTTTAGGAAACTTTCATAATAAGATCTCTGTTTATATGCAGTTGCCGGAAAAGGATTATTATCCAAATATTTTTTCATTAATGACCATGGGTCATTTTTCTTTTTCAAATCATCATATTCAATAAGAAATATAATTCCTTGATCTTCATTTTCTTGATAAGAAGTTATATCTTCTTCTTCAGATGTTACAATATTTCATATGAGGGTATATCCTCAGTAATTTTGCCTTTCCCATTCTTTTTTTTTTATATATTCTAGAAATTCCTGGTAAAGGTTATCAGAATTATTATTATGACTTTGTGAATATTCAGATATATTATCTGAAATAAGTGTTCTATTTCCATGTTGAACAAGTATATTTCCTCGTCCACCTCGACCATGATAGGGATTAAAAATCCCTCTTCCTCGAGATGTCATTCCTGTAAAAATTCACAAGTTAGAAAATCAGGAAGACTGTTATCTTCACCTTTCATATGAAGAATATCAAAATCAAAAGGGGCTAAATGTGCTTGCCATCTTGCAAACATTTGTTTAGAAACATCATGCTTAAAATCTTTATTAAACATAAATTTTGAAGATTGACAATCTGTATAAATAAGAAATTTCTTAATGTATAAGTCATCTTGAAATTTTAAAACACATTTAACAATAGCTAAAATTTCTTTTGTTACTGCAGAATAATTTTTTTGACTAGTATTCCATTTACCAGAATGAAATCTAACAAGATAAACTTGTTTTGTCTTTGGACAAATTTGTTTTAAATTCCTCCAAAACCAATATCCAAGCATCTCAGATCAATTATTTTATCCCGTAAAGGGTTAGCTAACATTAGACAAGGAAGATTAGCTACTTTTGTTTTAATAATTTGAACAGCTTTAGTATGCTGATCAGACCAAGGTTTTGGTGATTTCTTTAATCTATCATATAGTATAGCAACATCTTTTACTAAATATTTATAATAAGTAGAAACATAATTTAAGCTGCCTAAAAATATTTGCAATTGAGTTTTGTCCAGAATAATGTCTGGGAATTTTGAGGCAAACTCAATACTACGTTGTATAGGAATAATATTTCCTTTCTCAATATTATGTCCTAAAAATCTAATTTTTGTTTGAAATAAAGACATTTTAGGTTTAGATATAACTAACCCATTTTGTATAACTAATTTCCTAAAAATTTCTAAATGTTTAAAATGATTTTCAATAGTTTTTTAGAATACTAATATATCATCAATATAAACTATAATAAATTCAACTGTAAGGAATAAAAATATCATTCATAATTTTTCAAATTACGATGAGCGATTCTTTAATCCAAAAGGCATTACTCTCTCATTCATAATGTCCAAAAGGGACATTAAAAGCTGTCTTGTATTGATCTTTTTCAGAAATCTGAATTTGCCAATATCCAGACTTTAAATCGAATTTAGAAAATATAATAGAATTATAAAGTCTATCCAATAAATCTTTTTTATTAGGAATTGGAGATCTTATCCATTTTAAAACTTTATTTAATGGTTTATAATTTAAAACCATTCTAGGAACACCTCTTTCAATTTCACTGTTTTTATTTTTTCTTTAAGCTTTGGATTTAAAAGCTTTTCTTCAATAGAAAATATATTAACTTCTTGTTTTAAAAAATTTAAATGTAAATTCTTATGATCTATAAGATCTTTAATTTGATTAAGAATATTAGGTATTGGTTTAGTAATAAAATCAAATTTTATTTCTCTACCTTCGAAATTTCCTTATCCACTTTTCATTTACATCAGTTAAAGGATATATATTTTTAAGAAATGGAGTTCCAAGTATAACTTGATTAGTAATATTTTTAACCAATAGAAAACTTGTAGGAATACAAACATTATTTTTACAAATATATGCTTTAGGAAGTTTAAACTTTATATCAAGTTTTTCACCACCAGCATGACTAAGTGTCATAGTAGTTTTTTCAAAATATTTTGTAGGAATTAATCCTTTTTGTATAACATTCATATCTGCACCACTATCAATTAAAGCAATTAATTCTTGTTTGTAACAATTATTTATGAGTAAATTAATTTTTACATACCATTTTTGAGAAAAGATAATACTTAAATTATTTAAGAAATTATCTTGTTCTAATATTGATGGTATATCTGGTAAATTAGAACTTTGTTCTATATGAGAATTTATTTTTTGATATTTAATAAGTGAAATTCTTTCTTCTAAATTTTTATTAGTATTTTTTAACTTCGTTATTTCTTGTTTTAGATAAGTTATTTCTTTTAAAAGTTCAACCATTGTGGTTGGTTTTTCCACAACTTGTCTTTCTTTTAACATTTTCATAACATTTTTCATAGAATAAGGTTCCTGAGAACTTTTTATTTCTTTAGATTCATCAAGACTAGAGGATGATGGAATCGCTTGAATATTATCAATTAATTGAGAACGAAGCTCAGGATCTTTAACTAATTTTAGAAACTCGACAATATTGTTATTTGATAAAACATTTATTTCTAAATCTTTAAATTGTGAAAGAATTTTATAAAATTCTTCTCCTTCTTCTTTGTCATGTTTAATACATTGAATATTCTGCATACATGAATTACAGCATGCTTCTGTGTCAGAAGAAGTTAAAGATTCATTAATTAATTTTAATAAGCTATACCTTATCCCCTCTTTTGGTATCGGAGCCATGGTAGTATTTATATTTATCTTCTATTATATTTTAAACACTTTCTCAAAATCAAAACATGTTAAGAAATACAGAAAGAATGAAAAATAGTATTACTCAAGAATTTGAAATTAAGTAAATCTGGATTTATTAAATAAATGGACTATCCTAGGATAGAACCAAAGACAATTTACCAATTAGTCTTTTCAAAAATTAGGTTTAAAACAAATTGTTAAAACCTCTGAAGAATCTATTTCTTTGAATAATGAAGAAATGGTCATTAAATTACTAGGGGAAAAAGATATTTTTCCTTATAGAAAAACTCATAAATTTCTTCATATTGGTTTAGTCCAAATTGCTTTTAAACCTCTTACATTGGAAAATCTTCCAGAAAGTTTTATTGCTGCCTTAAGAGATGGTAGAAATTTAGATTGGAAAAAATCTCTAATGGGAATAATTCAGTCAAGTTTGGCACATGGACCAGTATATTTTGATGTTTATCCGAATCTACAATTATCTTTATCTGATATTAATATTCTTGATTCTTTGACAATGAATGTTAAAACGCATGGATATAATTATGCTCCTGGATCAGAGATAATATGTATTTGTTATAGAATTTATTACAAGCCTTTACACACTTTGAATCCTATGTGTAAAATAAAAGATAAACCTTTAAATGAGACTATTCTAATTGAAACAAATTTTAGCAAGTCGAATATTACGACTAGAAGATCAATTAAATGGGAGGAAATTCCTCTACCAGATAATTGGCAAATTGCCAATGCAGTACCCAAAACTCCTATTATATGTCAAGGTGTGACTAATATAGTCCAGAGTTGAGATGGAAATATTTCTATCATAATGAATTCACAATTGGAAAATATTCCAAGGAATTTATTATCAAGATCAACATCTATGAGATCTTTTATTTCTCCTTTTGAAAATATTCAAATACCGCTAGAACCCAATAGGGCCTCTACTTCTCAATTACGTGAAACTTATATTAAGAATTTATCTTTAGATAAAAATAATATAGTTAGAGGAAAAGGAATGGAAGATTCAGATCTAACTGAATCAAAAATGAATTATAATATTTAATGGATTTCACACCAAAAATTGATTTTAGTCCAGGTTCTCTGGCTAGAAATACAATTAAAAATGAATTTAAATTGCAAAAATGAAAGCCATTTAGAGATTGGTTTTTTGATAATATTTCAAGCGAAGATAGAATTTACTATCAAGACGAATTTTATAAATTTCTTGAAAAAGAAAATAAAATAATAACTTTTATTCCCTGGTTTATTTCAACATATGTTAAAGAATATTTATGTATTATTGAACGTGATTTTAAATTAGAAGGAGGAAAATTTATGAAAGGTACATATCCGCCACAACAAGCTTTTTCAATAGAGAAAAATGGTAAAATACTTAATTTTAATGCATTTTCCAAATTAATTGAGAATGATTCTTTAACATTTACACTTAAAGAATTAAATCAATTATTAGTTACTCAAAACTACACTAATTTATATCTAAATATTCTAGGTGAACAGATAGCAGTAATCTCTGAAAGAACATATATAATCTATTCTGCTATTAAGAATATATCATTAAATAAATCAATAAAAGAAAAAAATGCAGAAATTAATGATATTGTCACTACATCTCATCTTCAACCTCCTCCTGATATTAAAAATTTTATTTTAAAACCCAAGGGAGACTTAGAAAAATTTATTGAAGAAAAATTTAAAAATTTAAAAATAAATACTTTAGATCAAGATATATCTAATACTATTGGAACTGGTAGTCATAATGATACAGTTAAATTTGAATTAAATAGACTTAAAAAATATGCTGATCGTCCTACTCAGCATAATTATTATTATAGAAGACCTTCCCCAATAGATACTCTCCATGAGGAACAAGAATATGTTATTAATAATAGTTATTCAGGAAAACATATTTATGAATGGAACCTTGATGGTTACGCTGATAAATAAATTTATAGTATGATACATAGAATGTTAATGTATAGTACTATATGCAAATCTTCAGGAAATACTGATAAAAATGTTGCAAAAATGATAATTGCATGATTTACAGGTCAACTAAAAGGTTGGTGGGATAATTATTTAAGTTTAAATGACAAAGATCATATATTAAATACAGTTAAGCAAGAACAAAATGATATTATTGAAAATGTATACATCTAGAATCTTCGGCAATTCCTACGGGAGAATTCGTCGGTATTTCGTTGGAAATACGTGTTTCCGACCAATTTCCGACGAAATATGGGTTGTTGGAAAAAAGCCCGTTGGAAACGTGTTGCGACGAAATTTCCGACGAGTTTAGCGACAAAATTTGCTACGAATGGTTCCGACAACATTAGCGACGAAGTTCTTACGAAATGATTCCAACGAACTTCTGACAATTTAGTCCGACAAATTTCCGACGAAAATTTGCTTAATTATTCCGACTAAATTCCGACAAATTTTGTCACTGATTTGTCGGTAATTTTCATAACATCTGCTGTGATTATTAAAAGGGAAAACCATTTCGACAACATTCCGACGAATTTCGTCACTACTCCGTCGGAAACATTAGATTTTTTTATTTTCATTTATTCGTAAATTCTCATTCCACCTGAACAAATAAATCACAATTTCACAATTCATGAAAAACTAACACAATATTTAACTAATGCATCAACCAAACCAAGTCAATAAAGGCTCCATATAGCTAATTAGTAAGTTACAAAAGCTTATGTTGTTCCACTTAGGATTCCCAAAACAAAATAAAGTGACAACACAATACATAGCAAAATATGAACAATCCATAATCCTCACTATCAAGCACCACCTGGAGTATGGAGGAATCCTTGGACTAGCTGCGCAATCCTTGCTATCTCCGCCTGCATTGCAGATTGTGCGGCCGTTGCTCTCTCTCTCCTCGGCCAAACTTTCACGTACAGCAGAATCATATCCGGCGTCTCCGTATTTTCACAAGCAAAAGTCAAGAAAGCATCTACACCGTTAATGTACTCGATCTTCAACCCACTTCTAGGTGGTCGAAGCCATTGATCATACATCCATGATCGCATCTCACTCATCTGTAAGAGCATTTTACGACGTTGGCCAGATTATAATACACAGAAAGAATAACTACAATGGCCAAATTATTCTAACTTTCAAATAAAGACATCACTGAAGCAAATCATGATAAATGTTTTCTAGCACATTAGTTTTAAATTTGTAATTTTTGATAAAGTCCAACTGTTTATATGTAGTTTTTGATAAAGTTTAAATCATTTACTCTTGCAAAGTCAGCAACATTTCACACACTCTTGGAAATATAAACAAACAAAAAACACAGAAAACATTTCACTCTCTCTGTATAGAACAATAAATAAAGGACAACTACAAAGGCTAGTAAGGGTAAATAAGTCAGCCATTGCAAGTTGTTAAAAAATATTATTAACTCAAGCACTCATATTTTCACCAGGGAGCTAAATTAAAGATGGGGTTTTAATGAAGAAGATTGATTATTCCGAAAATCGATCATTCCGAAAATCAATTATTCCCAACATAATTTTTCAGTTGATGTCAAAGTAGCAACAAAAGCCTATGAGAAACTTGCTGCAATTAAACGGATGTTTCGTCAAAAGCCTATGAGCACTCATTCTGGGAAAAGAGACAAAAGATTGAGGCCAAAGATAGACAGACACAATTTCATTCTCATAACAGACATGACAAGAGACTCAGAACAATGAAGGTTAAATGATTGAAATTCAAGTTGAAGATAATAATAAGACTAGAAAGCACTAGTGGGGTGGATGCCGTGCAAGGCACGGCTGCCCGTCGAAACAGCATGCACTATGTGTTAATAGTATGAATGCATTATTATGTTGTTTTGGGAACGGTACATGTATGATAGTAATGCAGTAAGTAGTAAAACATAACTCTGTTTTTTTATTCCCTATGGTTTTATTGTTAGGGCTTTCAACTGACCTCCACTGATTTGCTGAAATCATCAAAGAGGCTCCCCTTATATAATAGGTTGAAGAAAATGTACAACCATAAGCATAGCAAATTTGCAATCACAGAATAGTGTAACTCAAACAAAGAGTAGGAGAAAATCTCATGATATTAAAAACAACAAGCAATCAAGATCTTTTTCTTAACAAAATCAATGCAAATATGAGTCAAAGAAACAACGTAGATAATTATTTATTACCATTTGCCAAACCATAGAAGTAATTGCAAGAGCTGGTTTCCTGAAACTTGCTCATGTAATGAAAAACTCCTCCAATCCAGTTGAGACGTAACAAATAAACTGCAAAGAAGAAAGAAACTGCATATATTGATAAACAATCACACACCTCATTACTCTTGCAGTTTCTTATCACATATTTTATGCATACACCTTATGTATCCGTATTAATATCGCTCATGCCATCCCAACTTTTGCTATTACAATCTAAGACATAAATTTCTAAGAACATATATCCAAAATCACACATGTACACCTTTAGTCTTAAGTAAATGAATGATTATACAGCAGAAGACAACACTTTTTTAAGACACCTAAGCAGCAGCTACAGTTCTCATAATTACAATTTATTTCGTATGAACATCAAAAAGAGAACCCATGACATGCATAGCATATAAACATTTATTCGATGGTGTGGGTATTAAAGTATAAACTACGTAGTTTATACTTTAGTTACTACAATTCTTGAACATTTTACAGGAAGAATTTCTGATAATTGTGAGAATATTCGTACTTTATTACAAAATCTTGGATATAAAACATTAACAGATTTTCGTTGGTATAAAGATACTTTTTTAAATAGAGTTATGGAATTACCAGAAAGTAATAGCTCACATTGGAAATCCAAATTTATTGATGGGTTACCTTATTTATTTGCTGAAAAAGTTAGAAAAAATTTAAGAAAAGATTTTCTTAATATCCCTTATGATGATTATACTTATGGAAAATTAATAGGTACAATTATTCAAGAAGGTTTAGCTCTTTGTAATGAAATAAAGCTAAATCAACAAATAAAACGACAGAATTTATCTGAGAAATCACAATTAGGTAGATTTTGTGGTCAATTTGGCATGGATATGCCATCTTCTTCTAAAAAGTCTTTTAAAGATAAGAAAGAAAAATCTTCTGATCCTTTTTACAAAGGAAAAAAGAAAAAGAAATTTTCAAAAAGAAAATTATATGAAAAAGAATCTAAGAAATATATATATATATATATGCACTCATACGTGACTTGCACATATGATGTGCATGTGCGCGTCATTTAATTAAAATATGTATATAGATTTATATGTGTTATATATATGTGATATATACACATGTGTAAATTGATTTATGGTAATATAATAAAGATAGTCAATATTAGATATTGACAATATCCTAGATTTATTTAATATTAGAAATTATAATAAATGAGATAAATCAATCAATTATATTTTCCTTATTTTATTGGAAAAAATGTTTTCTTCTCCTCCACTCTAGTTGGGGCGCCCCTCTCATTATAAAAAAAAGGTGGGTGTCAAGCTCTTTTGTACATCACAATTCCAAGAACTAATAGTTCTTGTGTAAAATAGAGAGTATCCTATAGAGAGTTGGAGAGAGGGGAAAATGGCCGGTCTAGCAACCGGAGTTTTCCAATAGCAATCCATGATGGGATTCCGACGGGCTGTTCGTGTGGACTAGCGGTAGAGGCCGAACACTTGGGCGGCTCTATGCAGAACTACTCTCCTTAGACGGTCAAAGCGTCGATCTTTTAGATCAACCAAGGTAACCACCGTCTGCTAGCTTATTTGTTTATTATATCCGCCAGCTCAACCATCAATTTTTTATTTATCTCCGCTTGCTCGCTATAACGTTCCTCGGACTGTTCCAAAGCAGATTTATACTCCATAGCCATTCGATAGTTGGAGCCACGACTAGGAAAGTTGTCCCATAGATCAGAGGGAGCAACACCTCCTCCCATCATACGCACTCTACCGTTTCTATCTTTTCCAATTACTTGCGCAAAGACATCATCTGGGGCAATTTCATCAACTGTACCAGCAGGGAGTTGACTAACTCCTCTCATCCATTTCTTTCTGAAATTAACTCATTTAGTTAGCATAACTTGTAGGAAAAAAGATGAACTATTACACATTAAATAACTTACCACAGCATTTGCAACTTCACTGCTTCTTGCGTTCTTGTTTTTATCAAGGTAGCATGCTTTGAACATTTCCACACGGGAAGGGGGCTGCGCTACATTCTTATCCTTTGACTAGAGACAATAAACATATGCATACTTAGAATTTGTAAAAAAAAAGACACCTTTGTGTTGTAAATGCCATATTACGTAGTAAAGAAAAGATAGAATCAATACATTTTCATCATAAATTTGAGCATAAGACTTTTTTTCCAGTCCTATGATGCATTTTTTTTTCTTTCTAATTTCCTTGTTTCATTTACTTGCAGCCTAAAATGATCAAATACAAGGATCACAACAAGTATTCTAGAAATCTTAACAAGTACTCTGCAAAGTCAAAAAGCCAAACCTAGATAAAAAATTGGTTCAAATAGCACTAAAAGGAAACTGGTCATTGCCTTAATTACAGTAAAATCATAAGGTTTTGGTTAGGATCACCGATTATTTGTGTTTTCCTTTTCTTCTAGTTTGGTGGAAATCATACAGAATAGGGCTACTATTGTATATGAGAAAAAGATGCTGCATATGACAATGAATAACTAACAATTTACAGAGTGAGATATTGGAGAAACATACTATTGCAGCATCAGTTTTCCAGTACTTAATTAACTCTTTCCATTGGTCTTCAACCACTCTTGAGTCAATTGCTTGATTTTGAAAATCAAGTGGAGCATTTTCATCATAATGACGTGCTTTTAGATCCGTCTTCCAATTTCTCCACCTATGTCCAATAAACTGCAACATCCAATAATCCATTCTAGGCGGGGCCTCGAATTTTTCCTTGCAGTCAAAATCAAACATAACATTAGTTGCCAATTTGAGGATAAAAAATTCTAAAGATGTAATATAACTATTTCATTTCAATCGTACTTACCTTCACGATAGCAATCATCTCCTCTTTCTTTTTCTTTGGCATATGATGCCAATTTTTGCGATCAAGTGGGGCATAATAGCCATTTCTAGCAACAGATCCAAGGAACTCAACAAATGTTGATTTGGTGGGTCCTATTGGTTGACCTAACTGATTGCATGTTACATTCTCTTTCGGGTGTCCTTTAGGCCGGCCCCATATCCTAACCATCAATGTGGGTCCTCAAACTTTTTTCTTTATATTGACCTCCATATTCTCCTCATCTCCTACCAAAATACAAATCAATAAAAGACTTGTGAACTTATCTTATGAATTACACGTTTGATAAAAAAAAAGCTTCATAAATAGCATGTACTAAATTGTTCTAAGAAAATTACCATTCTGTTCATAATCAATAGGATCATCCTGATTTTGCTCAATTTGAATATCTACATAAAACATGTCCACACAAAAGTCACTTATAATAATTTACATGAGAGAACAAACAAGTCATGGTTATGGTATGAAAGAAAAGTCAACCACATTAAGTAAAGGTCCACCACATTACCATCTGCTCTTTCGTTAGGTAAATGATTGTTTTCATTTGTCTCGATGTCCTCGTCTCTAAGCACAAAACTTCTTTTCCACCCGTTCTTTCTTTTACGCACCATACCTGCATGTTATTCAACATTTGAGCTTTTTTTTTGGCCAAGAAATCTCAATCTGCATACTTTCCGTATAGTTGGCAATCTCACACAGCCATAAGCAATTTTCACTAAGAACAAATGAAAAGCCTTAATTTGTGAATATACACAAAACTCCTTCGAAATCATAAACAAGTATAATGCAGCAAGCAAATGCCTTTGATTAGTTTGTACAAGGATATGCACACAACACATCTAAACAAAAACTATCATTCATATACCAAGCTAGATAACAAACTTGAGAGAAAGCAAACTACATATTAAGGGCAACATTTTCAGCTTTCACCGTTTCCGAGAAGACCTTACTAAGTGAAACATCAGCAAGATCCCTTAAATGCAGGCTAAATCGCGTATTATTAACATTAACACACTGAGTTTTTAATTTCAGCTCGTCGTTCCGGTTAACTTGACCGATACGAAGAAACAGGGCCAACCCTGCCACATTTGAGGCCGTAGGCCAACCTTATAGGACTTGGCCCTTCTACTAAATTTATATAATGTTACATCTTATGAAATGTAGATTAGTTTTTTTCAAACACTAATACATATTATAAGAAACACAAAAGAGTACAAGCTAACATTTCATTCAAGATTCTCCCTCAATAAAAAAAATGAAACAAAACTCAATTTGAACAATCTAAAATTCTATAAGACAAAGATAACATGCCAAAATTAAGGGGAAGGGGGTTGGGTGGAGAGGAGGAGCCTTGCACAAACAAAAACGTGAAACAAAGGGATCAAAAGTGTCTTTATCCCTTTTGTATAATTTATTGGAGAGAGATTTCTTTTTTCTTGTACCTTAATATCACTAGTAACAAATTTTCACTCAAAGAAGAAGATAACAATGTTCAACGAGCCGAAAAGAAAAGCAATGGAGGTGGGCCCAATTGTTTCCAACATCAAGAAAATCATGCATCTTCTTCTTTTGGTAATTCTTCAAGTGTTTGTAGTAATCAATCTCTATTAAGATCTGATTCAGAAAGGGCAATAACACCTCCTGTGTCCCAAACCTCATCCCTTGCCATCAACATACAAACAGAGAAAATATGGCATTATCGGAACCCGAACGGAAAAATTCAAGGCCCGTTTTCTATGGTGCAACTTCAGAAATAGAGTACAACCGGATACTTCCCAGTAAATATGAGTATATGGACAGTCAATGAACATACTCCATTTTTTTGAATGATGCCTAATTCCACAAGAACATTGAGTTATATCATAGTATTTTCTCCGAGCCTCGAGTAGCAGCTGGAATCGTTACGGATACTAGTATTACCCATACAACATACAGCCATTTAAACATAAATAAGTTCAACAAACATGGCACCAGAAAGGGCCCATTTAAAGGCACAAATCATCCTACCTTTGTAACACACCCTTCTTTAACACCTCATTGCAAATCTGCTTCTACTAATTTAACTATACACAATCGACCTTTTCTTTTATGAAAGTCCTAACCCATTCACAATCAAGACGATTCAAGCACACTTATAATAGATACTCAGATGACATATTTTCCTTTCATCTATCTGAACTTTGAATCAACACAACCATCAACAATACTACAAGAAATCATATGAATATTTATTACTTCTCCACAAAACAGCGAAATAGAGAAAGAAAAGGTAAAAGGGAAGAGAAAACTTGAAGCTTCAATTGCAGAAACAATGAAGGATTAATAAGATTCTGTTTTACCTGCCGATTCCGATTGCAATAAGAGTTGGATTTCTGCTGCTGCTTCACCGCTACGCTTTATGCTTAAAATAAAAGAAAGAGTAATGGCTGTGGATACTGAGAGGGTAGGGTTTTTACATTATTGAGGGTCATTGAAAAAAAAAGCGGGCAAAGTAAAAAAAAAATTAGCGCCAAGAATTTCATTTATTTTATTTTATTCAAAATTCAGGATAAGTGTCAAAAAGGACAATTGTAGCCGTCCGAATAACTTTTCCTATATTACTGCACATAAAAGCGCATCTTTAGTAGTTGCCCAATCAAACAATTCACAAGTATTGCTGCGTTTCAACACCAAACACGAACAAGGCAATTTTTTGATACATTTTTTTAAATGTGTCCCAAAAAATATGTAATAATATCTAGTTTTCCTAGGATTAAATGAGTCTGGATTCTCTCAAGTATTTGAGGAAGTGTTTCCTCAAATAGGGGTGATCTAACAACACAATCAAAATGTGAAAATAATCTAACCGTGGATTTATTTTTTCAAAAGTAAATCGTTGATAATTATGTGTAAAAACAAATGTACTTAACCCTTAAGTACTTGAAAGGATCATTACTTGAAATGAATTAGTATATAACTAAACATAGCATAGTTTCACAAAAACTACTTTATCCTTCCAGACAAAAATTGCATGCTCATCCCAAAAGTTCACAGAGACAATTCATAAAAAAAATCATAAATTACTCCATTGTTCCCGGCAACAAATATTCTTACATATATTTCATCATACAACAATAAACTGGTGTTCTACAGAGCAAAAAAAAATTATGCATGTAAAACTCGCACCTCCTTGTAAGAATATTTTTATTTATTCGAAATTAGTTTTCTTTTTTCATTTTCTTTTTAGGCTTTCTTTCCTCCAACTATTTGGAAAATTGACATTAGCCCTGAAAAATCTATAAAAAAAAGCTGCATGGACCCTAGAATCGTGTTTTTGAGTTTTCAGCCTCTTCTGGCTTGCTGAACCGAGAAGGTCCCTCGGTTAAGCGACCTGCTCAGCCCCGGCCATGTCCCAAAGTGTCTAGGACGAGTCCCAGACATCCCAGGACATGCCCAAGTCTTTTGGATTGCTGAAACGAGCACTGCTCTCGGTTAAACAGCCCGATTCATGTCCAGAACAAGTTCTGGATTCCCCACGACAAGCTCTAGACACCATAGAACGTTGAACCGAGCATTGTGGTCGGTTAAGCGACCCAATTTTGCTCCCCAGGCACAGTTTTGGTCGTAGTAGTTCATGTTTGCATATCGGAACGCTCGAGTGTTTGCCTCAAAAGTGTTTCTCAATAATATAATAATAATTATTAATATTAATATTAATTAATGTTAATAATAATGAGCACAAAAAAACTGCCGAAAAAATTAAAAAACAATCCATATAGCTATATCTAATATCTACTACATTCATATCCATAGTTAGGGATAGCATGAAAGTATTTTACAGCAAAAAACAATCCATAAACTACAAAGGGAAATAATAATAATAATAATAATAATAATAATAATAATAATAATAATAATAATAATACAATGGGAGAGAATAAACATCAGTTAAACAAAAAATCCATTAATATACAGGAAAACCGAAACCAAAAATTAAATAAAAAAATAGTAACAAACTATTATAAATACACTTCATGCAATAGTAACAAAACATATAGCATAACATAATTTCACATAAACTATTTCATTCTTCCCCGACAAAAATTCCATGCTCACCAAAAGTTCCCAGCAATGATTCATTAATAAAAATTAAAAATAAAATATCATAAACTACTATATCGTTCCTAATTATAGACACATATTCAAATTTCACATTTGAAAGCCTATATTTTTTTGGGGGAATGGGCCACAAGGACAAAAAAATTAATAAATTGGTCTGGTAGGACAAAAATAACATTTTCATGATTATAAATGACAAAAATCACAATTGTTACTTTAAAATTGTTACTTCACGTGTTAATGTTACTTTGTGTTTCACAATTGTTACTTAATATTTACTCTATTCCACATTTGTTACTTCATCTTTGTTACTTCATAATTGTTACTTTTGTCCTTACTAAATTACAGTTTCATTCTATCCCGATTTTTTAATAATTTTGTCATTCTGGACAAAAATCTATATCTTTTTAAAGCGTATAATTTCTTTCAACTTTTCATTAATAATTTACAAAGCGTATAATTCTTTCTATCCCGATTTTTTTAATAATTTTGTCATTCTGGACAAAAATCTATATCTTTTTAAAGCGTATAATTTCTTTCAACTTTTCATTAATAATTTACAAAGCTACTTTTACTTAGTTTCAATTAGTATATTTTTAATTGTACCTCGCCGATATATAAGATGAAGCATAGGTACAATTGTTACAATTGCAACCTAACACCGCATTCCTTTTTTCTTTTCATTTTACGATAACACCACATTCACATATTCAGTTTTCAATAACATAAAGTAACATATCACAGAATATCGATAATCCACTGTCACAAATCCATCCATACTAAAAATAACACATACTCTACGTTAATTACAACACAACATGCATGCACGCAACTTAGAGCAGGAACACTCCACATTTAGTGCAATTTTTTAGTATAATTTAAATCATTATTCAATGTATAATATGGAATCAATTGAGAAGGTAATCAAGATGATACAATCACCATCCTCATAGACAGTGGTTCATCTCTTTCCTAGACCAACGGGTTGCCAAGGAAGTGCAGTGTGACAGTGACATGACCGACTCACCACATGTTAATAATCACAGTAATAGATGTAAACAGAATGCTGGGTGAATTTAAGTGTCCGAACCTTCCAGGGATCATGCAAGGGGTTAAGTTCCAATAAGATGCGAGATTAATCAATTTGAGAGGATGTGACATGGTAGTGAGGGTGGATTGGATGAAATGGTACAATCCAATGGTCTAGACTTCAACAAAACATAGATGGTTTTCACTAACAAGAGGGAACAAATTAAGCTGAGAAGTTACATATAAGAATTTTAACTTAAGATTATCAGTGGTAAAATCATTACTAAGGAATTGAGAAAAGGGAACTATTGACTCATCGGGTCCTTCAATAAAACATGCCCTGAATCTTGTGCCTATTGAACTTACACATGTTCTAGAAGTGTATCACGACGTGTTTGCAAAGTCCCAAGGATTGCCATCAAAGAAGGGGTATGAGCATCCCATAACTTTGAGCAAAAGGTGTTGGACCTGTGAAACTAAAACCTTATAAGTTTGCTCACTGTCAAAAGGATAAAATAGAGTAGTTGGTGGATCAATTACTACAACGGGGGATTATACAGCACAATAGTAGTCCTTTTTCATCATTCTTGCTCCTTGTGAAAAAAATGGAACCTGGAAATGTTGTGTGGATTATAGAAGGTTGTATGACTTGACCGTCAAAGATAGCTACCATATTCCTATAATTGTTGAATTGTTTGATGACTTAGGGAGTTCTAGGGCATTTTCAAGAATAGACTTGATGTCTGGATTCCATCAGATTCGATGTCAGAAGATTATGTCCAAAAGACTGTTTTTGTAACTCATCATGGCCGGTTAGAATTCAAAGTGATTCCATTTGGGCTCACAAATGCCCCAACCACATTCCAAAGAAGTATGAATGAGATGCTGAGACCTTGAATGAGGAAGTTTTTGCTAGTATTTTTTCGATGACATCTTAATCTTCAGCCCTGACGTGGCTTCCCACATACATCTTAAAGTGGTTTTAGAAGTTTTGAAGGAGAACCAATACTATGCTAAATTGTCTACGTGCTCTTTTTGACAAACCAAGGTGGAATACTTAGGCCATATAATATGAATATGGCCCCAGCCTTACAATATGAATGACCCAAGAAAGATTTAAGCAATTTCGGATTTGCCCCAGCCTTATAATATGAATGAACCGAGAGGGTTTTTGGGCCTAACAGGTTTCTATAAGAGATTTGTGCCCTGTTGAGGGATTATTTCTAAGCCCTTGATTGACCTACTCAATAAAGATGGGCTTTGTTGGTCGTAGAGGGCCTCAGAAGCCTTCTAGAAACTCATGAAGACTATGTGCAAATCACCGGTACTTTTCTTGCCAGATTTTGGAATTCCATTTTGCTTTTTGCATTGAAACAGATGCATGTGGAAAAGACTTAGGAGCTGTTTTACAACAAAACAAGAAACTTGTGACTTATTTAAGCAAGGCATGCAACTCTAAGAAGATGAGATTGTTCATCTACGAAAAGGAACTCCGGACACTCCCCATGGTAATAACAAAATGAAAGCTATATATTCAAGGCAAGCCTTTTGTCATCAAAACCGGTCAATGGAGTATGAAGTTCATTCTGGATTAGATGGCCACTACTACATTACAACAACTACAACAAAAAGGGGTGACCAAGTTACTTGGGTTGGATTTCACTATTGAGTACAAAAAGGGAAATGAAAATGTAGTGGTTGATGCCTTGTACATGCAAAGTCGTGTTTAGAGACCATTATGTGTTGAGTGCACAATATCCTCTTCATGGATGCAAGAAGTTGTTAGGAAATCACTAGTTTAACGCAGCAGAATTTAAAATTTGATTTCCCTTTTCTAGATCGTTCTTCGTTTAATGCAATAAACACGTGAAGTAGTTTGACGGTTATACCTTGATGATCAATAAGATCGTCGCTTTGACCGTCAACGGAGAGTAGTTTAGTGCGCAAGCCGTCCACGCGTCCGGCCTCTATCGCTAATCCACACGAATCCCTTGCCGGAATCCACCTTGGATTGCTATTGGAAAACTCCGGTTGCTAGACCGGCTTTTTTCCTCTCTCACAAACTCACTATAGGTTGCTCTCTATTTTAAACAAGAACTATGAGCTCTTGCAATTGTGATGTACAAAAGAGTTTGACACCCGCCTTTTATTTATAGCTAGAAGTGGCGCCCTATATGTGTGTAGGAGAAGAAAACATTTTCCCAATAAAATAAGGAAAATCTTCTAGATTGATTTATCTCTTTTATTGTAATTAATTTTGCCAATATCTTATTATTGACGGTGATTTTTACGATATATATGATATTATTTCGTAGCAATTTCCTTCGTGTTTTATTACTTTTTATAGAAAAGTGAGGGTTTAAATGGAATATTGCAAGAATGCGTATTGAAACGATTAAAGTGCAAACTCGAGCTTATTACGTGATTTTATTAGTGATTTTTCATCAATATATATGGTTCTACATTTTGCACGTTTCTATTATCTTGTAGGTACAATTTGCATGGCAAGGAATGAGCTGAAAAGATGTTTGATTGAATATTAAATGGAAGGAAGGAGATGCAAGTCGAAGGTAGAATGAAGATATGATGAGCTGAACGTGCGTCTGTTGCTCCGTCTGGCTGGACGGGCATCTGAAGAAGTGGACGGGCGTCCAGAGGAGCTGTTTGATTCAGGGAATTGAGATTTTTAGTGGACGAGCGTCTGATAATACATAGGACGGGCGTATGATCCAGCTCGGCCCGACTCGAAGATTTCAAGCAACTAGGGACGGGCGCCCAAAGATAGTGAGCAGCGCCCAAAGTGGCCGACTTAGCAGAACCGACTTATTTTTCTATATATATGCGCATTGCTTAAACCCTATATACCACAATTACACACCATACATTGAGAAAACCCTAAACCGAGCAAAGTTAGGCTCGGTCGACCAAGCCCTGGTGCTCGGTCGACCGAGGGTTGTTTTATTTTTTATTTATTTATTTTGTTCCGTTCCTGGATTGTGCGGATGACTGGGGGCTGAGCAGTTTTTTCAAGTTCTGTGAAACCGTTTCAGCAGGTTCTTTATTTTCAATCTTTGGTTTATTTTGTGATTTTAATTAAAGTCGTATCTTTTCTATGCTTATGTGTTATGCAATTTAAATTGAGAGATGTATTGCTGTTGATGTTTACTATGTGATGAGAATTGGTGTAAACCTAGATCACTATAGGAAAGATTAGATCTTTAACCTATATATACGAGAGTTGTTAGGTTAGAAATCTAGGTTGCTAGATTGAATAAATCTTACACCTTGGTTATGAAAGCGTTAATCTTTAAGGATCGAGAGATGATGAGATTAATAGACGAATTATCTAAGAGATTAGAAATTCATACTTTTGATAGGTGAATCACAATTTTAGTTAAATCTTCACAAGATAACCTTAGAGAGGAAATTGAGGGTTGCGGGAACGGTGGATCATTGCTTGCTCGTTGTTTAATCACCATGATCATCGTCACAACTTTATAGTTGTTTATTGTTTTCTTTTCTAGTTTATAGTTTAGATTTAGGTTTCGCAACTATCTTTCCTGGCTTTGGATTGACAACCCTCTGTCCAGTTTATTGTTTCTTCATTTTCGTTTAGTTATTTTTCGTGACAACCTTTAAAAAAATTAAGAACTAGACCAATCTCGATTCCCTGTGATTCGACTCCGGTTTTAACTACTATACTACGATCCCTGCACTTGGGGTAAACCAGATTATTTTATTACTTGTTTGTTTTGCTTAGATAAAATCCGAGACACTTATATTGAATATAATTATCTTATTACCATAAATCTATTTTCCAAAATCAATTAATATCTTATATTAATATTATGGTAATCTTATTAATTAAAATGCACAATCCAAGTGTATCTTATACACACCAATGTGGCGCCCCAATAGTCAAGAGATTGACTTCCGGAATATTCTTTAATTAATATCTTGTATTTTATTTATTCATAATAAATAAATACCACCATATTAATTTACCACTATAACCTTTATAGTCTAGAGATAAACTTTCCTTATTTGGTTATCAACTATAACCGCATTTTAATCCGACTCGATGTTCATATGTGTGTGACCCGATAGGCTTCCGAATATGTTGGCCGTAGACACAAAGTGCAATTTACTAAAATGCCCTTCATACCTAACAATCACGGGATAGCGTCTAGCAACACACCGTGACCCCCAATCATCGGAAAAGTCAAAAGCAATGACTACTACCTTTCATATGAAGCAGTTACCGTGTAACTTACAATCCTATCGCTGAAATAATATCCATACGATCGTATCTCGAGTGTCAATACATTAACGATCGTATCTTATAATCTGGATATCATGCTCTCTTGGAATAACACATTTACTCCCACTTGCAAAGATTCTCGAGAGCTAGACATTCCTTATAAGAAGGCCATTTCGGATATTCGATCCGAATCATAGGATACGCGATTCCCGGACGACCAATCATGTATACTTCGCATGCTTCAATATCACACACAATCACTACCGCATGATCGCCCCGTAGTTAGGAGAAATCTCAATAGTGTCAAAGCATGACAATCCACACAGTGATGCCATGAAGACTCCGGTCAAAAGGATAGTTACACAACCGCCACATAGTGTGACACTTAATGTAAGTGGGTCAGTCTAACGTACGCATTCTTTAATACACGTCCACGTACAGTCCAAGTGTCCTTACACTTCGATAGACGAGATCTATCCCTATCTTCTAAAAGATAGAAGACATCCAATACGTGCTAGTCTGACTATACTATCAATGTCCCATTTGATAATATGTAAGACTAGAGACATTTAAATACCAACCTTGTTATAGTGATTAGAGATCTCATCAACCACAATCACTATCATGGTTTCTCTATCACAGATTGACACTAAGGACGTTACTATATATATACAACAAATAATATGAAGACAAACAATATATAATAACATAAGTGCTTTTATTAATCATAATAAAGTTATTACATGAACTAAATAGACTGTAAATGACCCGACCCGGTCGGATCCGGTCCAACCCGATTGGGTTTAGGACACCTTTCCAACAATCTCCCACTTTGCCTAAAGCCAATCACCCATATGCCTAAGCCCGTGCAAGTGAACATGTTTCTCATGCTTAGCTTGAGACAATACCTTGGTTAACGGATCAGCTATGTTATCATCCGTGTGGACTTTCTCTATCTTTACATCTCCTCTATCTACTATCTCTCTAATCAAGTGATAGCTCCATAGCACATGTTTGGACTTCTGATGAGACCTTGGTTCCTTTGACTGAGATATCGCTCCATTATTATCACAAGATGAGGCACTTTGGACCTTCAATGGAGGGAACCACACCAAGTTCAGTAATGAACTTCTTCATCCAAGCTGCTTCCTTTGCCGCCTCCGAGGCTGCTATGTATTCGGCTTCCGATGTAAAGTCTGCAGTAGTCTCCTGCTTGGAACTCTTCAAGCTCACTGCTCCGCCATTAAGCGTGAAAACAGATCCAGATTGCGACTTAAAGTCATCTTTGTCAGTTTGGAATCTAGCATTTGTGTAACCTCGTAATACTAAATCATCGTTCCCGAAAACCAGTAACATATCCCTAGTACGTCTCATGTACTTAAGGATATTCTTGACAGCAATCCAGTGACCATCACCTGGATTGGACTGGTACCTACTAGTCATACTAAGAGGGTACGAGACATCTGGTATTGTGCATAACATGTCATACATGATAGAACCGATTGGCGAAGCATAAAGGACTTTACTCATTTGTGCCCTTTCCTCCTCTGTCTTAGGACTCATTCCCTTTGATAGATAGAACCCATGTGACATGGGCAGCAATCCTTTCTTGGACTGCTCCATGCTGAATCTCTTTAGCATAATGTCTATATAGGTGGATTGCGACAGACCAAGAAACCTTTTAGATCTATCTCTATAGATCTTTATTCCTAGAATATAGGCTGCATCGCCCAAGTCCATAATTGAGAAGTTCTTGGATAACCAAGCTTTGACTGATTGTAACATAGACACATCATTCCCTATGAGCAATATGTCATCTACATAAAGCACTAAGAACACAATGGCACTCCCACTAACCTTCTTGTAAACACAGGGCTCATCTTCGTTCTTGATGAAATCAAACTGTTTGATTATTTCATCAAAGCAAAGATTCCAACTCCGAGAAGCTTGCTTTAACCCATAAATGGATCTTTGCAGTTTACACACCATCCTGGCGTCATTGGTTGTGAAACCCTCAGGCTGTGTCATATACACTTCCTCAGACATGTTCCCGTTAAGAAAAGCTGTTTTCACATCCATCTACCAGATTTCGTAATCATGGTATGTTGCAATAGCAAGCAAAATTCTAATGGATTTTAACATGGAAACAGGCGAAAAGGTTTCGTCATGGTCAACTCCTTGTCTTTGCTTATATCCTTTTGCCACTAACCTAGCCTTGTAGGTAGTCACATTACCGTCCATGTCGGTCTTTCTCTTAAAGACCTAATTACACCCTATAGGAACTATTCCCTCAGGTAGATCAACTAAGTTCCAAACTTGGTTGTCTTTCATGGATTCCATTTCAGAATTCATGGCTTCTAGCCATTTCTCTTTGTCATGCCTTAATAGCACTTCCTCATAAGTTCTAGGGTTCTCATCTTCTATGAGATACATGCCAGTGTACCTTTCGGGTTCACGGCATTCCCTGGTGGATCTTCGAGGTGCTAGTGTGTCCACGGTAGAGGGTGGCCGTACATCTGTATGTGGCGTCTCCTCTATTTCAGCCAACGGACTGTTATCCGTAAGTGGTTCTCGAATTTCTTCAAGATCAATTTTACTCCCACTGACCCTATCCAGAATAAATTCTTTTTCTAGAAAGTGTCCAGTCCAGGAAACAAACACCTTTTGTTCCAGAGGATGGTAAAATTGAATCCTCTAGTTTCTCTAGGATATCCCACAAACAGACATTTGTCGGATCTGGCCTCTAATTTGTCAGGCATCATCCGCTTCATATAAGTTGGACAGCCCCAAGGTTTAAGATATGCCAGATTGGGTTTCTTCTTGGCCCATACCTCGTATGGCATAGAATCAACCGTCTTTGATGGAACTCGGTTCAGTGTATAGGCTGCGGTTTCTAGAGCATACCCCCAAAACGATTTTGGAAGAACTGCGTAGCTCATCATGGATCGTACCATGTCCAACAAAGTACGGTTCCTCCTCTCAGATATGCCATTCATTTGAGGCGTCCCGGGAGGGGTCCATTCAGGTAGAATCCCATTCTCCTTTAAATAACTTTGAAACTCTCCATCTAGGTATTCTCCGCCTCGATCGGATCGAAGCGTTTTGATTTCTTTACCTAGTTGTTTCTCCACTTCACTTCTGAATTCCTTGAACTTTTCAAAGGCTTCAGACTTATACTTCATTAAGTATATATTACCATAGCGAGAATGGTCATCAGTGAAAGTGATGAAATAAGAGTATCCTCATTTGGCTTGAATTGACATTGGGCCACACACATCAGTATGTATGAGCTCAAGCAATTCATTGGATCTTATCCCTTTGCCACTAAAAGGTGACTTTGTCATCTTGCCAAGTAAACAAGCTTCACATGTATCAAACGATTCGTAACCGAATTGATCCAACATTCCATCTTTATGGAGTTTGGAAATGCGATTCTTATTTATATGGCCAAGTCTACAATGCCATAAGTAGGATTCATTCAAGTCATTTGTTTGGCTTTCTTGTTATTTATATTAAGTACGTCAACATTCATATCTAATATGTAGAGACCATTGTTAAGTATGCTAGTACCATAAAAGATTCCATCACGTGAAAAAGAACAACATTTATTCTCAAACGTAAATGAAAAACCATCAACATCTAATGCGGAAATAGAAATAATACTCTTTGTAAGAGCAGGAACAAAATAACAGTTACTAAGTTCAAGTACTAGCCCACTGGGCAATGAAAGAAAATAAACTCTTACGGCTAGCGCAGCAACACTTGCTCCATTTCCAATGCGTAGGTCCACCTCTCCTTTCTTCAGATCTCTAGTTCTTCTTAGTGCCTGCATATTCGTACAAATATGAGAACCACAACCAGTTTCTAATACTCAGTGGTTAGACTTAGAAGAAGTAATGTTGATCTCAATCATAAATATACCTGAAGTCGAAGCATCAGAATGCTTCTTCTTGGTACTCAAGAAGCTTTTGCAGTTTCTCCTCCAATGTCCGGTCTCACCGCAATGGAAGCAAGCATCCTTGGATTTGTCTTTTGCTATCTTAGGCGTTGGCTTTGGTGCATCCTTCGCCTTCATGGACTTTTTCTGGGCTTTTTCCTTGCCCATACTTGAAGTGACCAGCAACACTTGCTTTCCCTTCCCCACAGTGCCCTCAGCAGTTTTCAACATGTTCATTAACTCCGCAAGGGAGCAATCTATCATGTTCATGTAATAGTTCATCACAAACTGCGAGAATGAATCAGGTAGAGATTGCAGAATCAAGTCAATACTCAACTCTCGTTCCAACTTGTGGCCCAGCTTCCCAAACCTCTCTATGTACCTGATCATCTTAAGCACGTGTGACCCAACAGCAGTCCCGGATGCCATCTTACAACCTAACAGGGCCTTTGAGACCTCGTACCTCTCAGTGCGATACTGAGAAGCATAAAGTTCCTTCAGGTGGACCATGATTGAGTAGGCGCCCATAGACTCATGCTGTTTCTGCAGTTCAGGTGTCATAGAAGCAAGCATGATGCATGTAGCATCAGTACTGTCAGAATAGTGCTTGTTATACTTCTCGACAGCATCTGCAGCCGAACCCTCATCGGGCTTTTCCGGTAGGGCCACGTCCAAGACATATCCAATCTTCTCGTGCCTCAAAATGATTTTGAGGTTTCTTTCCCAATCGAGAAAATTAGTTTCGTCAAGTTTGTTTTCGATGATAAAACGAAGGTTCAATTTGTTTGACATTTTCTACAACAATAAATAAAGATAGAATAAGTAAAAGCTCATGTATAAAAACCCTAAATTTACACTTAAAAATTTTATAATGTTTTACTCCCACTAGCCAACTATTCTCAATTGACTTTCAAGAATTTAAATAATTCTTTAGTGGATGGAATCCTATCTAGTTGACTCGATCCCCGACGTGGGCCGATCGACCGGGTCAATTTCGAAGGTGGGTACTAATTACCGATCGAATCTTATTCGATTTCCATTGGTTGACTAGTCAACTCTTTGACAGTTCACATCTCTATGTGATAGCCACCCCTTGTCTCTAAAATCAGACGGTCCTGACGTGGGCCAATCACCGCAAGATTCTTAGTCGAGTTGTAACCCAAATATTCATGAGATCTCATAACGATCATATCTCGATAATGACGATATACCCGTGATAGATCAACTCCCGACGTGGGCCGATCAGTTGGATCCGAACAAGGGCTCTTCACCGTTATTATAATATCGGGAGACAATTTTGGCTCGATTTTTGGCGTGGGAATAATTTTAAATTAATTCACTTAATTAATTTGGTTTAATTATGGTCTCATCTACTATGTGCATATTACTACGATATCATATAAAGTAAAACATACACAACATTCCGCGCACAAAATAACCGGTATGATCATGGACTTTTCCTAGGTGCGGTTTCGAATACAAACTGACGAAACCACGGGTCACAAACTAAGGGTATCTGCAACCGCCAATAGGATCTTTATTGCTATACGCCAATGGGTTCTTTATCTCTCCTTGATCTTCATCTTCTTGCTCCATTCTTGTTACATAATAATTTATCTAATAAATAATTACACCCGCCGCACACGGGGGGAGCTAACGGGAATGGAAAAAATGCAAAAAGTAAACTAGGTCACGTTCTTCATAACGGCCTAGGAAAATTTTTCAAAAACCAACATAAAGAAAACATTCTCATCTATCCTATTGGTCGAGTCCATGATCAATCGGGGTCTATATAATCACATTATATCTACACATCTAATCCATACAATTTTATCTTATGAAAAAGATTAAATTCTAATTTTAACTACTTATGCGTCTTTATTTTATCACATCAAATAATTAAATAACTTTTAATTAATTATATGACTTAATCGAAAATTAAAATTAACATTTAATTTTAAATCGATTTTAATTTCAATTAAATTTGAACTATTCAAAATAAAATTATAATTATAAAGTCTCCTATTTGTTTCCTTTCCAAAACTAAATTTGGCTTAGGCCTGGCTACTTTCCAAAATCAAAATTTTAGAAGTGGCATAGGCCTAGGCCTTTTACAAATCAAATATTTGAAAGGGGCCTAGGTCTATTCTAAATCAAATATTTGGAAAGGCCAAATAATTTTGGTTTAGGCCTGGCCACTTTCCAAAATCAAAATTTTGGAAGTGGCATAGGCCTAGGCCTTTTACAAATCAAATATTTGAAAAGGGCCTAGGCCTATTCCAAATCAACATGCCATATGGTTTTCCAATGGCCCAAACTATTTGAACCATTGGTTGGCCATATGACACAACTAAACAAACGAGATATCTATGCACAATAAATATCACAAAACGAAAAGGGTCGATCTCCCCCATTGGAAGAGGACAGCCGACGGACGGCAGCCCTAAGGCCACCGCCGCAGAGGAGTGGGCCGCCGCCAGTCGGCCGAGCCCCCCAAAACCCTTATCTTTTTTGTTTTTTTTTTGTTTTAACATCTCGTGATTTAAATCTTGCATCTATCGATTAATTACTACGCAATTAAATCATTCTTATTGCTTAAGCTCGAAACCTTTCTCTGATACCACTGTTAGGAAATCACTAGTTTAACGCAGCGGAATTTAAAATTTGATTTCCCTTTTCTAGATCGTTCTTCGTTTAATTCAATAAACACGTTAAGTAGTTTGACGGTTATACCTTGATGATCTATAAGATCGTCTCTTTGACCGTCAACGGAGAGTAGTTCAGTGCGCAAGCCGTCCACGCGTCCGGCCTCTATCGCTAATCCACACGAACCCCATGCCGGAATCCTCCTAGACCGGCCTTTTTCCTCTCTCACAAACTCACTATAGGTTGCTCTCTATTTTACACAAGAACTATGAGCTCTTACAATTGTGATGTACAAAATAGCTTGACACCCACCTCTTATTTATAGCTAGAAGTGGCGCCCCATATGTGTGTAGGAGAAGAAAACATTTTCCCAATAAAATAAGGAAAATCTTCTAGATTGATTTATCTCTTTAATTATAATTAATTTTGTCAATATCTTATATTGAATATAATTATCTTATTACCATAAATCTATTTTCCAAAATCAATTAAATCTTATATTAATATTATGGTAATCTTATTAATTAAAGTGTACAATCGAAGTGTATCTTATACACACCAATGTGGCGCCCCAATAGTCAAGAGATTGACTTCCGGAATATTCTTTAATTAATATAATTTGTATATAATTAATATCTTGTATTTTATTTATTCATAATAAAAAAATACCACCATATTAATTTACCACTATAATCTTTATAGTCTAAAGATAAACTTTCATTATTTGGTTATCAACTATAACCGCATTTTAATCCGACTCGATGTTCATATATGTGTGACCTGATAGGCTTCCGAATATGTTGGCCGTTGTTGGAAATAAAATTTATGTTTTGATGATAATTCATCTTATTTATTATAATGTTATCTTAACCCCATTTGATGAAGTCTGTCAAGCCAATTTGTTATAGTGGAAAGCTAAAAGATGTCTAGAATCGAATGTATAAGTTTTATTAGAGTCCGATTTTTGTATAGGTTACATCGGACAAGTCATCGTAATTAATAGTGTGTCGTAAAAGCGGCGGGAATCAATTAGAAAAGCGGAAATCATCAAGACAAACAAAGCGACTCGGAATACACCTACCATGAAGAAGGTAAGTTATTTGAGAGATTCTGAGACTCAGTTGGCTTATCTAGAAGATGGAAGAACTGAGGGACACAGACTCAGTTATTGAAGAATGAAGAACTGAGGGTTCAAACTCGGTTATGAAGATTAAAAGTCGAGACTGTGAAGTTGGACTTCAGGCAAGATTGTGGTGACCTGAACTGACTTTATAGATCTTGTATGAAGACCTAAGAATCATAAGGACAATGAATTCTTAGATGATAAATGCATCATGGTGTACTCTGATTAAGTCAATTGTAATCAGATAAAAACTGGAGTACTGATATTTGAAAAAGAATAAAAATCTCAGTTAATGCTCCAAGTCAGCTAGGAAATTAACAAGTGAAAAACTGACAAGGAAACTCAGTTTTATAAGTCAGCCATCCAACAGACTGAAAGTACAGTTGAACGTTGTAAAGAAAGAAATTTCATTGGATGAGTCACTGACACAGCAGGAACGGTCAGAAAATATAACCGTTGTGAGATATACAATTCAAATTAAAGCCAGATGAACGTTGGACTTCACACTATAAATAGAAGACTTTGCACCAACAACAAGAAATAGAGAACAGAGCATATACAAGAATTAACAAGCAATTTGTGCACTCTATTTGAATTGTTATCATTACTGAACTACAACAAGATCATATCTAGTATTTCATCAAGTGTTCAAAGCTACAAAGAATTTATCAAGGATTCAACACTTTGAAGAACCACAAACAAGAATCAACTTATTGATTCTCAGCCCAACTTTGATCCTATTTCAAAGGTTTAGAGTGTGAAGCAAACCAGGAAGGTTTTGTCAAGGACAGTTGTGACAAGCAGTCGGGTAGACTGTGTTTGTGGTGGTAGTTGGTGAAGAGGCAATACTACCCTCTAAGGACCAGTGGTTCAAACAATTGAAGAGCAGCAATTCTACCTGTTCTACAACTGTTTAGATAGTGAAGCTAGGGATTAGCCAAGGACTATTGTTTAGGACTTTTTGTAACAGTTCATCTCAAGAAGTTCTAGTGGAATTTTCCTCCGCACCATAGGGGAAGAGAGGACGTACAGGATTACATCACCTGGAACCTCTATAACATCCGCCTCATTTACTTTACGCATTTACTTATTTATTTAGCATTTACTTACAGCATTGTGATAATTGATTGTTATACAACTCACAGTCACAACTGACATTCACCAGTTTTCACAACACTCAGTTTTCATAACAGAACAACAAGATCATTTTAAAGGCTAAAATCTTATCCATTTGCGCGGTTGACTCGCAGACTTTAAGTCGCTTTGATTTAATCTCTCACTTAACTCCACACAAGTTTTATCTGAACCATAATTTGTTTTAAACTCAGTTTTTGGTGACAAGTTTATTCACCCCCCTCTAAACTTGTGTTAGCCTTTCCAAGGGACCAACAATTGGTATCAGAGCAGTGTTTCTTTAACCAGATATCATTCGCTCGTTATCCTCTAGTTGCTTTTATTTGAAAGCTATGTTTTAATTTATCTGTCAGTCTTCACTCTCTCACAATGGATAACAATCAATATGCAAGACAAATGCTTATGTGCAACATGGACAGATTTGATGAATACAAACGTCGTATGCAGGCATTCCTAGCAGCTACTCATGATGAAATGATGGATGTTCTCACTGATGGACCAATCCAGATCACCTACATGCAAACTGAAGGTGGCAGACAAGTTCAAGTTCCAAAACCCAAAGCTGAATGGAATAGTGATGATCGCAAGCGAAACAATCTCAACAATGTTGCCATGGACTTTATCCTCAGAACCCTTGACAGCAACATGTACTTGAAGGTGAAAGAATGCACAACTGCCAAAGAAATGTGGGACAAACTTCGCTTAGTTTGTGAAGGCAGATTCAATCAAGGAAAATAAAATTTCTGTTGCAAAGCAAAAGTTTGAGAATTTCAAGATGAAATCTGGAGAAACCATTGATCAAATGGAGACAAGATTCAGTGCTATTATGGATGAATTAGATCTACTCAAGATTGAATACTCAAAGAAAGTCATCAATACGAGAATATTGAAGGCATTGCCAATGTGCTGGAAAATGAAGGTCACTGCCATGGAAGAATCTAGGAGACTTGATGTAGAAGATTCATTCAAGATCTTTTCAGATCTGAAAGCTTATGAATTCAGTGAAGATTTCACAACCACAGCTGCAATAATCAAAGCTCTGGAAGAACCCAAGACCACAGACTTGCAAAGAAGATCAAATGAGATTCAAGAAAACTCATCTAACAATATTCATGAATTGGATGAAATGGAAGAACAAATGGCTCTAATGATGAACAGAATTCGAAGAATGAAGAGTGGACATCCAGTCACTCAAAAGTTCATCAAAAGGACTCTTGAAAAAAGAAAAGATGATGAATACCTCTGTTTCAACTGCAAGAAACCAGGACACTATAAAGCCGAATGTCCAGAACTGATCAAGAAGACACCACCAAGGAGAGTTGGTAGAAGAGCACTTCTTGCTGGAGATGAATCAGATTATGAAGCTGGTACTGAAAGATTGTCAGATGACACAGCTTTGATGGCACACATGGAAGATCCAAATGAGGTATGTGAATCAAACTTTAAATACTCCTCAGCTCAGATTTCCATGATGAATGCATGTTCTTCGACTGCTGACTCCAATCCAAAAAATCTAGAATTAGAAGAAACTCTTGATGAATTGATGAATCAGCTAGTAACTATACAAGCTGGTTATGAATCAATCAAAGCTGAGAAAGAAAGTCTAAATCTTGAAGTTGAAAGATTGAAGTCTGAACTAAAAATGTTGAAACTGACTAAAACTAATAAAGAAAAGATTCAGCATCAGTCTAATGCATTAGCAGCAGCAACTGAATCGTTTGCTCAATCAAGTTCAATTACTGGATTCAAATATGGAAAACCATATAGAGACAGAACTGGGTTAGGATTTGATACACAGCAATCTTCGAAGAATGGAACTAGCAAACCCGTTGGGCTAAATACCAAAACTGGTATTAAGTTTGTAGTTGAGCAAGTTCCACAGGCTGAGAAAATTGCTGAACCAGTAAAAGCCAGTATCACACAGGATAAATCAGTTTTCTAAGAAGACAACTGTATCTACCTACAAATTTAAATCAAATGGTAGACCAGCTGTATTCAATAGAATCCAACACGGCAAATCAACTGCCAGATCCACAAAAACCAATGAAGTCAGGAACCAAAAAAATTACAATCAAAACAATTCCAAGAATGTCAATCATTCAAAGATTCACACATTTAGGGGGAAAGGAAGGTTATATCCCTCTGATGATGATTGGAATTTTACTGAATTTGTTAATAAAACTGATAATGACAATCATTCCGCACGAAAACTTATCACAAGTTTCGGGCCCAAAACTCAAAGCAGAGGACTAATCACGCTTCAAGATAAGTCATAGTACAAAGGTCAATACTGAGACCTCGATGCATGAAGGAATGATGGTTACCACTCCAGTTTTAATAACAAAAATCAACATGGAAACAAATTACAGTCAGAAGATCTGAGAAATCATATAAATAAGACACAGTCCAAACACAGATACTATGGGAGTGTGGCTTACATATATGAAAACAAGTGCAACAATATCCGAAGAATTCCAAAAGGATATATTCCCAGAGTTGTACTGACAACTGACCCTCATGGACCCAAACTGAGTTGGGTACCTAAAAATTTCTAATTTTCACTGCAGGATATATGGTACTTTGACAGTGGTTGCTCTAGACACATGACTAAGAGCAAAGACTGTCTCAGTAATTTTGTTGAAAAGAATGGACCAAAAGTTAATTTTGGAAGCAAAGATAAACCAGGTTACACCAGAGGCTTTGGCACCTTAATCAGAAATGGGCTTACAATCAAGAACGTATCTTATGTAGAAGGACTACACTACAATCTACTCAGCACAAGTCAATTTTGTGATATGGGATACAAAGTTACTTTTGATAAGGAATTCTGCGTTGTCATCAGCGAATCAGCTTGTCAAGTTGTCCTAGCCGGAAGAAGGAAGGAAAACATGTATGTGGTAGATTGGACAACAGCCGTCGCTGAAACTTGTTTGCTTGTGCATACCAAATCAGAAATCAGTTGGCTATGGAACAAGAAACTGAGTCATCTCAACTTTGATGACATCAATACACTTGTTAAGAAGCAGCTAGTCATTGGACTACCAGAGATATCATATAAGAAGGACAGCTTATGTGATGCGTGTCAACAGGGAAAACAGACAAAGGCAAGTTTCAAGACTAAGTCTCAGCATTCAACAACCAGACATCTAGAATTGCTTCATTTGGACTTATTTGGACCTATTACACCAATTAGTATCAGTGGAAAGAAGTATACATTGGTGGTAGTAGATGATTTTTCAAGATATACTTGGGTAATCTTTCTAACCAAGAAAAGTGAAACCAAGAAAAAACTCACAGAACTTCTTAAAAGACTTCAGAATCAGAAAGGAGTTTCAGTTGTGAAGATAAGATCAGATAAAGGAACTGAATTCCTCATCAGTGTGATTTTAGAATACTGTGAAGAGAATGGTGTTTTACACCAACTTGCTGCCACAGGAACACCTCAACAAAATGGTGTAGCTGAAAGAAGAAACAGAACACTCAAAGAAAATTTGGAAGGACTATGATTTGTGAAGCTAAACTACGAAAGATATTGGGCGTAGCGATAAACACGACTTGCTATACTGTAACGAGCTCTCATGAACAAAAGAGACACTAAAAGGCTCCTTATGAAATTTGGAATGGAAGAAAACCAAATGTTTCATACTTTCATGCATTTGGAAGCAAATGTTTCATACACAATAATGGAAAAGATCAACTTCATGTTTTTCAACCCAAAGCTGATGAAGGAATTTTTCTAGGATATTCAAGTGTCAGCAAAGCATTCAGAGTATTGAATAAAAGGACACTCAAGCATGAAGAATCAATACATGTGGTATTTGATGAACCAAATTTTCCTGATGAAACAACTGAAGACCGACCAGAACCAGTTCATCAGTCTCAGTTACCAATCATACCAGAACCTGTTTCAGTTGATGTTGGAAGACTACAAATTTCAGAATGTTCAGATCAAGATCAGCCTCAGTTTCCAACTACTCAACAATTTGAACAACCTCCATCAAATTCAGTAGAACAAATTCAAGAACCAGTTTTTGAAGAATCAGTTGAACAAAATACAAATCAGCAAATACAAACTCACACACATCAATGGATGAAAGATCATCCTGAAGAACAAGTTATTGGTGATACTCAAGATGGAGTTCGAACAAGACATCAACTAGATGCTGTTGGAATAGTGTCCTAAACCCAATCGGGTTGGACCGGATCCGACCGGGTCGGATCATTTCTACTATTTCTTTATGTTTATACATATATTAAATGGCTTTTCGTTGTCATATATATGTTCTTTTAAAGAAACGATTATGAATTGTTATATGATAACGCCCTTAGTATTAAATCGTGATAGAGAAACCATGATAGGCGATTATGGTTGATGAGATCTCTAATCACTTTAATAAGTTTGATACTTAAATGTCTCTCAGTCGATGTACTATTAAACATGGCATTGATAGTATAAATAGACTAGCACGTATTAGATGTCTTCGTCTTTAAGGGCGTGGATAGATCTAGATCTATCGAAGTGTAGAGACACTTGGACCATGACGTGGACGTGTATTAGAGAATGCGACGTTAGATCGACCCACTTACACGGATAAGTGTCACACTATGTGGCGGTTGTGTAATTATCCTTTTGACCGAGTCTTCATGGCATCACCGTGTGGATTGTCATGCTTTGACACTATTGAGGTTTCCCCAGCCACGGGCGATCATGCGGTAGTGATTGGGTATGATATTGAAGCATCGCGGAGTATACATGATTGGTCGTCCGGGAATCGCGTATCCTATGATTGGGATCGAATATCCGAAATGGCCTTCTTATAAGGAATGTCTTATTCTCGTGAATCTTTGCAAAGTGGGAGTAAACGAGTTACTTGAGAGAGCATGATATCCAAATTATAAGATACGGTCGTTGATGTTTTGACACTCGACTAACGACCGTATGGATATTATTACAAATGATAGGATTGTAAGTTACACGGTAATCGCTTTCACATGAAAGGTAGTAGTCATTGCATTTGACTCTTCCGATGATTGGGGGTCACGGTGTGTTGCTAGACGCTATCCGTGATCGTTAGGTATGAAGGGCATTTTCGTAATTTGCACTTTGTGTCTACGGCCAACATATTCGAAGCCTATCGGGTCACACACATATGAACATCCAGCCGGATTAAAATGTGGTTATAGACGATAACCGAATAAGGAAAGTTGATCTCTATACTATAAAGGTTATAGTGGTAAATTAATATGGTGGTATTTATTTATTGTGAATAAATATAATACAAGATATTAATTATGATGATTAATTAAATATGTATATTGATACATATATTTTCGAAATTAATGATATATGATATATATTGATTTTGCAAATTAATTAATCATAGCATTATATTAATTAAAGAATTTTCCATGAGTCAATTTAAGGAAAATTGGGGCGCCACTTTACTTGTGTGTATGACACACTTGGATTGTGCAATTTAATTAATAAGATTACCATAATGTTAATATGTGATATTAATTGATTTTGAGAAAAATAGATTTCTGGTAATAACATAATTTATAATCAATATAAGATATTGGAAAATCAAATTATGGAAAGAGAGATCAATCACATTAATTATTCTTCCTTATTTTTATTGGAAAATGTTTTCTTCTCCTCCACTCCAAGGAATAGGGGGCGCCCCTCATTAGTATAAATAAGAGGGCTTGCCAAGCTCTTTTGTACACCATTCTTCCAAGAGCAATTGTTCTTGTGAAAAAATTGCAAGAACTCATAGTTCTTGTGTAAAAAAGAGGGGCTTCCTATAGTGAGTTTGTGAGGAGGAAAAGTCCGGTCTAGCAACCGGGGTTTTCCGATAGCAATCCATGGTGGGATTCCAAGCGGGCTGTTTCGTGTGGACTAGCGGTAGAGGCCGAACACTTGGGCGGCTCCATCTTCGAACTACTCTCCTTAGACGGTCAAAGCGTCGATCTTTTAGATCAACCAAGGTAACCTCCGTCTTTAGTTTATTCGTTTACTACTTAAATGAAGTCGATCCTGGTTAAAAGGAAATAAAATTTTTGAATTCCGCTGCGTTCCCGCGTAGATTTCCTAACAGATGCAATGATAGCCATCCTTGAAGAAAACTAAATGAATGTGATACATAGCTATGCAAGAAAACCTCGGACTTCCGAACATTCTTAGGATAACTCATCTTCTCAATAGCTTCTGAAAGATCCAGATTGAGGCACATCCTACCAACCTAAGAACTCGAGCAATTCGAAAGATCCCAAAGACTGAGACGGATATGCAACTGAAAAACTAAATGAATTTTCAAGAAGCCCTGAGAAGAGCCTTGAAAGATCGAGATTGATGCTTAATTGAAGGTATTTGAAAATCCCAATTGGAACTTCAAGAAGCCTTAAAAATCCGTATGCTTTCATTCATCTGTGAAAACCTAAAGAACTTGACAAAGAACTAAAGAGCTTGCAAGATATTAGCTATGCAAGAAAACTCCAGATTGAAATAAATCAAGTATGGGAACTAGTAGATAAACCGATTCATGTCAATATCATTGGAACCAAATGGGTTTTCAGAAATAAACTTGATGAAGATGGAAAAGTCATTAGAAATAAAGCCAGACTAGTGGCCAAAGGATACTCTCAAGCAGAAGGCATAGATTTTGATGAAACTTACGCTCCAGTTGCAAGACTAGAAGCTATCAGACTCTTTATTGCTTATGCAGCTCATAAGAAATTCAAAGTTTATTAGATGGACGTTAAAAGTGCGTTTCTAAATGGAATTCTTGAAGAAGAAGTGTATGTTCAACAACCACCGGGATTTGAAATCAAGGATCAAACTGATAAGGTTTTCAGACTAAGGATAGCTCTTTATGGACTTAAACAAGCACCAAGAGCTTGGTATGAAACTCTATCTCAATTTTTAGTAGATAACGGATTTATCAAAGGAACAATCGACAAAACATTGTTCAGGATGAAGAATGGAGAAGACACTCTACTTGTTCAAATTTATGTTGATGACATCATCTTTGGATCGAAAATGAAACAATTTATGTGAGAAATTTGCAAGTTTGATGAAAAGCAAATTTCAAATGAGTATGATGGGGAATTAAATTATTTCCTAGGATTGCAAGTTAAACAACTAGTCGATGGAATCTTCATTCATCAAACCAAATATACAAGAGAACTTATCAAAAGTTTGGTATGGAGAAATCTCATGGAATTTCTACACCAATGGGGACGAACATCAGATTAGATGAAGATAAAGAAGGTAAAGATGTTGATCAAACACTCTACAGAAGGATGATTGGAAGCTTACTCTATCTTACAGCAAGTAGGCCAGACATATCTTTTACTGTCGGTGTTTGTGCAAGATTTCAGTCAAGACCAAAGAAAAGCCATCTCACAGCTTGTAAAAGAACTTTGAAATATCTAAAAGATCTGAGATGGAGTTGGTATTTGGTATTCAAAAGAAGGAGAATTCAAGCTGATTTCTTACTCAGATTCAGATTATGCTGGATGCAAAGTGGACAAAAAAAGCACATCAGGCACATGTCAGTTATTAGGAAATAGACTTGTGTCATGGTTTAGCAAGAAGCAAAACTCAATCTCAACTTCAACAGCAGAAGCTGAATATATAGCAGCTGGAAGTTGTTGTGCTCAAGTTTTATGGATCAGACAACAATTAAGAGACTATGGGATAGAAGAAGGAACAATTCCCATAATGTGTGATAACACAAGTGCAATTTCAATTACTGATAATCCAGTTTTACACTCAAGAACAAAGCACATTGATGTACGTCACCACTTTATAAGAGATCATGCAGAGAAGAAGAATATAACAGTTCTTTATGTACCTACTGAAGATCAGTTGGCAGACATCTTCACTAAGCCACTGGACAAAGAGAGATTTGCAAAACTAAGAACTGAGTTGGGAATAATCAAAGTCAGTTAAGCCAGAGATTCGTCAAGGGGATTAATCTTTGTTATGCTGGGTGCGCTCACTTAACAGACTAGTCATTGACATCAACAATCTCAAACTGACAAATTGGAAGAATTTGGCAAAACTAAAGAATTTGACAAGAACTGAATTATCTTTAAAACTGACCTCAGCATCAGCTTTTATATTTGGTCAAAATTTGATAAGATAGAATCAACAGCGGTTATATCGCATTAAATTGCCACAGTTCTTTTTGTCAGAACTTCGTGTGTACACCCTACGATTGTCAGAAAGCAGTACATGTATCGGTTATCAAAACCATCATGGAATTTGAAAAGTTGTACCATTCAACCGCCAGAATATCCCACCAATTTATTCAATCCCTATTCACACTATTTTTCTTTTTAATAAAAACAGACTCTTTTCAAACCTACCCTTCAAAATCAAATTTCTCTGTGTTCACACTCAAACATGGCCACCGCAATTGATTCGAAAGAAAGTCATTTAATCACAGAGATGGATGAACTAACACTCGAAATGTATGAAACTATGTGTCAAAACACTTTATTAGCCAGTTGTATACGAGACAAAATCGAAAAGCAGCCAGGATTGAACAACATTCTCGAAGTTCGCTTCAAAGAAAAATGAGATGTGGAAGGAATTTTGCAGTTTTGGCAAAATATGCGACTGATCAGGGACTCCTTGACTACTACAGTTCGTGGAGATCGCATTGTGATCAATGAAAGAATTATGAGATCACTCTTTGGGTTCGCAAATACAGCAGCAACCTCAACAGAGTTAGCAACCCTACCATTGGAGAAAGAAACTTTTCTCGCAATGATTACTTCGTCTACAGAACCAATCGTACCTGGGGTTCATGTCGATAAAATCAAGCCGGAATTTGGACATCTCAACAGATGGCTCAAGCCAAACACGTCATTGGAAAATCCAAAGGATTAATATACTTCGGAAGAAAATATTTTGCTAATGAACATAATGCGGGAGAACATTGAATTCAATTGGGCAAAGTTATGTAGTCAATCAATTCAAAAGCAATACTTTTGTGAATTAGAAAGTATGGCAAAAGCTCAAGTGAAGGACAAGTCACTAATGGCGATTCAGATCAAGAAAACTCTTAGTGGAATCATTCAATTTTATTTGGAAAGAATCAAGGAAGGAAAGGAAGCAAGGGAAACTGCATCAAAGGAAATCACAGAAACAACTTTTCAACATGAAGGAAAACGGTCAACTGTGTCTCAACAAAGAACCGAACACGAGAGGACCAAGCTTAAAATCAAGATTCACAGAAGAAAGATCAGTTGTAAGATGCTTGTACCCTGAAATCTCAAGTGTGATAGCACCTACTGAGGGGGAACAACAATTGACAACTGAAGATACTCAAGAGCATGTCACTGCTAACCTCACTTCTCAAACACAACAGCAGTCAGTTCAACAATCAACACCAGTTTTTGAAGCTGACAAAGTCATAAGGCTGATGAAAATGAAACTTCAACCAGAAGCTTCTCGTGATGCCAGTTTACAGATTGAAGAAAATTCACTCTTGGAGAAATTGGAAGTAAGAGATCTTTACTCTCTGTTTCCTATTAAGCAATTTCTGGCCAATAGTTTCAAAAGATTCACTGAGTTAGCAAAAAGAAAGGAATCAGGCATGTCATCTAAAGATAGTTTCCAGAAAAAGGATGATGATGATCATGATAGGCCAAGTAAAGAAGCTGATGATACTACAGTTTTGCAATCAATCACTCAATCACAACATCCAGTAACGCAAACTGTAACACATCAAGAAGCATTGTCTGTTGAAAACCAGACAACAGTCAATCAGCAAGCAGATGATGAAATCAGACAACTGATGGTTATTGATACTCAGGACAAGGATCAAATGGAAGCTACATATGATACCTCTGATTTTCTATCTAAGGAAGAATTGACCAAAGTTCATGACAATTTGAAAATAGTACTCAGTCAAAGAGATACACAGAATGGTCTTTTATCAAACATCTCTGAATATCTTGATTATAGAACTAGAACTGATGTTTCGGTTCATGCAAGACTAGAGATGATTCACAAAGCAAGTTCAAGTCTTCGCTTCGAAATCTGTTTTACTCAAACAAAGAACTTGAAGATTCAACCATTTGTAGATAGAGAAACTCATGCTCAAGCCCATTGGCATATTAATCAGCATATCTACGGGTTAGAAGCTCAACTTAAGGAAGTACTTGATTCTCAACGACAAATTTTAGAAGATCAAAAAGCAACCCATGCCCTGGTAGATCAGTTATATGATGCCAAAAAGGGGGAAGCTGAAGAAGAAAAGCTGAAATTACTCAGAGAAATGAAGAGACTTGAAGAAGAACTACAAAGATACAGATCAGATCCTAAATTTTTGAAGAAAGAGTTAACTGATGATCAACTTATTGCAAAATACAATCAACCTGGAGATAGAAGAGTTACTCTTACAAAGGATCTGTGGACGCAGTTTATCAAAGACTACAATCCTATCAAAGCCAAGTACAAGGATAGAACATTTGAAGAATCCTTGAACTACTTTTTGTCTGATATTTACTAAAAGCAAAAAATTGCACAACATAAGAAGAATCGAAGGATTGAAGATAAACTGAAGATCAAAGATAAGGTTGAACAAATGAAAACTGATATAACAGAATTTGAAAAATACTATCTGGAAGACTCAAGCTTACCCAAGCTAATTCAATGGAGAAGATGGAAAGAAAGTAGTCAAGTTGACTACAACAAGACCTTTTCAAAGGAAGACTCCAAACTTGAAGAAGATTTTCGTCTGTATGAAAAAACAAAAAGATATGATTTAGTTATGCAAAAAGCTAAGAAGAAGCTTAGTCTTTAATCATAGATATTTGAACAAAATGCTTGTATCCAGTTTTTGCTCATTCTATTGAAAACCAGTTTCCAGTTTTACAGTGTTTCTTATTGTATTGATCTTTAAGCTTTTCTTTTAGGGAGAGTTTTGGCATCATCAAAAAGGGGGAAATTGTTGGAAATTAAATTTATGTTTTGATGATAATTCATCTTATTTATTATAATGTTATCTTAACCCCATTTGATGAAGTGCTGAAGCCAGCTGTTATAGTGGAAAGTTAAAAGATGTCTAGAACTGAATGTATAAGTTTTATTAGAGTCTGATTTTTGTATAGGTTACATCAGACAAGTATTGTAATTAATAGTGTGTCGTAAAACTGAAAACTGGGAATCAATTAGAAAACTGGAAATCATCAAGACAAACAAACTGACTCGGAATACACCTACTGAAGAAGGTAAGTTCGCCGAGAATTCTGAGACTCGGTTGGCTTATCTAGAAGATGGAAGAAGCGAGGACACAGACTCGATTATTGAAGAATGAAGAACTGAGGGTTCAAACTCGGTTATGAAGATTAAAAGTCGAGACTATGAAGTTGGACTTCAGGCAAGATTGTGGTGACCTGAACTGACTTTATAGATCTTGTATGAAGACCTAAGAATCATAAGGACAATGAATTCTTAGATGATAAATGCATCATGGTGTACTACATTAAGTCAATTGTAATCGAGATAAAAGCGAGAATCTCGATATTTGAAGAAGAATAAAAATCTCAGTTAATGCTCCAAGTCAGTTAGGAAATTAACAAGTGAAAAACTGACAAGGAAACTCAGTTTTATAAGTCAGCCATCCAACAGACTGAAAGTACAGTTGAACGTTGTAAAGAAAGAAATTTCATTGGATGAGTCACTGACACAGCATGAAAGGTCAGAAAATATAACCGTTGTGAGATATACAATTCAAATTAAAGCCAGATGAACGTTGGACATCACACTATAAATAGAAGACTTTGCACCAAGAAATATATAACAGAGCATATACAAGAATTAACAAGCAATTTGTGCACTCTATTTGAATTTTTATCATTACTGAACTACAACAAGATCATATCTAGTATTTCTTCAAGTGTTCAAAGCTACAAAGAATTTATCAAGGATTCAACACTTTGAAGAACCACAAACAAGAATCAACTTATTGATTCTCAGCCCAACTTTGATCCTATTTCAAAGGTTTAGACTGTGAAGCAAACGAGGAAGGTTTTGTCAAGGACAGTTGTGACAAGCAGTCGGGTAGACTGTGTTTGTGGTGGTAGCTGGTGAAGAGGCAATACTACCCTCTAAGGACCAGTGGTTCAAACAATTGAAGAGCAGCAATTCTACCTGTTCTACAACTGTTTAGATAGTGAAGCTAGGGATTAGCCAAGGACTATTGTTTAGGACTTTTTGTAACAGTTCATCTCAAGAAGTTCTAGTGGAATTTTCCTCCGCACCACAGGGGAAGAGAGGACGTACATGATTACATCACCTGGAACCTCTATAACATCCGCCTCATTTACTTTATGCATTTACTTATTTATTTAGCATTTACTTACAGCATTGTGATAATTGATTGTTATACAACTCACAGTCACAACTGACATTCACCAGTTTTCACAACACTCAGTTTTCATAACAGAACAACAAGATCATTTTAAAGGCTAAAATCTTATCCGCTGCCGGTTGACTTAGTTTCAGCTTAAGTCAGTTTGATTTAATCTCAGCTTAGTCAGCTTAACTCCACACAAGTTTTATCTGAACCATAATTTGTTTTAAACTCAGTTTTTGGTGACAAGTTTACTCACCCCCCCCTCTAAACTTGTGTTAGCCTTTCCAAGGGACCAACAGCCGTAGACACAAAGTGCAATTTACTAAAATGCCCTTCATACGTAACGATCACGAGATAGCGTCTAGCAACACACCGTGACCCCCAATCATCGGAAGAGTCAAAAGAAATGACTACTACCTTTCATGTGAATCTGTTACAGTGTAACTTACAATCCTATCGCTGAAATAATATCCATACGATCGTATCTCAAGTGTCAATACATTAACGATCGTATCTTATAATCTGGATATCATGCTCTCTCGAAATAACACATTTACTCCCACTTTCCAAAGATTCTCGAGAGCTTGACATTCCTTATAAGAAGGTCATTTTAGATATTCGATCACAATCATAGGATACGTGATTCCCTGACGACCAATCATGTATACTCCGCATGCTTCAATATCACACCCAATCACTACCGCATGATTGCCCCGTGGTTAGGAGAAATCTCAATAGTGTCAAAGTATGACAATCCACACCGTGATGCCATGAAGACTCCGGTCAAAAAGGTAATTACATAACCACCACATAGTGTGACACTTAATGTAAGTGGGTCAGTCTAACGTACGCATTCTCTAATACACGTACACGTACAGTCCAAGTGTCCCTACACTTCCATAGACGAGATCTATCCCTATCTTCTAAAAGATAGAAGACATCCAATATGTGCTAGTCTGACTATACTATCAATGTCTCATTTGATAATATGTAAGACTAGAGACATTTAAGTACCAACCTTATTATAGTGATTAGAGACCTCATCAACCACAATCACTATCATGGTTTCTCTATCACAGATTGACACTAGGGACGTTACTATATATATACAACAAATAATATGAAGATAAACAATATATAATAACATAAGTGCTTTTATTAATCATAATAAAGTTATTACATGAACTAAATAGACTGTAAATGACCCGACCCGGTCGGATCCGGTCCAATCCGATTGGATTTAGGACACCTTTCCAATAGAAGTAACATCCAACTACAAGGGTGACTAAGATGTGGAGGAAAAATTCCAGGCACTGATGATTAGTATAGCCTTAAATCCCATCTACACTATGCACCATGAGAATCCTTCAGTACAAAATAAGGATATACATAGGAACGCCAAGATGGTTTGAGATCCATTTTTTTTAGAAGTTTGAGATCCAAATTGATAGGGGGTCAATCAGGAGCCAGGGCATGTTATGGCAGGATTAAATGACTTTTTATTGGCCCAAGCTTAAGAAGGACGTTCAGAAAATGATCCAAAGGCGCATTACTTGTCAACAGTGCAAAAGTCTACATGATAAACCTCAAGGATTGCTCCACCCATTACAAGTCCTTCACATTCATGGTCCTAACTCAGCATGGATTTTACAGATGGATTGTCTAAGTTTATAGGAAAGGAAGTCATCATGGTAGTTGGCCAAGTTCAACCACTTTATGCCACTTGAGAAGAAAAGTCAAATAGCATCACAAAAGTGTGGAATATTAATAATAATTAAATGAACAATATAAGCATCCTGCAGATAAATTCATACGTTTTTTGCTTGCACAATTTGTTTATCTTAGAATAAATATATTTTCTTAATACCCACGTGACACAATTAACGATCCTCTGTCTTTAAGATTAATAAATTTGATCGACAATAAATTTTTTAACAAAGAGTATTTGTAGTTGTAATTGAATGTAAGTATGAAATTTACATAATTAAAACATTACATGATTTTTTGGAAATATATATTATATTTTGATGATGTTTTTTAGGTTATAAAGAACTTAAAAACAGATATTTGAGACAAATCTTCCTTCGATACCAATAAAATACATGATTTTATAACTAATAAATCATGAAAATGTATCAAGCATAAGAGAAATAAATTAATTCTACCAAAACATAAAGTTATTGTATAACAATTGTCATTATTTAACATATAATTATTTTATTATAAATTAAGGGCATAGTCAACAACATAAATATGATATTAAAAAAATTAGCTTAACACGTGCAAAGCACGTGTATTTTGCTAGTCCAGTAAAAGGTTTAAATTGGTGCATTGATCAAGGACAAAAGGTATCAACTTGAAATTACAGGGACTAAAACGATGAAATCAAAACGTTCCGTAAGAGAAATAATTCAGTGATTTTGCATCAAATGTAAGGCAATATTCTACTTTTTAGAGGATGCAAAGTGATCATGCAACATGAATGCAATCTCCATTAGTTTTATCAGCAGCAACATCAACCACAGCAGCTGCTTTTTTCATATCGAGCAATGAATCCTCGAAACATTTGGCGAGCACTTTAGGATCAGGGATTATGTCTTTTGCTACTAATATCTGCATATCCGCTCTCCCGGCATAGCTCAACATATGCATTGTCAATGCCTGTACAAAAGAAGATACGTACAGTCATAATGCATGCCACTTGGTATAACGATATTGCAATCGTTATGAGAAGCACTTACATGGGGAAGGCTTGTGGAATTCACTCTCATGTAAGTCACTGGGTTGCCAGTAATGGTGATTTCTTCGAGAGGGCCGATTATATTCGACATAGTGAATGTGGTGTTACATAAAACCCGATAGTTCAACATTCCGGCCACCTAAATCACCAGATAAAATCAATGTCACAACTTCAAATACACGAATTTATATGCAATATTCGAAACAGTTATAGATGATAGTTGTGTAAGATCGGGACTATGTTTATGTACCTTTGACCCGAAGGACATGGCAAGGGCAGCGATTTTGTGAGAGAAATGGGCTTCTACTGACTGCTTTTTCTTGTCAACCATGGATTTAGCTCTCTTAACATATTGGAGCGGATCTACGACGGGTTTATGATAATAAACCGGGATTAAGACCACACCAAATTGGTTACCGTATCGGGCCCCCTTGTCGTTATTCAACATCTTAGAGAAATCCTTTAGATGCAACGAATACAAATTAATAAAGTTACTTCTGGCTTTAGCATGTAAATGTGGTGTCGAAAACATACCTGAGGGCCATTTAGTACTCTTAGATTGAACATGGCGACACCAGTTATCTGAACCCCTTCTTTTATTTCTAAAAATAGAAGCAAACAATTAGTATCTAAAGAAACCAAATGTACAATCCCCTACACTTTAAAGGGCACTTTATAAATAGACCGTAAGCTACCATGTTTCAACTTTGGGCAGTGATAAATCCACAACGTATTTAATTACACAATTTCTAGTCATTGATTATAATTAGACTCATAGCAATCAACGATTCTTACACTTAAATCAATAGATTTTTTTTAAAGGGAACTTAAATCAATAGTTAGAAAATGTTTATTGAAATATGATGGGACATGTTATGCAGTGTATATATCATTATCAAATGGAATAAAATACATATTATATTGTTTTAGAGTGTTGATAAAGAGAAGGGTTGTGGTCGCTTATAAAGAGTGGGCTTACCTTCGGGGGATCGCATATCGAGATACCTCGAAAGCCCACATGAGATCAACCCAAGGAGAACATCATTGATTGTCTGCAAATTCACATATACTCGTTAATGAGTTACAAATTGATGAAGCAAGTCTACAATATTAAATTAAGATAACACAAGCAAATCCAATCATGATGGATTTTCATTCACAAAACGACCCCTTTGGTTTGTTCATTGTCGGTAAAGGTAAGAAAAGAAGCCGGTGAGAAAGATGAGAAAATGGTTTTTTTTAAATAACTTTTGAAGGGGTAATGGGCACATTTAAAGATACAAATTATGCGTGATATTTGAGAAAGGTTTGAGTGAGTTTGGTTATTTACACGGATATCGAAAACCATGTTGTAAAAAACGAGTCACTTATACGTAAGAAATATGCAGGTTTTTCGTGGGTAATTTTTTTTAAATTAGCGTGGGTTTTTTCGGCGGCTACCGAAAACCCACGATACTACATAGTGTGCTACGCGTCACCTATCGAAATTCTACCGAAATATAGTTTTCAAATATTAATTTACCGAGCATACTACACAAACTTTATACTTTAAAACATATTTTCTCAACTTTCCCGAGAATATAATTATTTGAGGCTAAAAAGCCCATTTAGATAAATACTAAATTAAGCCCATTTAGATAAATACTACATTTAATAAAGCCCATGACTATTAACTAATTTTAAACATAAAAAAGACGGTTTCTATTGATATCACATAATTGCTTTGACCTGCTTTTTCTTAATTATTTTTTTACTTCCGGCACAACACGTGTATATTTTTTTTACTTCTTGCACCACACTATGAACATCAAAGAACCGGCGTTCCTTTTCAAATTAACATCAGTGGATCTGATGTTATCCACCGGTAACATTTTTATAAATATAACGTCATTGTCAATGACATTATTTTTAGAAAAGCAACGTCAGTACCACTGACGTTATTTGCATGAAAAATAATCATGGTGGTCGAAGTAATTTTTTGAGAGCCGGGAATAATTGTGGTGTCAGAAATAAAAGTATGGTGTCAATAGAAATCGCCTAAATAAAATATAAGTCTATTTAGATTTCCCTACATCAAAGCATCCCATCTAAGCTCGTCTACGAGCGAACTTATAGAAATCCACATTGAGGCCTCACAAGCACCATCAAAATTCATCGGCGGGTCAAGCACATTCACCACATTGTCAAACAATCTCAAAGACTCTCTAGATTGTCCATTCTTGCACAGTATTCACACATGAACTAATTATAACAAATATTTCTCTCTACTATTATGAGCTTTCTTTCCTTATTAGCGTTGTTCTCATCATTCCAACCTGCCCATGTCATTATTCACCCACGAGTTAGATTGAGACCCGTATCCTTTTGAAAACTATTGTTGAATATATCAGCTGAGATAGGATTCAACTACATAGGACTCAATTGGATGTGACTTAGCTGTGGTAGGACTCAAATTTGTTGATCTCTAAACAACCGGTCCCTACACAACTAACCTCTTCACAGCTGATCTCTACATAGTTGATCTCACGTTGCTGGTCTCTACTATTCCGATCTCAACCTTCTCTGTTGGAGTTTTCTCCGTCTCGCCTGAAGGTGTCCGCTGCTATTCTTTTCAGATGATGTCTGCAGTCTGTTTCACTTGTGTTTATTCCATACTACTATTTTAGTATTGGAATTAGTTTGTAATGTATGTTGTACTTTCCCAAACATTTAGTTCCTTAAAATAATTAGTGGGATGCTGTTTTTTCATCCACAACGGCTGTTTATTATTTGTAATCTATTTATACCCAGCTATTCCAAGAGTTGAAGTATGAATGAAAGATACACTATTTTATCTTCATTAATTCTCTTCTTTTTTAACATGGTAGCAGAGTTTTAAATCTTCTTTATTTTTCTTCTTAAGTCTTAAATGACATATTCGGCTACAAGCAATGTTACTGTTACTACTGAGCAGCAAACTCGTATTTCACCAAATTAATGACTACTAACTCGTATTATATTATGCTGAATTTATACTCAGGGACGGCTCTGCCTATATAGGTAGTGGGGCGGTTGAGTCCTAAAAAAATGAAATAATAGGTATCAATCGCATCTAAAATTAGCATACATGCATTATATGTACCACACCAGAAGTATGTTTATTTCATATATGAATCAAACAATCGTCCTAGGAGATGTTGATGCCTTCTTATGGCCGTCCCTTTCATGGCCTAACATTGTTTTTAGGGCCTTCGGCCCTATGAAAAATTATACAACACCTATTTTTTTTTGGGTATATTAGGCAATGAGAATAAAAAAATTGTAACATAATTTACTATACATTTCTTTAACTAAATATAAATTTGAATTTTCCTGTTAGTTTAAGAATAAAATAAAATTGGATCTAAAATACACACCTTCCTGTTAGTTTATTTTAAATTTTTGAATGTAAATATGTGAATTATGTCTCTCCATATGATATTTATGTGTATTGATATAATTTTCTGTTCATCGCATATATAATGTGTGATATCATTTTATGAAAAAAATTGTTGAACTCAACCACCTTCATCCCGTCTATAGGATTAATTAAGGACGTACATCGAAGGATATTTCTTAAATTTTCAATGTACTTATGCTATCTTTAAATTGCATTTATTTGCATCACAACATATGCACCACACCAAACTGACATGATCTAGTGATAAATGGTTTGAGTGTCGTAATAACAGGTGGATCGGGAGCTGTAGTGTGGATGTTCGAATCTCGTAAATGGAGAAATTCCTTCAGCCTTTTAAAATAATAAGAAAATTCACTTGATTCCGAAGTGAAATGCGCTTCGATTAGGATTTAACCGTTTTTTTCTTTCTAAAAATCGATTATTGAGTTAAAAATCGACATTTCAAGAGCCGATTGTGATGATCTTTTCAAATTTCATTCTTCACTCAAAATTTAACTTTCCGAAAGTCGGTTTGGTATGATACTAAGATAATGTGGTTCATCGATAAGTTAGATATGGCGTAAATAGATACATTTTGTCTTTAAAATTTTCGATCGAAAGCAGTTGTTTAAAGAAAGAGTTATAACACATCAGTGATTGATAGGTAACATTAGGTGGATTGATGAGATGAGTCCAATTCACCATCTACAATCTCCTACTAACCATGTGAGTGAGGAGTAAAAACACATCTTACCCATCGAAGATGGTATCACTCATAAATTCACCGTTGTATAATATCTTTTCTAGATATTTTATACCGGGTTCGAACAGCACGATCTACAAGATAGATAATAACTATCAATTTATGACAAATTGACAATTATGTGCAGTTAGTAGAGCAATGATAACATAAGTAAGGATACAGACACAACCGTTGTATCACAACCAATAACAAAAAACGGTAACCTACACCACTGATCATGATAAATTTACACAATGATCATTTTGAATTTATCATAATCAACGATGCACATAACTGCTATATTACTAGTTGTGACACAATGACAATTGTGCCAATATCATTATACTGTCCAAAAGACACAAGAACGTCCATAAGGCAAAGTACTAACCGCATTAGTCACGGCCTTTTTGACCGCCTTCATATCTTCCAAACTGAACTTCGCCGTAGCTAACTTTCTCGGCCAGAGCTCCACTCCGGCTCCGCCGCTCAAGGCGGTCTTCTTATCTTTCAGCCACATCAATCTCATTATAAACTCCAGCACAAACACAATCGTATACCACGCCACCTTTATCAACCCCCACAAGCTCGACCACCACCGCCTCGGGTTTAATGAATCAGATTTCGATTTCGTCAGCTCAACGCCGCCGATTGTCGCCAGTTGACTCGGGTCGTCTGCTTTCCGGCAACTGGTCAGAAACATCGACAACAAAGAAATCCCATCTCCTAACGCATGGTGAACTCGAAGAACAGCACAATTATGAGCCATTAAAAGGTGGAATTCCCAAAGGGGTTTATCAGTGCTTAACGGAGAAGAAACAGATAAATCAGCTAAATAATCGTTTACAGCATCTTCCTCTGAAACAGAGGAATCTTCCGTCAGCCGTTCACGGCGGATAATGATGTGTTTATCGATGTTGAGTTGAGTCCTTCTCCAATGCTCATTGCCACGCGAATCGACAACTAAGAGGCTATTGAATCTGGGTTGTTTGAGCATTACAGATTTTGAAATCTCGGCTTTCACTGCTTCAATGTCGATTGGGTTCTTCCCGCCGATTACGCAGTTAATAATCTGGTTTATTTCCGGCCTGACAAATAGCCTGCCGACCGGTGTTACCGGCTCCTCCACCATTTCTGCAGATACCATGGTGAAAGTGTGAGAAGGTTTAGGTGAAAGTGTGAGAATTAGGATTGGAGAACCACTCTCATGCTTTATGCATGTTCATGCTCTTGTGTCTACAGTTGTAGTCATTAGTTTTATAGTGGTCTTGGATCAAATAATTAGACCACCATGTTATTAATTTGGAGAAACATGATTGATTGTTAATTTTTAAATATTGAAAACTACCACAAAACATTAAAATCCTATTGGTTTGATACACCAAGTATGGTCCAGGACCATTGTAAAATTTATGATAGTAGTTGTATAGTAAAAAGAAGAATTCTCGGTTTTTTTTCTTTCATTTATAAATTCGATCAAATTTAAAATATGGGTATGTGCGTCTTTCGTTTTGAAAAACCGATCAAATTTTGACAATCTTGTATTTTCGAGTCTCATCGTGTTTACGTGTTATAGTCTTTTGAATAATGTAATTTCGTTTCGTTAAAAAAAAAAACTGTTTCATTCGAGTAATGATACGGATACAACGGTTGTGTCACAACGGGAACACAATGATGATAAGCACCGTTGATCACAATGAGTCTAAACTGATCATGATGTAACCTAACACGATCAACGGTGGAAATCATAGTTGTGTCATTCGTTGTGGCACAACTGATGTGTCCGTATCATTACTCGTTTCATTTTATATTTTATACGATTTTAAAGTTTTAGACTAAAATAAACGGTTTTTAGACTAAAACCATTTGTTCAATCTGATTTGATTTTTTTTTTTTTTTTTTTTTTTTTAAATGGTTTTCATTAATAAATAAAAAGTATAGATCGGAGATCACAACGTATCTAGGAATATCATATTATAATATATGTGATAAATCAATAATATTATGTGAGTTAAGCAATGATTAATATATATATATATATATATATATATATATATATATATATATATATATATAGACACAAAGATACTATCTCCATCATATATTATAAGTCATCATATTATTTTTTATCCGTCTCCCAATATAAGTCATCTTATATTTCAATAAAATAATCATTTTTTTTCTTCTTTTATTTTACCCTTATTCCTTATTCCAAAACTTTACAATAGTTTAATCAACCTAAGGGCATTTTAGTTCAAAAACCAAAAGTTGAATCATTTATTAAGTTTTTTAATCTGTGTACATAAAGCTATGATAAGTTATGAAAAGGAGGTAGTGCATGTTATAAGGACAAAGAGATTGGAAAAATTACAAATATAACATCTTTTAAGATTCACGAATTGGAAAAGATACAAATATAACCGACGATGTCCAGAATTGAACTTATCCATGCGTCACCTCTTTTGTAGCCCAACATTAAATATAGACAGAGAAAGGTTGTCTAAGGGGTCGGAACTCCCAGCAGCCAAGTTGGGGTAGCCCTGCCGCTCTCCCCAAACTGCCTAGGTCGGCCAATGCTTAGGGCCGACCTCCGAGCAAGATAGGCACATATATTATCCCGACTTCTATGGGTCGGCCAATACTTGTGATTGAACTTACTCACATCCGATCTACAAGGTCGGCCTAGGTCCCTCTCGGACCAAACCCTTTACACACGTTCTGAATATGATAAATATGGGAAGAATCTCTCGCATTTAATACTCTAATCTTGACATTCAAATATACTCGTAATTATCTCCTACAATCAATGAGATCAAATAATCCTTATATTTTCTTTAGGGACCAAGGCAATTAGAGTCCATATTTTACAGGCTAGCCCCTCTATATAAACCATCCCTAAGGAACTACGAAGACTAGTTCCAATTCACGCATTGGATACGTAGGCAGCTTGATATGTATCAAGTGTAGTCTAAAACATCCCAAATCACCCCTCTCTTTTCATCGTTTTCTGGGTTCTAGGAGCTTCAATAGGTTGTCCAAAAGAGGAGAAAAGTCCAGAATTTGAGTAGACGATTTTTTGGCATCGTCAATTGGCGCTAGAATGAGGGTCCTTTTATTCGATAATCTCGTTCAAAGCTCCTGGATTAGCATGGTGACCACACGACAGCAAGCCGCCAATGGAAGCAACGCCAACAACACATCGGAATCAGACGCTAACAACCAGAACCAACAACACGAAGAAGTCTCTCTTGACGCCACCCACCAAGCTTTTTTAGATCAACTTGTGGCTTTGGACGACGCGACAAAACATGCTGTCCTCAACGCCGTTTTGGCAGAGGAGGATGAGAAAGATGAAGATCTGGAGTAAGAGGATCCTCTTGATGAAGGCTCACATGAACAGGATCCGCAGGAAGGAGATCCGTTTGGAGAAAACTCTCAGGAGCAGGAGTTGAAAGAGGAGGATTTTCCCAACGATGGGTCATGGCAGCAAACACCTCCTTCCCCAAGGCATAGAGGCATCAGAAAGGATGATCAGTCATACTCTTTAAACCTGAGGAAACAGTTGCACGTCCCTCGGGCAATGGATGCAGCCCGAGCAGAGTTAGACGTCATAGCAGGGAAAAAACTGCTCATTTAGCTCTTGATTCTCCCTTTTCCGAGAAGATAGATAGCTACCCTCGACCAGCGAGGTTTAAGATCCCAAAGTTGGAGCCCTATGACGGAACAAAGGATCCCTAGGATCACTTGTTCCAGTATCTCAAGCACATGAATCTCGACTGTGCCCCGGACGAGATGAAGTGCAAGGCGTTTCCCGTACTACTCACTGGCCGAGCTCGAGAATGGTTCAAGAAAATCCCGTCCAAGACGATCTACAATTTTCAGACATTGGGGAAGCTGTTCTTAAACACTTTTATCATAGTGAAGCCGTTTCAGAGGAATGCTACTCACCGGTTTACGCTCAAGCAGAAGCGAGATGAAACCGCATTGCAATACCTCAAACGGTTCAACAAAGAGTCATTGCAAGTTTGGGACGCAGACGATCACATTCGGATCGCCTCTTTCGTGGAAGGCTTACGTGAAGGAAGATTATACACCAAGTTGAGCAGCAGGCTCCCTACATCTATGGATGAGTGCATGGAAGTAGCGTTTAAACACTGTCAAGGAGAAGAGGCCAACCGCCTGAAGTGAGAGCTAGAAAAATCGGAGCAAAAGAAAGAGAAGGCCGAGGACATCTCTAAGAAAAGAAGGAAGTCATATGGAGATCGCACACTCGGTTCAGGCTCGGGCCGACCTGAGAAGAAGAGTGCCTTACAACCACGGGATTTTCTGGTGTTGAACAGGACCCGCGAACAAGTCCTTCCGATCATGGAAAGAAAGGGCTTAGCGCGAACTCCCACACCGCTGTGAAGTCCTCTGGACAGAAGGGACCAAAGCAAGTTTTGCACATACCTTCAAGACACGGGGCATGATCTGGACAGTTGCAGAGATCTTCAAAGAGACATGGATGCAGCAATCGCCGAGGGAAAGTTGGATGAGGTCGTGGAGCGACCACAATATGGCGAACGACGGGGTCGGCGAGACTACCCGCAGAGGAACTTCAACCGAGAGCACAATCGGCAGGGTGAGCCCCAGAGAAGAAGGGATCGGTCTCCAGAGGGGGACCGAAAGGTAGACAACCGCCCTATAAACACCATTAACACCATCGTGGGTGGCCCCAGTAATGCATTTGGGGAAGTCAGCAGCCTTAAAGCCCGACCTGGGGGCGTACAAGTGGTCATAAGTAGTTATGAGTAATTATGGCCCTAGTATTTTTTCAATTATGAGTAATTAGTTATTCCCCCCATACATGCAATAGTCCTCCCCATTGGTGAATTTTAATTCATTATCAGCTACGGGGTACAACTCCTAACCCTATCTACTCCGACCATGGTAGTAGACAATCTATACGCAATCTACCCTCCTTAATTGGTCCGTAATAGCCCATACACATAAAGAACTAGAGCTGTCGATATTGAGCGCTAATTTATACTGCAAACCCGCCTAGGCAGCTGTCGACACTGATCAACACGTTCCTAGGGTCCATCAAGATAATGTCCAAACTAACACTTCACTATTTGTATTTCATGCTAGTTTTACGAAGACATGCAAATAGTTTATCAAGCTACTAACGTGTAAATTAAATCTATCGATCAACGTAGACCGTCGTAGATCTGAAGAACGCAACCACTATTTCATGATTTCTTCACCAACGAATTAGATCTATAACACATGGGGTAAAATAAACTAACTATTCATAATTAAACTAAATAAGCAATTAAAACATACTAGTCAAATAGAACAACGACAGATCTACATCTTGGAAAAGACAGAAAATTATACCCTCGAAGACGAGCGTAGATCTCCCTCGGATCTCTCCCTAGGTGGCGAATCCGTCGTCTCTCCGATCAGAACTCATAAAATAAATAAAATAAAGAACAAAGAGCTTTTATTGCATAATAATTGTAGTATTTGTGTGATACCAATGTTACATTGAACTCTGAGGCGAAGCCTCTTATTTATAGGTACATAAACCGACTTAGAAACACCTAGATCTACCACTCGTCCAAGAAAATGCGTTTCAGAAAGACCTGGAACCTCGGTAAGTCGGTGCCCACTCTCGGTAAACCGAGGGCAATTTTGTCCTTTTTCTTCTGCCGACTTAGCTTGGAATGTTCTAGAATACCCTAGGCTCAATCCTTTCGTTCAGTCCACTCCAGATTCGTCCATGATGCTCAGCCCAATATTTCGTATCCTGAAAATAATCAAATAATGCACGAAATAATTTCGAAATAGGGAAAATAAACGCTAAGTGTAGATTTCTCGACTCACGAACCCGACATATGATATTCAACTTAAATGGTTCATTTTTCTAGGTCGAAACAACTATTTTTAGCTCATAATGGATAAAATATTAATGCCGCATGATAGACTATTTTAACCGTCATCAACTACCCCCCACTAGCCTTTTGCTTGTCCTCAAGCAGAGTATCAAGGCGGAATGTACCTCCAAGAACAATCTCCATCAACTACCACAAATTCAATAAAGATTTCCGGCAGAACATAGATCAAGCCACAATCCATAAGCTTCCCATTAATCACTACTTATCATGCATCAATGTGTCATGTGATGAATCTTTCCTGATAGTGCGTTCGTGAGGAGAATCAAATTGTATTAACCCCACAATCTTAACTTATCTGGGCATACACTCGCTCATCTTTCCTTCAGACTTGGTTACACAACATGGCAGCTTAATTGGGTCGGGCGGACTCGGGGACTGAGCATCGCTCTTAAGTCCTCGTTTGTTTCTTTTTATGCGAAGGTCGTGCCATTTTTACACGAGTTCGCTTCCCTCACTGCCTTTTTTGCATATATTTTTCATTTATGTTATTTTTTTCATTTTCTTTTTCTGGCATATTTCCTCACTTTTTTCTCTTTCTCTCACAAGCCCGTTTTGTCCCGGTTACCTGTTGTGGAATTCAAGTTGCTTCCATTGTCTTACAACAATTTGTTAAAGTATATAGACAGACAAATAATGATTCCCGGTTAAAACAACTCATCATCTAATCTTAAACACTTCTCACTCAGATTATGTGCTCAAATATTGATTGCAATGATAGAATAATAATTAATAAGTTACTACTTCATGCAACATAATATATGCTCATTCTTCCATACTAAATTTAATATGCTATAGCTAACTTCAAATTGAACTTGGGCTCCTTTTCTACCGATTCCTTACTCGAAAACGTGCAATAAGCAAGCTAAAAATAGTGTTAAAATTTTCAAAATTATTCCCTTTTCGACTACCCAGCTAAGACCGCCTACCCCCACTTATTATAGACATTGTCCCCAATGACTAATAATAAAGAAAAGAAAAGGTACTTAGCTCTGGAATTGATCGGCTGAGTCAAAGCGAATCCCGGAGTGCAATCCTTGGCTCCTAGGTCATTCCTCTTCCAAGTTGTTACGTTCCAAAATACTTCCAAAAACTGTGAGTAACATGTGAAGCATAATAAGAAAATAAGGTGGCGGTAATTGTGCATACCAGAGGAATGCGTAAAAACATTTTAAGCCACTTTATTCTTTATTGGCCTAAGCAAGACGCGAAAACTTTTACGAGGGTATCACAAGAGAATCGTGAAGGAAAAAACCACATATATCTCTAGCCAGATGACCGAAGATATATGTGATTAAAAAACCTTGCGATTGTCATGTACTTTATTGACTCAAAATAAAATAAAAGAAGCAAAAGCAATAAATAAGGGTTTAGAAATAGTTCTGAGTTTATAGTCGCCAGCTCGACTGTACTAATAGGTCTCCTTTATTCGTACTTTGGGTCCGTCAACGTAAAGACTTCCAACTCAGGGTTATACTTGTTCTCTAGGTAATGCTTCAGCCTGTGGCCATTTACTGTGAAAGTCTGCCCAGATATTCATTTCTAACTTCACATACACTTGAATTGAAAACTTTCATGACTATATGTGGTCCATACCATCCAGACTTCAGTTTCCCAGGAAAAAGACGAAGACGTGAAGTATATACCAACACCTTATCTCCCACTTGAATTGTGCGGTTGAGAATCCTCTTATCATGCAGACACATCGTTCTTTCCTTGTAAATCTTAGCATTCTCATACGGTTGAAGTCTAAACTCCTCCAATCTATTCAACTTTAGCAAGTTATCCACAGTGCCACGGCTCTCGCATCTTTGGACACAGCAGAGAGGTAGTTTAGGGCGACATGAATATGACAGAATATCTATGACTCCATATTTGCCTAGAAGCCTATAACACAAACACAGACATCTTACTTTATTTGGTTCTCTTTTCACCGGCTAAATTCTCTTCCATGTTTAAAAACCTCGCAGCCCATAGCACTCGGTGCTCAAGTTCTACCGGTACATGACACGCTTTTCCAAACACTATCATATACGGTAACATCCCAATCGTGGTCCTATAAGCTGTTCTGTACACCCAAAAAGTGTCATCTAATTTCGGAGACCAATCTTTCCTCGTGGTATTCACAGTCTTCTCTAAGATTCTCTTAATCTCTCTATTCATGACTTTTACTAGTCCACTCGTCTGGGGTGATATGCTGCTGCAATCTTATGTCTAACCTCATATCTCATCATCAACTTCTCAAAAAACCTATTACAAAAATGACTCCCTCTGTCACTAATTATGGCTTTGGACACTCCAAACCTCGTCAAAATATTTTTCTTAAGAAACCTCAGGACAACCTTGGCATCATTAGTAGGCGAGGCCACTGCCTCCACCTATTTGGAAACATAGTCAACTGCTACCAGGATGTAACAATTTGATCTAACGCTGTGAAAGACCCAACAAAATCAATTCCCCATACATCGAATAACTCCACTTCTAAGATACTCTGCAGTGGCATCTCATTCCGCTTAGAAATATTACTTGTCAGAAGCACATTCTAGTTGAGAACTTTAAGAGTCTTGATCGTGTTAGAAATATATTTGAGTTTGAAAAATATAAAAATATATATATCTATAAATAATAAATGAATAGAATTTCTTTATGGAATTTTGTTTGTAACTATCACCTCGAGTCCAAAAATCCTCCACATATATTATGAATTGTTATTTTCATAGTCGATTTACTTTTCCGCTTTAGTTTAGGTTTAGTTTAGGTTTCAATTAATAAAGAGGAATTAGTGAAATTAGTTGCTTTCGTAGATGTAGTTTTATTTATGTTTTTATCGCTTTTTTATCCTTCCTGGCTTTGGATTAACAATCCTCTCATTCAGTTTACTTTTCCGCTTTAGTTTAGGTTTAGTTTAGGTTTCCAATTAATAAAGAGGAATTAGTGAAATTAGTATTCCAACTTTACTAGCAACTACCCGGTATTCGGCCGGTTAGGAGGTAGTTTTGCATGGTAGTATAGGTTTATAAATTTTCTTTTGTTTTAATGATGCAAAATCTCCCCAACAAAGGCCAATTAAATCCACATTGCAGTACATTTGCTGCTGTCTTATCTGGCCGATAGTGACCTCCAGCTTCTCTAGAATGACATAAGTGCAAAATACTTGGAATATCATCATCATGGACGCATCTCCTAAGAATGGCATCAAGGCACAACTTGTATAGGTAGGGATCGTCCCAATGGTAATGCTTCAGATACGTGAAAAACTTCTTATCCGTATTCGTGAATTCTGGTGGTAAGTACCTTCCCGCTAGATAATTGATAGTGTTAGCAAACCAAGGGTATACCTTGCCTAATATTGATGTATTTTGTCAGGGTTGAGATCCCACTCGAGCTACCACTGAGATGGAAAAAAGTTGTTCATCAGGAAAGCTCTCCCTGATCTCAATCGGTTGCTATTCTTCCAGCAAAGTTAATCTTGACAGGTGGTTAGCCACCTGGTTCTCAGATCCCTTTTTATCTTTGATTGCAACATCAAACTCTTGTAGGAGTAGAATCCATCTTAACAATCTCAGCTTGGATTCTTGCTTGGTCAAAAGGTATTTCAAAGCTGCATGGTCAGTGAATACGGTGACTTTCGATCCTATCAAATAAGGTCGAAACTTGTCAAATCAAAGATAACAGCTAAGAGTTCCTTCTCTGTAGTTGCATAATTCCTCTGGGTACTGTTAAAGGTATGACTGGCATAATAGATAGGCTTAAAGATTTTATCTTCCCTTTATCACAGGGCTGCTCCAACTGCCGTATCGCTTGCATCACACATTAGCTCAAAAGGTTTGTTCCAATCTGGTGCTACCAGAATTGGGGCGGTTATAAGCATTTGCTTCAATGTGTTGAATTCTTTCTTACATTCTTCTCCAAACACAAAAGGTACATCTTTAGCAAGTAACTCCGTCAAAGTCCTAGAAACTTTAGAGAAGTCCTTGATAAACCTCCTATAAAATCCTTCGTGGCCAAGAAAGGCTCGCAACGTCTTTAAGTTTGTTGGAGGGGGTAACTTCTCTATTACCTTTATCTTTGCCTTGTCAACCGCCATTCCTTTCCTTTAAATCTTATGACCCAACACTATTCCTTCTGTAACCATGAAATGGCATTTTTCCCAGTTAAGCACAATGTTGGTCTCTTCACATCTCTTTAGCACTCTACTCAAGTTGTCCAAGCATTTATTAAAGCTATCTCCAAATATAGAAAAATCATCCATGAAAATCTCCAAAAAATCCTCCACCATTTCCGCAAATAACGACATCATGCACCTTTGGAATGTTGCTGGTGCATTACATAATCCAAATGGCATGCGATTGTACGCAAAAGTTCCATAGGGACATGTGAAAGTTGTTTTCTCTCGGTCCTCGGGTGCAATATGGATCCGATAGTAACCAGAATATCCATCTAAGAAACAATAAAAAGCTTGACCGCTTAATCTTTCCAACATCTGGTCAATGAAAGGTAGGGAAAATGATCTTTACGAGTTGCGTCATTCAGTCTCCTAAACTCAATGAAAACTCGATGTCTAGTAATCAGTCTCACAGGGATTAACTCATCAAACTCATTAGGTTGTACAGTGAATCCTTCTTTTTTGGGAACCACATGAATTGGGCTTACCCATTCACTGTCTGCAATCGGGAAAATGATTCCCATTTCCAACATCTTTATAATCTCTTCCTTAACAACGTCTTTCAGTTGTGGCGTCAACCTCATTTGTGGTTGTGCTACCGCTTTCTTTTCAGGGTCTACAGAGATCTTATGCATGCACACTGACGGGCTTATTCCTCTAATATCTGCAATCGTCCATCCAAATGCTCCCTTATGCTCTCTCAGTACTCTTAAAAGTTTCTCCTCCTCCAAAGGTGATACGATGAAATTACGAGGGGAAGAGTATCATCTTGTAAGTATACGTACTTCAGGTGAGATGACAAAGGTTTCAATATTATGTTCCTTGGTGGCTCTTCTAGTGATGATCTTTACAGTTTACCAGTCAATTGTAAGACAAAGAACTTGTGCCACGAAGGTCTATGAATTGTCCCTCTTAAATCCACAGAAGATATAGGCTTTATTTCTCATACTTGACCTTCGCTACACCAGGCCAGGTTTCCTCATAACTTTCTACTTCCTCTTTCAGGAGCAAAGTCTCTGCTACCTCAGGGTCTAGTGCCACTTGCTGATATAGTTCCAAAACAAGCTCGTCGATGGCATCTATCACGTAGCATGCTTCTCATTCGTCTCGTGCATACTTCATGGAATTCATCACATTGAACACTACTCTATCCTCATTCACTCTCATAATCAGCTCACCCTTATGAACATCTATCAATGTCTTGCTCGTTGCTAGGCAAGGCCTTTCTAAGATTAGTGGAATATCGTGGTTAGCCTCAATGTTTAGCACCACAAAGTCTACGGGGAATAAGAACTTATCCACTTTCACCAAAACATCCTCCACCACTCCACATGCTTCATAGACCAATCCGCTAATTGAAGGGTTATAGATGTTTCATTCAACTCTTTCATGCTTAACTTATGAAAGATGGAGAGTGACATTAGATTGACACTGGATCCAAGATCACACAATGCTTTGCTTAGGCATACTCCTCCAATTGTGCAAGGTATGAGGAAGCTCCCAGGGTCTTTACACTTAGGAGGAAGTTTGCGTTGCAAAACTACCGAGCATTCCTCGTTAAGGCAAATAGTCTCAAGGTCTAATATCTTTCTTTTGGTAGAGATTGCTTCCTTCAAGAATTTCGCATACTTTGGCATTCCGGCCAGAACTTCTACCAAAGGTATATTCATTTGCAACTTCTTAAACATCTCTATGACCTTTTTATAACGAGCATCATCATTATTCGGCTTATATTTCCTAGGGGGATAGGGTAAAGTAGCAGGATTAATAGTTACAGTTCGTGAATACTTACTCTTTGCTCATGGGTCGCTTCACCGCTTGGTCGCTCTCTCGCGCCGATTGTCTACGGGTTTCGGGACTCGGTTTACCGGCGTAGTGTCCCGCTTTACCGGCCCCTCTTTTTCTCCTGCTTCTGCTACGTTCTGCTGCTGACTGCTTTCTGATCCTTCCTGGACAGTCGGTTTAACTGGTCCAGGTAGTTCCTTTCCGCTTCTAGTCATGATTGCATTCATGTCCTTCGGGTTCTTCTCTGTATTAATTGGCAATCCTCCCGGAGGACGGGCTGACACTTGTTCGGCGATCTGCCCCACTTGGTGCGACCGATTATGCACTAAAGTTTCCTGATTGGTCAGTCTTGTATCGTTCTTCTGACAATATGTGGTGAAGTTTGTATTCAGCTCAGTCATGGATTTTGTGAGTTGATTGACCGTGTTGGTCACAGTTGAGCTCATTTTATCCATGACTGCTTCCCAACCACCTGACTTGTTGAATTGAGGCACGAATCCACCAGTTTGTCTCGGTCTCTCTCCACTGTTAGAATCACTTTGTCGAAAACCTCCAGTAAGGTCACTCGGTCTAAAACCAGGGTGGTCATGAGAACCTGGGCGATATCCGCCCCTATAAGGATTTCCTTGCCTCCCTATATAGTTCACATCCTCGGTGTTGGTTACTTCGATATCTTGTACTTTCTCAACATTGGCAATGCGATATTGCATGCCATCTATCTTCTCATTCATTTTCATTAGCTGGTATAAGATCTTTTGACAAGTATGTTCTCTAAATAAGCCTTCAGCTACTTTGGCGGTCTCAATTTGATGCGTTCCCCATTGACCGGTGAGTGCGATTTGTTCCAATTTATCTTCAGCTTCCTCAGTCGATAGCAACGCAAAACACCCGTTGATCGATGCATTGACTCTCATTTGTTCACTTGGCCGCAATCCATGATAGAAAATATGCATTCGTACGGCCAGAGTGATATCATGGTGAGGGCATCTTCTCTGTGCTTCCTTAAATTTTTCCCAAGCTTCTTCAAAGGTTTCAGTGGGTTTCTGCTTGAAATTCCTAATGTCTTGTCTCATCTGTAGTGACTTCCTAGGCGAGCAGTACTTGTTCATAAATTTTTGTAGCAGATCGGTCCAAGTTTGGATCGATCCTAGTGCTAGAGACAATAACCATATCTTCGCTTTATCCTTCAGAATGAATAGAAACAACTTTAGCTTAATGTTATCTTCAGGTACTCATGCTGGTTTGACTGTGCTGACTATCTCCAAGAAGTTGGTGACGTGCACACTAGGATCTTCCTTCGGGAGTCCATGAAATGTAGTGTAATTAGTCACCATTTGTATCACATTCGGTTTCAGGTGAAAGATCTCAGCCGCATTCTCTGGGTGAACAATTACTGGCACAAATTGCTCAATCGTCGGCATCGCATAACTCTGTAGAGTTCTCCTATTTGCTTGTACCACAACTCCTGCTCCATTTTGTCTATTTTGTCCGTTCTGTGCCATTTTGATTTATTTATCCTCCAAAGATGGAATCTCTTCTTACCTCTCGCCGTGATCTCTTTCGTGCGAAATCACATCGTTCACCAGCCTAACAGATCTCTCTCGAGTTTCCTTTCTCTTTTGTCTAGCAAACTTTTCAATCTCAAGTATGAATCTCTCGAGTTTGGCTGCTGACCTTCGTGTAGCGTACTACAAGACACAAAAGAAAATAAAAAGGTTAGTGACTTGCCTCGTCGGCTGTTACACGCGCCTGGCAGACTCAAAAATACACACTCTGATTATGGACTTGACGCTGAACTGACAGAAATGATTCTGCCGAAAATGGGACCCGCAGTAAACCGGAAGTAATTTTTCTCAAATTTTAACAGAACTGACTCTGTACGACTCCAGTATAACCAGACTATAAAACAGACTCAATTAAACAGACTCAAATATATACAGACACTCAATCTTAAATAAAAAGTATTCTAGACACGAGTCTCCGGCAACGGTGCCAGAAAATCTTGATCACGTGCAAAGCACTTACTAGCAATAGGACTAGGTCTATCGTAGTAGAGTACGGGCGAGTTATGGTCGATCACACAGAGACTCGTAAGAACGTCAAATTACCAAGATTGAGCTTGTCACAATTAATGGTCTACGACCAACTATATTATAGACATAGTAAAATTGGTGCCAATGGTGCCACAGACTAACAATACTACGCTAGTTCACACGGATGCAACAAGAGTTTCTAAGGTATTAGTTCAATTATGAGTAATTAGTTATTCGCCCCACACATGCAATAGTCCTCCCCATTGGTGAATTTTAATTCATTATCAGCTACGGGTACAACTCCTAACTCTATCTACTCCGACCATGGTAGTAGACAATCTATATGCAAGTTACCATCCTTAATTGGTCCGTAATAGCTCATACGCATAAAGAACTAGAGCTGTCGATATCGAGCGCTAACACATACCGCAAACCCGCCTAGACAGTTGTCGACACTGATCAGCACGTTCCTAGGGTCCATCATTAAAATGTCCAAACTAACACTTCACTATTCGTATTTCATGCTAGTTTTATGAAGACATGCAAATAGTTGATCAGGCTACGAAAATGTAAATTAAATCTACCGATCAATGTAGATGGCGCCGATTATCATGAATTAGTAATTTACTAGGTATTCAGATCTAGCGATATAGACCGTCGCAGATCAGTTACAACCACTATTTCATTATTTCTTCACCAACGAATTAGATCTATAACACATGGGCTAAAATAAACTAACTACTTCATAATTAAACTAAATATGCAATTAAAAAATACTAGTCAAATAGAAAACCGACAGATCTACATCTTGGAAATGACTAGAAAATCATACCCTCGAAGACGAGCGTAGATCTCCCTCGGATCTCTCTCTAGGCGGCGACTCAGTCGTCTCTCCGACCAGAACTCATAAAATAAATAAAATAAAGAACAAAGAACTTTTATTGCATAATAATTGTACTGTTTGTGTGCTACCAATGTTACATTGAACTATGAGGCGAAGCCTCTTATTTATATGTACATAAACCGACTTAGAAACACCTAGATCTACCCCTCGTCCAAGAAAATGCGTTTCGGAAAGATCTGGAATCTCGGTAAGTCGGTGCCCACTCTCGGTAAACCGAGGGCAATTTTGTCATTTTTCTTCAGCCGACTTAGCTTGGAATGTTCTGGAATACCCTAAGCCAAATCCTTTCGTTCAGTCCACTCCAGATTCGTCCATGATGCTCAGCCCAATATTTTGTATCCTAAAAATAATCAATAATGCACGAAATAATATCAAAATAGGGAAAATAAACGCTAAGTGTAGATTTCTCGACTCACGAACCCGACATATGATTTTCAACTTAAATGGTTCATATTTGTAGGTCGAAACAACTATTTTTAGCTCATAATGGATAGAATGTTGATGCCGTAGGATAGACTATTTTAACCATCATCACCTAATCATCCTATGGGATTGGTTCGGAGCGCGACAACATTTAGGAAAAAGCCGATGGGAAGAACTCTAATGGTTAACTATGTGGTGGTCAAGTCATCATCAGCATACAACATCATCCTAGGAAGGCATGCTCTGAATGATCTCCGGGCCGTGATCTCCCCCGCGCACATCAGCCTGAAGTTCCCGACCGCTTACGGTCCGGTCAAAATCAAAGGGGATCTAAATGTCGGCAATAGTTGCTACACGGCCACAATCAAGGAAAAAGGAATTATCTTAGCCTGAGCAGCTCAGAAGTCTTTATCGTTTGCTACTTTTCGTTTCCGTACTTTTATTATTATGCCTTATCTTTTCCGAGTCTTGGATATTACTGCGTTGTTGAATAAGTTTTGCTCTGGAAGCATTTTATTTATGTCATTTACTTGTTTTTTGTCTAAATTTATAAGCCCATCAGGGCTAGCTAACCGATATACTTACACGCGAGAAGTCAGTCCGACTTGGCCCTGCTCGCCGTGCTTTTAAACGAGAAGTTAGCACTAGCCTGGCCTTGTTCGTCCTTAAACTTCACGCGAGAAGTCAGTCCTGCCTGGCCCTGCTCGCCGTGCTTTTAAACGAGAAGTCAGCACTAGCCTGGCCCTGCTCATCGTTAAACTTCACGTGAGAAGTTAGTCCCACCTGGCCTTGTTCGGCCTGCTTTAAGGCCAGTCTTACTCAGCCCGGACCGCTCAAAAAATTTATAAAAATCCATTTAACATAGAGTCAAACTAACTTGTCCGATATCTTCTGACTTACAAACATCCGAGCCCAAACATGGGGCCCGTCTTTATTCATGCAAGTACGCCACCCAAAATACTGGGGGGCATACACCCCACATCCAGCGCAACAACAAACAAAAGATAACTCAAAACGGAAGTACATTAACAGAAGAACTTCTTTTTCATTATCAAACAAAATTCTTTCATAACAAAATCATAGTACAAAAATTTTTAATCAAAAATAAAACAACCCTAAACTTTAAGAGTCAGGAGTCAGACTCTTCTGAGGCTCGGACGATGGAGCCGAGCCAGAAATAGCAGCAGGTTGGGGAGCATACTTGGACACAATGTCTGCCCCGGCCTGAAAATCCTGCACGCGCTCGGTATAGGCCGCGCCCATTCTTTGCTTATAGTAAACTTCTTAGGAAGGTCGTCCAATAAAAGGGAAGGATACTGAATCCTCACATCGTCCACTCCCTGGGTATACCCATGGTTTAGGACGGGGATGAGCAGCACCTTTAAGGCCTCGGCAAAGTCCGCCGAAGCCTTATACTCTTGAACAGCCTCGGCACACCAAACCGGGATTGTGGCTTCCAGCTCGGCCACTCTCGCTCGGAGGTCAGCGACCTCCTATTCCTTCATCCTTTTTTCCTCGGCAAGCTCAATCGCCAAAGACTTCAGCTCACCCTCTTGAGCTAGGAGTTGAGCCTGTAGAGCCTTCATCTCTATGTCCTTGAGCTGGGCGGCCGCCTTGAGCTCCTCCCGTGTTTGCCTCAACTCGGCAATCTTGCTCTTCTGGGCAGCTGAGTCGGTGGAGGCTTTGCCCAGTCTCCGAAAAACTTCCAGGCTAATCACGGCCTCCTGAATAAGCAAGCAAATAAGGTTAGGACCATCAAAATTTCGGCTTTAAAACAAAAAGGAACAAGGAAGAGTCACTTACCAATTCCACAGTCTTACAACCTATAACAGCCAACTCCTCATCGGACATGTTGGCGACCCGCTGCTGCTCGGAAGAAGCTTCCTCTTCTGGACCTGATTGGCCTTGAGCTCCCCCAGGAGCTTTGGACTTGCCATTTTTTGTGGGTCGACTCTCGTGCGAGATCGGCCTCGGCGTCCCCTTCTTCCCAACAAACAGATCCTTCTTCAACGCCTTCTCAGGAATGTCTAGATCGGCCTGCCCCTGAAGAGGAGCAGACGAAGAAGTACCATACAACAACATCCACAATAGGATCCTCCTCAGCAACGCTCCAGAGGGACGGAGTCGGCTCGGGTTGACGAACTATGGCTTCACCCTCTACGCCAGCTAGCAGATCTGTGAAATTGGCCACTGCAAATATGAACACAATATTAGTCAGACAGAAGCATAAAAGTAATAGCAGAGTTAAAGTACAAAGGAAAGGGTCCTACGGGACTTCCACTCGGCTCTAGTAAATTCCACATAGGGGTCAGGCCTTGCATCCTCTAACCGAGCTGCTGTAATCAGCCCGTCCTATAAATTTTGCCGATCAATAGAATACCCAGACTTGTGGATCTTCTCCACAAACTTATCCGGTAACTCCGGACGATCATCTTTATCCAGCTCGTCCATATTCCACTGGCTCAACTCGGGGTGATTCTCATGACGAACAAAGAATAATCCTCCTTCCACAGTTTGAAAGAGCCCTTGCCTTTGGGGAGTATAGGGACGTCGACTGACCGACCCTACCTTCTAAAAAAATTGTACCTGTAGGGGTGGTCATTTACCATTATGCGGTGATAAAAGTACTTAAATTTCTTCACACTAAACTTCAAGTTTAGCAACCGACACCAGATAGCAAACCCAATGATGGCTCTGATACCATTGAAGGCTATCTGGGAAAGCCCTAGCCCGTAACGTCGAAGCACCGTGGGGAGAGCTGGACAAAAAGGTAGCCTAAGACCTACCTCAAAGTATTCCCAGTGAACGGTGCAGAAATCCTCCCGTGGGTTTGGGGTAAACAGATACGGCTCCGAGGGTAGCCTAGGGGCATACCTCTCCTTATCGACCCCATATAGCTCATCCATGTCATCCTGACCAAGGATGGTTTTGACATCTCTACTGCCGGCAATAGCCATTCCTATGAGATTATACCTAGGGTTCAGGCGTAATTAGGTCTACTGGATGACAGAAATCAGGCTAAAATACGAATGGAGAAGAACTTACTTGCAAAGGTAGGTTTGAAGATTGAGAAGAGAAAATGGCAAACGGCAACGGGGGACGAATCCTCTGCTTTAATAACGACTGATGTATGAAGCGTTTGATATGACGGGATTATAACCCCCCTCACCCCGTAAAACGCCCACCATTAAAGCTAGTGGGCAGTGACGCCTTGATTCTTGGGACATTTACCGAGGCGTTATAGCTAACCTTTCCAGCTGGCCTCCTAAATTCAAAACCCGTTAAACCTGGCCCAGGCAGATCCGAGCCGGCCTCCACGGGCTCGGCTGGATCTGGGGGGGCTTATGACGATGCCCAGAATTGAACTTATCCACGTGTCACCTCTTTAGTAGCCCAACATTAAGTATAGACAGAGAAGGGCTGTCTAAGGGGTCGGAACTCCCAGTAGCCGAGTTGGGATAGCCCGGCCGCTCGCCCTAAATTGCCTAGGTCGGCCAGTGCTTAGGGCCGACCTCCGAGCGAGAGAGGCACAGATATTATCCTGACTCCTATGGGTCGGCCAATACTTGTGATCGAACTTACTCACATCCGATCTATAAGGTCGGCCTAGGTCCCTCTCGGACCAAACCCTTTGCACACATTCTGAATATGATAAATATGGGAAGAATCCTTCACATTTAATACTCTAATCTTGACATTCAAATATACTCACAATTATCTCTTACAATCAAGGTGATCAAATCCTTATATTTTCCTTAGGGACCAAGGCAATCAAAGTCCATCTCTTACAGGCTACACGGTAACTCTAGGGCACAAGCCCCTCTATATAAATCATCCCTAAGGAACTACGAAGACTTGATTCCAATTCACGCATTGGATACGTAGGTAGCTTGATCACTATCAAGTGCAGTCTGAAAAAAATCCCAAATCACCCCTCTCTTTTCATCGTTTTCTGGGAAATAGGTTGTCAAAAAGAGGAGAAAAGTCCAGAATTTGAGTAGACGATTTTTTGGCATCGTCAATAACCGATATGAGTAATGATACAGGCACAACCGTTGTAACACAACGAGAACGAGTGTCACAACATGTATCTACACCACTAATCATGATAGATATAATAATAGTTAATAAATCTACATTAGAAAATCAACTGGTAGATACCCGTTGTGACACACGTTATGTCACAACGGTTGTGTTCGTATCATTTACTCAACCACTGTTGAGTTTAAGCAAATTTCGGCCTATATGCTGAGTCACCTCCTTCTTTATAATGTGTGCCGACGTCAAAGAGTGTCACGTATAAAATAACCGGTCTCATCTATGTCAACCTAGACGCTTATCGATTTAACAACACACCGATTTAACAACACACCAGTTTAATAACGGTTATTACGGCCATACTATATAAAAATGATTGCATCGCAGGACAAAAATCAAATGCTATAATTTATAAAAGTCTACTTAAAAAAATTAATAAAATTTGAATACCATAGTCTTTGCATAAATTCATAGAAACGAAAATTCTTCTTTTATCATCATTAATTCTTCCATAATACGACCAATTTTTGTGCTAGTTTAGGCTTCGGTCTTTCTTGAGAGGAAAGTGGGAGGATTTTTGCTAAGTGTATTGACACGAGATCGGATCGTCTGTGTTGTGTATTACATAGTAGGGCTGTTGTGATAAGGTAAGGAGTCAAAATGATGTCGTTTTGGTCCATCCTAAAGAAAAATAATGTCGTTTTGAATATTATACTCCCTCCGTTTTTTTATATATCGCAGAGAGAAGAATAATAAAAATTAAAAAAATAATTAATATATGTATTGGAAATGTACCTTTTTGTTGGAAATATAAATATTTTGTTGGTAAAGGAGTTTTTAGTATTGAAATTGTGTTTTTTTTTATTGGAGATGTAAATATTTTGTTGGTAAAGGAGGAAAAATAATAAATGATGCATTGGAAATGTAAAATGACAGATGAATAAAAAAATGATAAATTCTGAAATATGACAGATAAAAAAAAACGGAGGGAGTACATAATCACAGCATAGCACGGTAAAGGGGAGCACAGTAGAGGATCCTAATTCGTATTTACACCACCGCCAGCCCTTACAACCTTACCACCCCACCTTTCTCACCTAAACCACTCTACCCTCAACATGACCTACCACCCACCTCACTATCCTTACTACTCTTACTACCCCACTCATCGCTCCCTTGCACCACACCACCCTAAATCTTCCTATATACCCTAAAACTCACCCGACCCCACCAAACCCTCACACTCACCCTACCTTATCTCACCCACCCTTACTACTTCGCTCCTCTTTATCCTCAACAATCATTATCCGCCATGACACCCAAGGCTGGCCCTACGCTAAAGCCAATTAGGCAGCGGCCGAAGGACCAACCGTCAGCGGGGGCCCGGAATTACATGTTTCGCAAAAAAAAATATCGTGTAGATCCAATTCCAACCGACCTAATATAATTTGTTAAATTCTTTTTTACCTAAATTGATAAAGACCCAAATTATTGGTCTACTTATATAATGTTTTAAATAAAATTTATTTGAATTGAGAAATGACCAAATTATAAGCCTAAAATTTATGATATATGCATCAATTCAAATTCCATAGGTGCATCCGTTCAACTAGGGGTGTTTACATTTCGGGGGCGTTTCCCCCAAGCCCCCACGAGTTAGCGCTGTCCCTCGATCCATGCAAACCCCGTTTTGTTACGGCAACCCAGATGCAAACGATAACAATATATGAAATTCTATTTGACATCAATGAATTTAAATTTTGTGTCTACATATTTTAGAAGCTCGATGTTGAAGTAATCTTTTGTAAATATGTTTTAGGGAGGAAAAAAAATAGAAATACAAGGCCTCATTCGGCGAAGTCACGAAGGCCCAAAAATATCCAGGGCCGTCCCTTGACACCTAATGTGATATCTTGTTAATTTGATTCAAGGGTATGTCAAACGCATTAATCGAATAGAGAAATGATACAACCACAACCAAATAACACAACAATAATCTACAACATTGATGTTTGTAGGACCCATATTGATTGATCTAGATCCCAAAATAATCAATGATATACATCAATATTGTGTCAATTGGTTTTTTTACGATGCTTGATACCGTCAAAATAATAATTTGGGCCAATTTAATCTAGAGACAATGTTCAAGATCCAAAAGGGTGCAGAAAAATACCAAAACGGGAGGGGGGGAGGGGTGTTAGTGATTTAGACTGAGCTTGAGAATTCTAATTCTCAAGTTGCCTTCGTAACCTGGGATTATTCAGGAATCAAGTCTGCTATAGTTCTAAGGAGCCTGTATATAGAGAACATTTGTTCCCTAAGCTGCAATTGCGCCGTGTCCTTCAAGAACTCTTGTTTGTAACCGATTGCAGATTTGTACGTGTGAATCTCCGTGATTCTAGTGTTGGAAAATCTACGTGGGAACGCATCATAATTTAAAATTTAATTTCTTTTTAACCAGGATCGACTTCATATAAGCAACAAGCATAAAAAAAAGGTAGACATAGAATATACCTTGGATGATCTAAAATAGATCGTCACTTTGTCTACGGTTGTAGTTTCTGCACGAAGCCGCCCAAGTGTTCGGCCTCCACTGTTGATCCACACGAACAACCCGCCGGAATCCACCATTGGATTGCTATTAGAAAAAATCATTTGCTAACCAAATGATGTATTTTGATGTATTTTAATCCCATTTCTTGAGTTTTTAGCGGCGTTTTCGTATCAATTATAGTAAATATTGTGATGGTATGGTTTTGTTTTTGTATATAGTAGATATCACAAAAGCTCATTATTTTGACATATTTTGAGGCGATCAGCCTGCTTTTGTTATTAGAATTACCCGTGGTTTTTCTTGTGTTTGTTCCATTACAGATACCACGTGGTGAAACCTTGGGTCATGACGTAAAGCTCGATGAAAGCGGAAATACAATTATCAGAACAATTTTTATAAAATTTCGTTTCATCTGGCTAGAAGATGGACGGTGCAAGCCGGATGCCAAGATTTATCAAGATAGGGCATTTATTGAATAAGACAGCTTTACCTAACCGCCGTGATTTGGCTCACGCCGAAAAAGAGACTGGCTCAGGCCGGAACAGGACCAATTCAGCGCTATAGTTTCATTTCACATTCAGAGCTGAAAAGAGAGGAGGAAGAGGACGAAGTTCATCATCTTCATCTTGCAGGCTCCATATCTCTAAGGCTTCTAGAGCCAAAAATTTAGTTCCCTCTTAGCTAGTGCATCACAAATTAATCCTTAGAATACTTGGTTTAATCTTTTGAGTAGTTGATTGGAGTAAGTTCAACACTTGGTGCAACCTCCATTGATCCTTGCCGGAGATGAATGCAAGCTTACCCTTGTAACTTATCGTTGTGATCGGTAATATTCTAGTTTTATTTGGTTTGTTGTTCTTATTACTATGAATGCGAATTTCAATAGGTTAGTGCTTATAGTAATGAGTAGCTAAGACTTGTAACTAGCCAAGGCATTGTAGTTGAACTAACTATTCTCTTTTGGTTGATCGGATAATGATTATGTTATGTATGTTTATTTTCAATTGTGTTGAAGCTTTTTACACTTGTATTGATTTTTTGTTTGTGTTGGAGTAATTGACCAATGCTAGCACACACACACTTAATGGATACCGAACGGAGATATTAGGTGTGAGAACGAGGTAAAAAACCGGAAGGTAAAGTTGACCGTTATCGAAATTCAATTTCTTATCTGGGGAATGAACTAGTTTGTACTCGTGAATTTATCATGTCAAATCATTAGGTTTAGGGTTCTTAAACCGAGGAGGAGGCATAGAACAATTTCATACACTCGTCAGAGGGGAAATTGTTAGCATAGGAGCACACCGTTTCACATACTTGGACAACCTCAATAGGCCGGTCGAACCCATGAAACTAGAAGAGACTGTGGTTCAATGAAGTTGCCTTGGTTAGTACCTTTATCATTAACCATTAACTTCATTAATAACTTAAAATAATTACTTTTAGGTTAAACTGTGGCTCAGATCAAGATAATCATAGCTAATTGGTGTGTAACATAACATTGCATTTCCCTGTGGAGACGACCTTGACCGCTAGACTAGACTACAATTTGTCCTGGTACACTTCCGGTTAGATTGGACACCAGATTTAGGCCGATCAAGCTTTTTGGCGCCGTTGCCGGGGACTTTTTCATTGTGTAACGGTTACTACTTGCATTAGCTCAAAATTCTTGAGATTGAGTCAACACTTTTCTTAACCTCATTTCTATTTTGTTTCTTTGGTACTTACCCATTTGGTAAGTGGCCAAGTGTTATTTTATTGTTTTCTTGTTGTTTCTATCCTACAATTGATGACCCGTTCCAGAAGCGGTAAGGCCCCAATTACTCCATACAAGCCCAACATAAATAGTTATGAAAGGCAGTTAAGAGTAGAGAACATACGTGGTCAAACTAGCCAAGGACATCTTGGTGAAGAATCGTCCCAAAGATCATCGAATCAAGGAATAGATATGGCAGAAAACAGTGACGAGACACCAATTGAACAAGGGCTCGCTCATGCCCAAGGTCATGGACAATTCCCCAATAATCCAAATCCACCATTACAAAAGCTTCCTCCACAACCAAATCCCAATAACCAAAACCCCAATAATCGGAATAACCAAAACCGAAACCAAAATAATCGTAATAATAGCCCTTCAAACCCAAGACCCATTTGTGATCAAACCTTGAGAAGGAGTGAGACCAACAATCCAATTAGTTTACCCAATGATGGAGCAAATAACTTTGAAGTAAAATCGCATCTTTTTGGCTTGAGAATATAGAAAATAGTCATAGTTCTTATAAATTCTTGGCGTTTTATAAATGTATATAATAATTATTCAGAAATAAAGACATAATAACTCGTTCTTGATTATACCTTTCAAAGCTTCTTGGATTCAAATGTTACCAGCACCAATAACAACGACGGTGGGCACTTTTCCTAACGGCCTCCTAACCTTTTCTTGTTGTTTAAGAATCTCATTAGCTTTATCAGTAGTATAATTGATTCCTAAAAACATAGTATAAAAACTATCAATGATAGTTTCGAACATATTTTCTGAAGGAACTTCTAACCAATTTGTTGATTTAACAAATTATTGAATAATTCCAGAAGTTTTATGTTCTACTAAAGGAAGTATATTCTTTGGACTTCGATATGCTTCTTTGTTAGTTTGAATAATCAAACTTAATTCTGTAGCCCATTATCAATAAGTTGTTTTCTATTCTCTTGACGGTCAATATTGAGAATAGAGATTCCGGTATCCTTAGTTTCTCCCAAAACTTTAGGATATTTGGTAAAGAAGCTGGGGTTTTTCAGATTCGTTTCTTTTCTTAGAAGCGGAGTGTTCTCCTTCTTCTTCTTTATTGACCCTAAACGTTTTTATAGGTTCAACTTCATCCTCAGTATTTTCAGAGGTGTCCTGATCAACTGGTTCTTGATCTATTACATTAATTGTTTCAATTCCAAGAATTTTATTTAATTCTGGTATTTTTACCATTTCTCTTTCGATTTCTGACTCATCAAAAGTCATAAGTAAAATAACTTCATCCAAGGGTGAAGTATTTTTTCCATCTAAGATGAAACTATCTTTATCAAGATTATCCCAGAAGTAGACTTCTAGTTTTTCACTTAGATTCATGTAGTCCGAAAGGTCATTTTAGAGCATTTGGATTTACACTTGAACCAAGTTCTTCATTTCCAACATTATAGGTGAGATAGCTGTATTTTCCGTCTGAGGGAAAAGCTGCTTTAGAAGTAGTGTCGACCGTAACACAAGAGAAATTATTTATTTCCTCTTTTACTTCTTTTATTATTTTTGCTGCAACTAACTCTAGTTCTAGAGTAGTGGCGTTTTTTGACATTTTATTTTGAATGTCATTTAATTTATCGATGATGCTCTTATTTTCTTCCTTAATAAGTTCAAGCATCTGATTAATTGCTGCTAGTAAACTCATTTTTGAGTTTTACCCACAAATATCTTTAAGCTTTTGCCCTTGAATATCTATTCTCCTAGACATAGATTTTAGGAGTTTGATATTAGATGGTTCTTTTGAAACGATTCTTCTAGACGAAGCTTCCACATAAAACCTTGTTCCTTGAATTTTAGGACTTTCTTTAGATCCTAAAATCATTTTTCCTTTAGCAATATCTATTGCCCAGGAGTTATCCGAACTTATTTCTGAGAATTGTCTCTCTTGAATAGTTCCAATTTCCGTAAAAACATCTTCAATTTCTATGTATTCATTTTTCTTATAGTCAATACTATTGTGACTATTTGTTAAGGCATAACTTATGAGGTAAGTTACACCGAAGGCTTTATCTCCTTCATTCATCATATCTTTTTTTCAAAGTGATGAATTAAAGATAAAACTTTGTCTAAATTTTTACTTTCTAAACTAAGTCCAAACTTAGGATAGATTGTAAACATAATTTTTTTTATATGCAAGGTTGCCTCTAGCAGCTCCTAGCACACAATCTTTTCTATCATTAATTCTATTATCAATTAATGCTAGCTTGATGGGTGCATTAATCCCTTTTTTAAATTCAGATTTTATTAAAAAAATTATAGCTCCAAGATGAACCATACTAATTTTAGATCTGATTTTCTGTAGATTCTTTCTTAATCTTCTTTAGTGATTAAAGGTAGATATATAGAACCCGAGACATCTTTGATGTCTACATGTAGTTCTTGAGTATTAACAAAATAAAATATTTTATTTTTTCTCTTTAAAAGATTATTTATAATACTAGGTATTTTAAATATCTTTTCTTTTCTAAGATCTAATTTAGAAGCATTAATCTTTGATAAGATCTCTTGCTGTATCATTATCTTAGCATTGAACCCACTTGTGGATTCATTGAATACTATTTGAGAAGGTTCATTCTCAAGTTCTTGATCTGAAAGATCATTTAGAGCATTATGATCTAATTCCATTATATGGATTTTACACCATATACCAAAGGATTTTTATAACATGGCTCTAATACCAAGATTTTAACGGGGGAGTTTTGCGCTATTTTAATAGACGGAGGAAGATACAATGAATGATTAGTATAGTAAGAATATAGAAAATAGTCACAGTTCTTATAAACTCTTGGCGTTTTATGAATGTATATAATAATTATTCAGAAATAAAGGCAGAATAATTCGTTCTTGATTATACCTTTCAAAGCTTCTTGGATTTAAACGTTATCAGCACCAATAACAACGACGGTGGGCACTTTCCCTAACGGCCTCCTGCTTGGCGGTACTCTCCCTGTGTCGCAACAGCTACTTCAGGTTCTCAGATAACCCTTAAGTGTAGAAGTTTTGTGAAATATAAACAAGAAGATTCAAAAAGATTTATTTCATAAATAATTAAAATACAAACATACAAACTAGAATTTATAAAACCATACTATATCTATATCCTCACTATATGAGGTTTACTCACTCATTTATTTTGAAAGATAAGAAGTTTTTGGTTTCAAGTAGGATTGAAAGCCAAGGTTGAGATATCTTTCAAATGAAATGAACGTCTCCTTTTATAGAATAAGGAAGAAGGATCTATCATTGTGATAGTCATCATTCATGACGTTTTACAACCCACTAACTAAATTATTAAAGTGAGTTAGTGTAAGCTGATGAGGATGCCTTATCTTCACATAGGTTGATTGATAATCCTTGTGAGTGGTAGGGTCCTGCTTTGTCTTCACTTGGAGAAATTTCTTTTCCTTGTGAGTGGTGGGGACCAGAGCATCTTCTGCAGCTGTATTCCACTTTAAATTTTTCAAAAGCCTTCTGAAGCACATGGCATATTTCGTGGTTATTCCGTATCATTATTTGTCCATTTCTGAACATTTTTTCAAATCGAAGAACTTTTTAAGTGTCTTCATCTTGTATCTTCTTGAAAGACTTTGATATTATCAAAATATGTGAATTTTTATAATTAACTTTGATTTTTGAATCGTCATTGATCTTGAGAAATTTATCAATGATAATTCCGATTCTTGAAACGTTGATCTTTTCAACATCACATTTAAAGAAAGTTGTTTATAACCCATGCAGGTTTATAAGTTGTTTCTTGTTTTGAGATTCCAATCTCTATGAAATGATAAGGTAATTGGATTTTGTTATCATTCCATCCTGGCAAACTGCTATGAAACTTGAGGAATATAGCTCTGTCTGCTTCTTTGACAACCTTGGTTCTGAAGATCTTGATTGCCTTTCTGATTTCTTCTGGAAACAAAGAGATTTCAAAAAGATTTTTGCTAGGATAAATCGTCCTAACTAATCCATAAGAAAATGCCTCATAAACAATTTCTGGGTTGGCACCTTCAATGAAATTGAACAGACTAATAATTTCACCGTCCGTCGTGAAGAATTTTCCCGTGATGAAATTTCTTCATTTGCTTCTCTTGCAAGTTTAAAGAGATAAGATAACCCTTCCAAATCAAGCTCAAGAGCACTCTGTTTTTCAATCTTTTTCGGAATTGCAATTCTTCCTAAAGAAACCAAAGGACTGTTTTTCTTTTCGGATTTCAAAATTTCTTTGAAGGTTGTGACCTTTAAGAAATATGAGTTTGATATCAGCTTTGGAGGAGATATCATATACTCTCTAGCAACATTTCGCCTGAAACCTTTGCTTCATTGAGTGTTTTGAATTTCTTGTGCTTAACATTAGAAATTCCTTTTATTTCTTTTTCAGCAACTTCCCATGAAGTATAAATACCTGCAAAAGGTCCATTGTATACAACATAGTAATTATCATAAAATTTTGGCTGTTGAATAGCCTTATCAGTTTGCACTGATACTGAATTTTGAATTTCAGTTTTATCAAGACTTGAAATGTCTTATGTATTTGGTCTAAAGCCTGAGATAAAATCTGTAGGTTTAACCAAATTTTTAGATGTCTGAACATCTTTTACATCTTTTTCCAAGATGCTAGGAATCAACGGATTTGATGATTCTTTACCGATTGCCGTTTGCATCGGAATAGCTAACAGTTCGCTACTATTGCTAGTGCAAGGACTATTAATTTCCTTTTGTGGTTCACTTGATGCCCGTTCATGCAAACTTATTTTCATGTCAAGAACTTGTAGTTCCATTTTCATGATTTCCCGTTGAAGTTTTAATTTCTGTAATTCTTCTATTTCTGGAAGTCCGTAAGGATAATTAATCCCTGGGTTTTACCCCATTTTCTCCATAAGGAGATTCTTCTACCTTTTTAACCTGTAAATTCATGGGTAAGAAAATCTGCAAATATATTTTTATTACCTGAAATGTGTTCTACTTCAAAGCAATATCTAGATAGCCACATTTTTCATCTTACAAGTCTACCTTGTTTGTTATCACCCTTTAAATTAATTTTTAAAAAGTAGGTAAAGTTTTTATTATCTGTCCTGATTAAAAATTTAACCGGAGTGAGATATGCACAAAATTTTTAATGACTCAGATTACCGCAAGGTATTCCTTTTCATTAGTATGATAATTTCTTTCAGCGTTTTTAAAGCTTCCAGAAGTATATCTACAAATTAACTCTTGTCCAGAGTTTTCTGCTTTGAGGATTCCACCCAAGAAACAGATACGAGATATCAAAACCAAGATATCAAGACTTGCTGCTAGAACCGAATTAGAATACCTAGCAACAAATATTATAAAAGAAGTTAAAGAGGAAATACATAACATTTCCTATATAACGGAAGAAAAATCTTCTAACATCTCTACTTCTGCTTTCCCAGAAGACGGAAAATATAGTTATCCCAACCACAATGTGGGAAATGAAGAACTTGGTTCAAGTGCTGATCCAAATGCTCTAAGATGGCCTTGTCAATAGACATAGGTGCAAAATTAGAAGAATATTTTTGGGATAACCTAGAAAAAGATGAGTTCATTTTAGATGGACAAAATACTTCACCCTTAGATGAAGTAATCAAGTTAATGACTCTAGATGAGTTAGAAATTGAAAGAGAAATGGAAACAAGAACAGAATTAAGTAAGATTCTTGGTATTGAAACCATGTACGCTATAGAAGAACAGTCTGAAGCTATTCCTAAAAGTGAACCTTCAGATAAACAACCAGAAACAGGAGCTTCTGGTACAAAAGGAGAAGAATCATCCTTTAAGAAAAGAAAAGGTATTGATGGAACCTTTCTTACTACTAATTATCCTAAAGTTCCAGGAGAACCTAAGGATTCTAGAACTCCTATCCTCAATATTTATGGAAGGACAAATAGAAAAGTGCTCATAGACGAATGGGCGACAGAGTTAAGTTTGATTATTCAAACTAACAAAGAGTCTTATGGAACAATTAATAACATACTCCTCTTAGTAGAACATAGAACTGCTGGAATCGTTCAATCATTTGTAAAAAATACAAAATGGACTGATTTTACCACAGAAAATATTTTTAGAGGCATCATCGATGGCTTCTATACTACGTTTCTAGGAATCAACTATACGACGGATAAAACCAATGAGATTCTTAGACAACAAGAGAAGGCTAGAAATCGCCTTATAAACTTACAATTATGTGATGTTTGTCTTTTAGACACATTTACATATGATTTTGAAACAAATCATTATAAACTTCCTAGCAATGAGTTTATTGGGTTTATAAAGCAATATTTGACCAAAATCCCTATTGTAGGAGAAAAATCCCTTCAAAGGTTTGAAACGGAAACCTTCGGGATTGCTGTTAACAGTCTTGGCTTCGCCAATAGAATTGTTAAGTAAGAACTCACAAAAATTTGTGATTTATCCAAACAACAGGAAAAAAATTGAAGAAATTCAATAAGAAATGTTGTTTAAACGTTATGGATGCACCTATAGAATATGGTTGCATACCACAAAAAACTTATACAAAGAATAAGTTTAAAAAGCATTATAAGAAGAAAAATTTCTCTTATAAAACAAGAAATAAACGGTTTAAACCCGGTAAGTATTTTAAGCCTCGACAGAAATCTGACAAGGAAGATAAAAATACTGACAAAAAGAAATTTTGCCCTAAAGGCAAAAGAAATTGCAGATGTTGGATCTGCAATATTAAGAGTCATTATGCAAATGAATTTCCCAATAAACAACAGTATCCTCATAAGGCTAAACGCATAGAGGAAGTCATAGAATTAGGTTTCGAACCTATAGAAGATATATAGAAATTTTATAGGGAAGTCTATATCTTTGATGAAATCTCTGAAAATTCAGCAGATGTAATCTCTAATAATTTAGTCTTTGACTACTCTACTGATAGTTATTCACCAGATGAATACAATTCAGCGGATACAGACTAATTTAACTATTCAGGAAGAACCCTGGATTGATGAAGAATTAGTAATAGCTAAAAACATTACTAATCCAAATTCCATTTATATCAAAGGACAATTAAAGTTCTCTGAATATAAGCAGATAAATCTACACTGCTATGTAGATACTGGAGCTAGTCTTTGCCTAGCATCAAAGTTTGTTATACCAAACGAACATTGGGAGAATGCACCCAATATCATAAGATTAACAATTGCAAATAAGGAAACGTTACAAGTTTCTAAGGTTTGTAAAAATCTTAATATAAGAATCGCAGGTGAAGGATTTCACATTCCGACAATTTACCAACAAGAAAACGGCATGGACCTTGTTCTTGGTAATAACTTCTGTCAATTGTATGGACCTTTCACACAATTCACAGATAGAATTATTTTTACCCTTAATAGTCAACCAGTGATTATTGGTAAAATAAAAAAAGCAATTTCTTTAGCTCAACCTGGTTTCTTAGAATCTATGAAAAAGAATTCTAAAATTCAAAAACCAACACCTATCTCTATTAGCTCTCACAAAATCAACTTTTTAGAAGGGGGGGGCGAGATCATTGAAGAATGTAAAACTGAACAAGAATTTAATTAAGAGAATGACAAATTCAGTTTGATTAAAATCCTGTTAGAAAACATTTGTGGTGAAAATCCTATAGACCCTAAGAAGTCTAAAAAATAGATGATTGTGACCATAAAAATTATAGATCCAAAGACAATAATCAAGGTTAAGCCTATGATATATAGTCCTTTGGATAGAGAAGAATTTGGTAAACAAATTCAAGAACTATTAGACTTAAAGATTATTAAGCCTAGTAAGTCACCTCACATGTCTCCAGCTTTCCTTGTTGAGAATGAAGCTGAAAGAAGACGAGGAAAAAACAGGATGGTCGTAAATACGGCAACAATAGGTGATAGTCACAACCTCCCAAATAAAGATGAACTCTTAACTCTTATCAGAGGAAAGAATTTCTTTAGTAGTTTTGACTGTAAATATGGGTTATGGCAAGTATTGCTAGATGACGAATCACAATTATTAAGTGCATTTATTTGTCCACAAGGACATTATCAATGGAATGTTTTACCTTTCGGGTTAAAACAAACCCCATCCATATTTCAAAGACACATGCAAAATGCATTTAGATCCTTTGAAAAGTTCTTATGTGTTTACATTGATGACATATTAGTCTTCAGCAACACAGAAAAAGAGCACTATATGCATGTTGCAATGGTACTCAAAAAATGCGAAGAATTTGGAATAATCCTTTCATTAAAGAAAACACAACTCTTTAAAACTAAGATTAATTTCTTAGGTTTAGAAATAGACCAAGGTCAACATAGACCTCAGAATCATATACTGGAACACATTCATAAGTTTCCAGATAAGATCGAAAATAAAAACAATTACAAAGGTTTTTAGGTATTTTGATTTATGCTGAAAGTTATATCCCTAAACTTGCTGAAATAAGAAAACCTTTACAAGTTAAACTCAAAGACAATGTACTTTGGGATTGGAAAGAGGTTGATACAACCTATGTTAAAAAAGTTAAAAAGAATTTAACTAGCTTTCCAAAGTAATACCATCCTTTAACAGATGATAAACTGATCATTGAAACCGATGCATCAGATGAATATTGGGGAGGAATCCTCAAAGCAAAAAACTCTGAAACAAGAGTTAATTTGCAGATATACTTCAGGCAGTTTCAAAAACTTTGAAATAAATTATCATAGTAATGAAAAAGAATTGCTAGCCGTAATTCGAGTCATTAAGAAGTTTAGCGCTTATCTCACTCTTGTTAAGTTTTTAATTAGGACAGATAATAAAAACATCACATATTTTCTAGACACCAATATAAAATGTGACAATAAACAGGGAAGACTTGTTAGATGGCAAATGTGGCTATCAAGATACTGCTTCGACGTTGAACACATCGCAGGTAGTAAAAATATATTTGCTGATTTTCTAACCCGTGAATATAAAGGTTAAAACCGAAGAATTGACGCAGTCAAAGCAATGGATGAATTGCAGAAATTAAAGTTGCAAGAAGCAACAATGGTCTTGGAGCTCAAGGTTCTGAGATATCATATAAGCCTATTGGAAGAATCCAATAAGCAACAAAAGGAAATTGATATTCCTTGCACTAGCAATAGTGGCGAAATATGAGCTACTCCGGGTCAAACGGTAACCGGTAAAGAGTCATCAAATCCGTTGATTCCTAGCATCTTGGAAAAAGATGTAACAGATGTACAGACATCTAACAAATTGGTTAAACCCTCTAATTTAATCACTGGATTTAGACCCAATACAAAGGATATTCAAAGTCCTAATAAATCTGAAGGTCACGCTTCAGTATCAACACCCGTTGATTCGGTCATTTCACGACCAAAATATTATTATGTGGTTTTTAATGGACCATATGCAAGTATATACACCGTATGGGAAGCTGCAAAACATGCAGTTGAAGGTATTTCAGAAGTGCAACATAAACGATTTAGCACACTCACTGAAGCACACGTTGCAGGAGAAATCTATGCACGACAAAATTTGACAACACCTCCAAAGTTGATGTCAGGTGCAGATTGCTTGAAGGCAACCTTCAAGGAAATTCTATGAAAAGAAAAGAAGCCTACAAAAATGGTTTCACTTGGAAGAATCTCTACCAGTAAAACCAGTAGAGAAACCACAACACTTTGAGCTTAATGAAGAAAGATTCAATCAACTCTTCAGATATGCCAGGACAGCAAACGAAGATCATTTCGTGAAAGAAAAGTTCTTTACAACTGATAGACAAGACTTTAGTCTAAAAACTTCATTGAAGGAGCTGAGCCCAGTTCTGTCAACGAAGCATTCAGGTATGGGATGGTAAAACTCATTTATCCCAACAAGAACCTTCTGGAAATAAATCATTTATCAGAAACAATTAAAAAGGCCATCAAGGTCTTTAGAACAAAGGTAATTAAGGAAGTTGGCCGATTGATCTTCCTCAAGATCCACAACACATTTCCAATATGGAAAGATGGTATGTTTCAGCCAACATATCATTTAATTGAAATTGGAATATCCAAAGAAAAACTTGATTATACACCTTCAAGAACAATGGAACTCACGTCCAGTAATTTTGAGCAAATGAATGTTCAAAGATTTGGTCAATTAACTGATCAATTATTAAAAATACATGATGATTCACTCATTAAGGTTAATTATCAAGATCAACATACTTTGGTAATTACCAAAACATTGAAACAAATCACAGCTGAAGATATCAAATCCCTTCTTCAATTTGAGAAAGCATTCCGCAATGGACGGGTAATGACAATCCATAATGAGGACATTTGTTCTACATTAAAAAGAGCCTTTGGTAAAAACTGAGTATCTATGCACTTATTGCAATAAGAAGATACAACAGGTAAATGCTATTGATAAAGACCACAAAAATGGATCAACATCAGCATATGAAGACAAGGTGTCAGCACCAACGTCAGAAAAATCCACGCCAGATACTACATCAGCAGCCAGTGGATAATAGGTAAGCACTTACATCAGGTGCAATAATACAAAGTCAAGAAGACAAGAAATTCTCGGTGGAGAATAAAGTAAAAGCAAAAGAAGAAAAGTTTTCCGGCCAACAAGTATAAACGACAAACATATTTAACTTTTAGCTTTCCTTTTACGTCAGCAATGACGAATATGTAAACGAATATTCGCATGTGAATTATTCGGATCCTTCTCTCATTCACCTATAAAATAGAGAAGTTATTTCATTTGTAAGGAGCGCTTGCACAATATCAAATTTTATATTTTGTAATTTACATCTTTCACCTAAAATGATGAGTGAGTAGTCCTCTCCTATAATGGAGATGGCAACACCATCATAGATATGTAGTAGTTTCCAGTGTGTATGTAAATATATTTGTTTTGAATAAAATCTGTCTTTACAAATCCAATTTCTACATATCCCATGATTCAATTGTTCTGAGAACCTGAAGTAGCTGGAGCGTCGTCGGAAGAGCACCGCTAGGCAGGAGGCCGTTAGGGAAAGTGTCCATAGGCGTTGCTATTGGTGTGGGAGCAAGGGAAATTCCAGGGGATATGAAGAATGAGGAGTTGTTCAGATAGAATTTAGACGATTCAAAGGCAATGATCGTACACATGAAGAAGCTATACATTTGATGGTGCCATCTTCATTATAGTTTCATAAATCAAAGGTACACCCCCGTTAAGATATTCCGCAGAAAACATACCCTCGTATGTGCCCGTAAAAACCTGGTATCAGAGCCTTGTTTAAATCCTTAGGGAGAAAACCAAAGATGGACCTCGGTCCATTAAGTCCAAATAATTCTGATGAAGAATCTGAAAGTCGCAAGTGTCAACTCTGTAAGGAATCCTCTACTGGATTCAATGCTAATATAATAATTCAGCAAGAATTATTATCTAAGATTAAAGCTTCTAAACTAGAACTACAGAAAGAAAAAATATTTAGGATGCCTAGTCTTATAAGCAGCGTATTCAAAAGAGAAAACAAAATTTATTATTTTGTTAGTACTCGAGAATTCTCTGTAGACATTAAAGATGACAGATGAGAAGTATATTTACCTCTTATTACTCAACAAGAGATAAATAAGAATCTTCTTAAAATAAAAGAAGAACATAAATCTACAATTAATATGGTCCATTTAGGAGCCATAAAAATTTGTATAAAATCTCAATTTCAAGAAGGCATAAATACGCCTATCAAACTAGCGTTAATCGATAATAGGATTAACAATAGAAAAGATTGTGTACTAGGTGCAGCAAAAGGTAACCTAGCTTACAATAAATTTATATTTGCAGTTTATCCTAAGTTTGGTCTTAGTATACATAGCAAAAATTTAGATAAAGCCTTATCACTGATACATCACTTCGAAAGAGAAGATCTGATGAATGAAGGTGATAAACCTTTTAGTGTAACTTATTTAATAAGTTATGCATTAACCATTAGTCATCACAGTATTGACTATAGAAAAACTGAATACATCGAATTATACGATGTCTTCTCAGAAATAGGAACTATAAAAGAAAAGAATTTTTCTAATATAGATTCTAATACTGACTCTTGGGCAATTGATATTGCTAAAGGAAAAAGTATATTAGGTACTGAAAATACACCTACTATAAATGATAGGTTCTCAGTAGGAGCAACCTCATCTCAAATGAGCTTTGTTAAAACTCCTACAGCAAGAAATAACTTGTTAGAAAGATCTGCATCCATGAGATCAGATAAAGAGCTACTCTTATCAATATCTGAAAGAGTAGATTACGTCACTCAAACGCTTAAAAAGCTTTGTGGATAAATGGATATCATAAAAAAATCAAAAACCTTTATGTTTCCAGAAACTCTGGAAAGAAATAAGGATTAGCTTCCTTAGAAAAAAATGTAAATTCCAGAAAGATATCTTTAAAAGAGAACTATCTGGAAAACCCCTAAAAGAATCATTACCCTCAAAATGGGTGGGATTGCTGAAATAAATACCATTAGTATGGATCCAGTATTCAAAAAAGAAAAACGATTAAAAGAAATAATTCCATTACATAAGAAAAAACCTGGTTACGGTGATGGACCAGTTCGATTCGGAAATCAAATTCAAATTTTGATCACTGAAGGTGAAAGAGCTAGATATCATAGCTGGAAAAATGGATTTCAGGAAGAAATATATTTAAGGGAAATTTCTGGTACAAAGAAATTAACTCCTTCAAACAATAGGTACTGGTAGTTTCACATAACTCCACCACATATTGTTAAAAAGGGACGATTATTACAAATCAAACCCTTAAATCGAGAAACCAATATTACTCATTGGTTTTCTACAAATGAAGTCAATATTAAGGCAATACAATATTTAGGTAATAACTTAAATGCAGTATCTGCACGTATATTATTAGGACTCTATAAAATGCTTTCCTTTTTTGGAATAAGCAAAGATCCTAGTCAAGATTTATCCAAAAATCCTACCAATTGGAATAGATTTTCCGATATTTTAGAGAGGGGGATTACGATAGTCTGGTACAAGCTGAACAAAATCAGGAGTTAATGATTTTGATAGAAAAAACCAATACAGAGATACAAACTCTGGGTTGTAAGATCGACAAACTAGCTGAACAAGATCTTCAATTGCTTTGTTGCAAAATTGACAAGCTTGAGAAAACCCTCAAGATAATATTAGGTCAGCCATAGTATCATGACAAGCATGATAACTATTAACGAGACTATTAATCTTCTTCGTGAAGAATTAAAAGTCATATAATTGCAGCAAGCCTTGGAATATAACTTTCAGCATAAGTTAATATACCTAAGAATCTTTGCAATTGTTTTTTGTCTTCAATCTTATCTGTGAATTGGTGTATATGTTCCAAGATATGATTTTGAGGACAATGATGACCTTGATCAATTTCTAGTCCTAGAAAATTAATCTTTGTTTTGAAAAGCTGCGCTTTTCTTTCTGATAGAATTGTTCCTAATTCATCACATTTTTTGAGTACTATTGCAACATGTAAATAGTGCTCTTTTTCTGTGTTACTGAAGACAAGTATATCATCTACGTACACACAAACAAATTTTTCAAAAGATCTAAATGCATTTTGCATATGTCTTTGAAATATAGATGGTGCTTGCTTGAGACCAAAAGGTACAACACACCATTGATAATGTCCTTGAGGACATGTAAAGGCAGTTAGTAATTGAGATTCTTCATCTAACAATACTTGCCAGAATCCTGATTTACAATCAAAACTACTAAAGATTTTCTTTCCTCTAATTAGAGTTAAGAGTTCATCTTTGTTTGGTAGATTATGACTATCTCCTATAGTTGTTGTGTTAATAGCTTTATAGTTGACAACCATTCTCTTTTTCCCTCTTCTTCTCTCTGCTTCATTTTCCACAAGGAAAGATGGAGACATATGAGGTGATTTACTAGGCTTAATAATTTTTAAATCTAGTAATTCTTGAATTTGTTTACCAAATTCTTCTCTATCCTGTGGACTATAGATCATGTGTTTAACCTTGACTATTGTCTTAGGATCTAAGAGTTTTATAGTGGCGTTCAACGGGGGAGTTTTGTGCTATTTTAATGGACGGCGGAAGATACAATGAAAGATTAGTATAGTAAGAATATAGAAAACAGTCATAGTTCTTATAAATTATTTGCGTTTTATGAATGTATATAATAATTATTCAGAAATAATGACAGAATAATTCGTTCTTTATTATACCGTTCAAAGCTTCTTGGATTTAAACGTTATCAGCACCAATAACAACGACGGTGGGTACTTTCCCTAATGGCCTCCTGTCTGGCGGTACTCTCCCTGTGTCGCAACATTTACTTCAGGTTCTCAGATAACCCTTATCAGATAGTCATCATAGTATTGACTATAAGAAAAAGGAATACAATGAAATTGAAGATGTTTTTTTTTCCTGAAATTGGAACTATTCAAGAGAGACAATTCTCATAAATAAGTTTTGATAACTCCTGGGCAATAGATATTGTTAAAGGAAAAAGGATTTTAGGATCTAAAGAAAGTCCTAAAATTCAAGGAACAAAGTTTTATGTGGAAGCTTCATCTAGAAGAAGCGTTTCAAAAGAACTATCTAATATCGAACTCCTAAAATCTATGTCTAGGAGAATAGATATTCAAGAGCAAAAGCTTAAAGATATTTGTGGGTAAAACTCAAAAATAAGTTTACCAGCAGCAATTAATAAGATGTTTGAAATTATTCAGGGAGAAAATAAGATCATCATCGATAAATTAAATGACATTCAAAATAAAATGTCAAAAAGCGTCACTACTCTAGAACTAGAGTTAGTTGCAGCAAAAATAATAAACGAAGTAAAAGTGGAAATAAATAATTTCTCTTGTGTTACGGTAGACACTACTTCTAAAGCAGCTTTTCCCTCAGACGGAAAATACAACTATCCCAACTATAATGTTGGAAATGAAGAACTTGGTTCAAGTGTAAATCCAAATGCTCTAAAATGGCCTTTTGGACTACATGAATCTAAGTGAAAAACTAGAAGTCTATTTCTGGGACAATCTTGATAAAGATAGTTTCATCTTAGAAGGAAAAAATACTTCACCCTTGGATGAAGTTATTAAACTTATGACTCTTGATGAGTCAGAAATCGAAAGGGAAATCGTAAAAAGACCAGAATTAAGTAAAATTCTTGGAATTGAAACCATTAATGTAATAGATCAAGAACCAGTTGATCAGGACACCTCTGAAAATACTGAGGATGAAGTTGAACCTATAAAAACGTTTAGGGTCAATAAAGAAGAAGAAGGAGAACACTCCGCTTCTAACAATAGAAAAGAATCTGAAAAACCCAGCTTCTTTACCAACTATCCTAAAGTTTTGGGAGAAACTAAGGATACCGGAATCTCTATTCTCAATATTGACTGTCAAGAGAATAGAAAAAAGCTTATTGATAAATGGGCTACAGAATTAAGTTTGATTATTCAAATTAACAAAGAAGCATATCGAAGTCCAAAGGATATAATTCTTTAAGTAGAACATAAAACTTCTGGAATTCTTCAATCATTTGTTAAATCAACAAATTGGTCAGAATTTCCTTCAGAAAATATGTTCGAAATTATCATTGAGATTTTTTATACTATGTTTTTAGGAATCAATTATACTGCTGATAAAGCAAATGAGATTCTTAAACAACAAGAAAAGGCTAGAAATCGCCTCATCAAATTACAGATATGTGATATCTGTGAATTAGATAATTTCACATGTGATTTTGAGACAAATCTTTATAAACTTCCACAAAGTGATTTTGGAGGATTTATAAAATAATATTTGACTAAAATCCCTATTATAGGAGAAAAATCTCTTCATAGATTCGAAGCAGAAGCAATTGGAGTTAATTTTTTTAGCTTAGGCTTTGCAATAAGAATTGTAAAGGAAGAAATCACAAACATTTGTGATCTTTCTAAAAAACAAAAGAAATTGAAGAAATTCAATAAAAGATGTTGTAAAATCATCTTAGAAGCATCCACTAAATACGGATGTAATCAAAAGAGTTATTCTAAAGAAAAATTTAGAAAAAGTTATAAGAATAAATATTCTTATAAAAAGAAAAACAAAAGGTTTAAGTCAGGCAAATACTTTAAACCACGTCCGAAAAATGAAAATACTGACAAGAAATTTTTTTGCCCAAAGAGTAAAAAGAATTGTAAATGTTGGATCTGCAATATAGAGGGACATTACGCAAATGAATGTCCTAACAAACAACAAAATTCTCATAAATTAAAATTTATGGAAGAAATTGTTGAAATAGGATATGATCCTATAGAGGACATATATGAATCCTTAGAAGAAGTTTATATCTTCGAAGAAAATTCCGAGTATTCTTCAAATGAATACGATTTAGAGGATTCAGAATAATTTAAACATTCAGGAAATCTCCTGGGATGATTTAAATACAGAAATAGTGATGTCCAGCAACATTACTAATCCAAACTCTATTTATATCAAGGGACAATTAAAGTTCACTGGATATAAACAGATAAATCTGCACTGTAGACACAAGAGCTAGTCTATGTATTGCATCAAAGTTTGTTATACCAAACGAACATTGGGAAAATGCACCCAATACCGTTAAGGTAAAAATTGAAAATCGGGAAATAATAAATATTTCAGGAATTGTATGAACTATTCCTAGGTAATAACTTCTGACAATTGTATGAACCATTCACACAATACACAGATAGAATTATTTTAACCTTAGAAAATTGACGACTATTGTATTAATAGATCCTTCTTCTTTATTCTATAAAAGGAGAAGTTCATTTCATTTGAAAGATATCTCGACCTTGGCTTTCAATCCTACTTGAAACCAAAAACTTCTTATCTTTCAAAATAAATGAGTGAGTAAACCTCATATAGTGAGGATATAGATAGAGTATGGTTTTATAAATTCTAGTTTGTATGTTTGTATTTTAATTATTTATGAAATAAATCTTTTTGAATCTACAAGTGCATGTATTGCTGCTGCTTTCTATACTGAATTTGGCATGCCGTTCTCTATCTCTTCCATCAGTACGGGTTTGAGTAGCATAGGTTTGGATGGTTCAATGGTCATGTCTACTACTGCCGCTAGTGCTCGATTAGAAGCTTTGGCGTCATGTCGCCGCAGTTTTAGACTCTGTCCAGCTGTTGAGCAACCTCCATCCAGCGGATTTCCAAGGAGCTGGTCTAGTGCATCCAATGATTTTTTCTCCGATGAACACGGTGGCCATGAGTGATGTTGATTTTCGAGAGGTTGTTCAAAGACCATGGATGAATGACTCTGAGATACATTCAGGCATTTAAAGTTGTTCCTTTTATTCCTTAAAAACTTTGTGTGTTTTAATTGCCGTGTGTGGCCTATGCTTTCTTATCATTTTATTGAAAACTACGTTTGAGTTACTGTTTTGCTCTGTTCATTGGTTTAAAAACATTGTTATCGTCTTTTGCACAATTGTCTTTTGGTTGAGACACTATTTTGTTTAAGTAATAATCACTTTTCTGAGTAAGCATGTGCTCCCCTTTTGAGACATTACATCACCTGTAGTTGGTTTTGTTATTATTTTGGCTCTGATGTTGAACATCAGTCTCTGTACGTGATTTGCTAAAATCCAACCTGCGCCGTATATAGCAAGGTCTACGCCATTCCCTCCACGATTGACCTTTTGTCTTTTAGCACGGCTTACGCCAAGTTTTTCTCGGTCTAATCCGGAATACTTCTGGTCCACGCCGACCTGACCTTATTCCTGCCCCGCCATCATATTCCTCCCTAGACTGAAGAGTAGGCTAATACATGACCCGGCGTGAGCCGGTATTATTCTGGCCCACGCCGGCCATTGTATTACATGGCCAACCATAAATTTCTTCAGTAGACTTCCTTCGTCTGTTTAAACCCTTTTCTCCTCTTCCAATAAACCATACCCCAACATTTCTTCTACAAAATTTTCCCAAACACTTTTCCTCATTCTGCAGCCATGTCAACCCCTTCCTCCCCTTCGGCCCCTTCACTCTCTCCACCCGATTCCCCCACCTCCATTGTATCTCAGCCTGACCACTTCTCTTCCACCCCCACTATTGTCGACTATGCCACAGAAACGGCCCGTGATCATTATTTTTCCAACTTTTTCCACTCCCCAATTCTCATAGAAAAAGGTTTGAACAAGCGTAAGATTCAGGACTGGGTGAGATACGCGTCATGTGAGGCGGCTGGGAAAGTTTTGTTCGTGCTCCCCGTGGTCGCATTAATATCACAATGGTGCACAAGTTTTTTGCCGTACTTTCAGAAACGCCTTCTGTCGAAGCCACCACCGCCGTCTCCATTCACGGTGTCTCGGTCCCATTCACTCCTGTAGTCATTAACCGCGCTTTCTTCATTCCACAGGAGCAAGCAGCTCCTCACAGCCACTATGAGGAGGCATGGAAATTGGACACCATCAGCGGGCTGATTATCAAGTGCACTGAGGCGGCACAAGTCCTGTTTCCTAGCGATGACCGTGATCGTGATTTGTCGGCCTACTCTTTATCTCTTGAGATGCGTGCTTGGAAGAACTTCATTAACTCCCGTGTCTTCCCCACTGAAATGTTTTCTGAAGTTAATGATGACGAGTTGTTCCTTCTCTATGCCATCTCCGTTGGAGCCGTGATTGATTGGGGTGTCCTCATTCATCGTGTTGCTGTCTGCTTTGCCTTGTCCAGGCAAAATTTTCATCAACCCATGCCTTTTTCATGGTTGATTTCACATCTGTGTAACCTTGTGGTTGGTGTTCCAATATTCTGGACTGATGAAGTCTTCCCACGTTGTCGTACTCAGATAGCTCTGTTGCCTGTTGATATACCTGGTGGTTCCTCTTCTACTGAAACCGGGGATACCGATTAAGCTTCCGGTTTGTGGTTGTTTGAGAGTGCCTTGGTAGCGGTTATGGTTGGTTCGGTTGTGAGGTTGGTTCGGTTATGGCTAGGTTGTTGTTTGTTTTTTTTCCTTATGTCTGTAAAATATCAATAATGATGTCAGCTAGTCCTGTATTGCTTTCATCTTTCAATTTGTATTATGGTTGCTCTATAACAAGGTTGCATGCTCCATAATTATAAATTTCACGTTGTTATTTTTATCTTGGTGCTGCACTCCTTTGAGTTGAATGTTTTGCCCCAGCTAGCTTCATGCACTGTAAATGACTCTTTGTCCAAGTTTTGCGATTCAGGGTCTACACCGTGACTAGTTCAGCGCGCGCCACAAGACCTTTCCACTATTTTTCCTGTATATTCCGGTCTGCACCGACAATGGACCTGGCCTACGCCGAGGCCATTTGCACCCAGCATCATCATATTTATTTCTTTTGATTCTTCCTTATTTCCCTAACTACTTTTCTTACTACTCACTTCTCATTGGGACAATGCCAGTTCATAAGTGAGGAGTAGAGACGTAGTTAGTCCAACAAGAATAGAATTTTTTTCACTAAATACTCGAGAAACGCTTAATTTTGATTATTTATCAAGCATGATAAGTAGAATGAAATAATTTTTGGCATAACATTTAGCTCTGCGATTAATAGAATGAATACTTCAAAAAACATGAGCAAACTTAACAAATTAGAGGTACATTTTATCTTGAACACATGCCTCCGTAGTGTGAATCCTTGGAACACGTATATCCCAAGCTTTTGTTAACATGCAAACTTTTTGTGAAATCATGCACACATGCCTCCGTAGCAACTAGAACTTAGGTTTGATATCCTTTCGAGGCGAAATAAAAAAGTGTTTGGAGTCGAAGTTAGGGATGACAGTATGGCATTTCTTTGACTTAACCATAGCCAAATGGCTGTCCCGAACGTAATTTCCACATGTCCCCATCTCAGCCTTTGTAAAGTGGTGAGACCCCACTCGAACTAGCCATCCATGATTAACCCCATTATTATCCGACCCTGACCCTAATTTTGGTCTACATTTCCTTGATGTCCCACAAGATTAGCAAGTTTCTATGTATTGGACGGTGATAACTTTAGAAGTAGAAAGTTGGACAATTCTCTTGGCGCAAAGTTGAGATGGTATCTATCAAATTCGGAGTCCATTGATGTATATATACTAAGTTTTATAATATGTATCGGAAAAAAAAACCAAATATTATTAATGCAATAAAGGGTGAGTTTTAGAAAGCAATTTTGAAGGACAAGAGTTCGGGTGTTAAATCAAATGAAATGGCACTTCATCTCTTATGTTTATTGTAAAGGAGACGTCTTTGGCAATTACGCGAGGAAGTTGGAGTGTCAATTCGAAAAATCATGGGAATTGAAGGTATATATTTTTGCTATCTTGCATTTGTTCTTTTTGATATATCCTCTTTTATCCCTTCGAGTACCCAGTACCCGAGCTTGCCGTTACAAGCTTGGAAGTCCTACCCGACCTATCTTCTGGACTCCGAGTACCTCAATTAGTGGAGATTGGTATCACTCTTAAGCCTATGGTTTGCATTTATTAAGTTTTTCATGCATGGATTCACGAGTCGTTGAATAGTAACAAAAATTGAGGAACGATAATCCACACACCACACTGCTCTCTTAGATAGCTGGATAACATGTAAGCTTTAATTCTGATTGGTTACATCATCTTTTTGAACCTTCATTTCTTAACATTGCATAACTACCGGTTGTGGCTTTAATTGTTTTGTCGCTTCTTTTGCTCGAGGACGATCAAAGGCTAAGTGGGGAGTAGTTGATGTATGTCAACCAGGTGATGTATTTTGATGTATTTTAATCCCCTTTCTTGAGTTTTTAGCGACGTTTTCGTATCAATTATAGTAAATATTGTGATGGTATGGTTTTGTTTTTGTATAGAGTAGATATCATAAACGCTCATTATTTTGACATATTTTGAGGCGATCAGCCTGCTTTTGTTATCAGAATTACCCGTGGTTTTTCTTGTGTTTGTTCCGTTACAGATACAACGTGGTGAAACCTTGGGGTCATGACGTAAAGCTCGATGAAAGCGGAATACAATTATCAGAACATTTTTTATAAAATTTCGTTCATCTGGCTAGAAGATGGACGGCGCAAGCCGGATGAGCCGGTGCACGACGGATCCAAGATTTATCAAGATCGGGCATTTATTGAACAAAACAGCTCTACCTAACCGCTGTGATTCGGCTCACGCCGAAAAAGAGACTGGCTCAGGCTGGAACTAGACCAATTCAGTGCTATATTAACATTTCACATTCAGAGCTGAAAAGAGAGGATGAAGTTCATCATCTTCATCTTGCAGGCATCATAACTCCAAGGCTTCTAGAGCCAAAAATTTAGTTCCCTCTTAGCTAGTGCATCAAAAATTTAATCCTTAGAATACTTGGCTTAATCTTTTGAGTAGTTGATTGGAGTAAGTTTAACACTTGGTACAACCTCCATTGATGCTCGCCGGAGATGAATGCAAGCTTACCCTTGCAACTTATCGTTGTTATCGGTAATATTCTATTTTATTTCGTTTGTTGTTCGTATTACTATGAATGCTTATTTCAACAGGTTAGTGCTTGTAGTAATGAGTAGCTAAGACTTGTAACTAGCCAAGGCATTGTAGTTGAACTAAGTATTCTCTTTTGGTTGATCGGATAATGATTATGTTATGTATGTTTATTTTCAGTTGTGTTGAAGCTTTTTCTACTTGTATTGATTGTTTGTTTGTGTTGGAGTAATTGACCGATGCTAGCACACACACACACTTAATGGATACCGAACAGAGATATTAGGTGTGAGAACGAGGTAGAAAAACCGGAAGGTAAAGTTGACCGTTATCGGAATTCAATTTCTTATCCGGGGAATGAACTAGTTTGCACTCATGAATTTATCATGTCAAATCATTAGGTTTAGGGTTCTTAAACCAAGGAGGAGGCATAGAACAATTTCATACACTCGTCAGAGGAGAAATTGTTAGCATAGGAGTACACCGTTTCACACACTTGGACAACCTCAATAGGCCGGTCGAACCCATGAAACTAGAAGAGACAGTGGTTCAATGAAGTTTCCTTGGTTAGTACCTTTATCATTAACCGTTAACTTCATTAGTAGCATAAAATCATTACTTTTATGTTAAACTGCGGCTCAAATCAAGATAATCATGGCTAATTGGTGTTTAACCTCACATTGCATTTCCCTGTAGAGGCGACATTGACCGCTAGACTAGACTACAATTTGACCCGGTACACTGCCGGTTAGATTAGACACCAGATTAGGCCGATCAGGAATTCAACGGAATTTAAAATTTAATTTCCTTTTAACCAGGATCGACTTCGTTTAAACAACAACCATAAAAGAAGTCGACATAGAATATACCTTGGATGATCTAAAATAGATCATCGCTTTGTCTACGGTTGTAGTTTCTGCACGAGCCGCCCAAGTGTTCGGTCTCTACCGTTGATCCACACAAACAACCCGCCGGAATCCACCATTGGATTGCTACTAGAAAAACTCGGTTACTAGACCGATCTTTTCTCTCTCTCAAAACTCTCTCTATGAAGCTCTCTATATTCTAGTAAATTAGAACTCTTCTAATTGTGATGATACAAAAGAGTTTGACACCCACACTATATTTATAGTGTGTTGTGGCACCACCTACTAGACCCAATCTGATTGAGAGAAACTTTCTAATAGATTAAGGAGAAAAAAAACATATTCCTAATAAAATAAGGAAAATATCTTTGATTGATTTATCTCATTTAATTTAATATCTCATATTAAATATTTTCAAGATAATGTCAATATCTAATATTGATTATCTTTATCATATTACCATAAATCAATTTATGCAAATCTATTAATATCTAATATTAATATATGGTAATACTATTAATTAATTTACAAACTACATGTGTATCACATACACATCATCTGCGCCCCATATAGCCATAATTGATATCCGGAATATTCTTAATTAATTAATATAATAATATAATTAATTAATTCACAAAATACATGTATATCATATATACATATATGTACATATTTCGATCCATATATATAATTAATCAACAGAATTAATATCTTGTATTATATTTATTTATAATAAATAAATACCACCATATTAATTTATCACTATAACACTTTATAGTTGAGATAAAACTTTTCTTATTTGGTTATCACTATAACCGCATTTTAATCCAGCTAGATGTTCTTATGTGTGTGGCCCGATAGGCTTCCGAATATGTTGACCGTAGGCACAAAGTGCTTTTACTAAAATACCTTTCATACCTAACGATCACGGAATAGCGTCTAGCAACACACCATGACCCCCAATCATCGGAAGAGTCAAATGCAATGACTACTACCTTTCATGTGAAACAGTTACCGTGTAAATACAATCCTATCGTTGTTACAATATCAATACGGTCGTATCTCGAGTGTCAATACATTAACAACCGCAAATTATAATCTGGATATCATGCTCTCTCGAAATAACTCATTTACTCCCATTTTGCAAAGATTCATGAGTGTAAGATAATCCTTATAAGAAGGCTCTTTCGGATATTTACTCATAATCATAGGATACGCGATTTCCGGACTAGCGACATGAATCCTACGCATGCTTCAGTATCACACCCAATCACTACTGCATGATCGCCCCATGGCTAGAGGAAACCTCAATAGTGTCAAAGTATGACAATCCACACCGTGATGCCATGAAGACTCCGGTCTCAGAATAATTACACAACCGCCACATAGAGCGACACTTAATAAAGTAAGTAGGTCAGTCTAACGTACGCTCTCTAATACACTTCCACATACAGTCCAAGTGTCTCTAAACTTTCATAGACGAGATCTATCCCTATCTTCAATAAGATAGAAGACATCTAATACGTGCTGGTATAATCGTACTATTAATGTCCTGTTTAATAGCACATACGACTAGAGACATTTAAGTATCAAACATTTTAAAGTGAATCGAGATCTCATCAACCATAATCACCATTATGATTTCTCTTTCATGGTTTGACACTAGGGACGTTATCTATATACAATCTCATAATTGGTCCTTTAAACGAACAAATATATAATAATAGAAAGTCATTTGATATATGAACAAACATAAAGAAATAGTAGAAATGATCCGACTCGGTCGGATCCGGTCCAACCCGATTGGGTTTAGGACACTATTTCAACATCTAGGAGGTAATCATGCTAGTTTAAATAATGGAATCAGAGTTGTAATTACAAGGGATACTTTCCATATTTGCCAAATATGATCCACGTGGGATAAAGGTGCAGTTAGCTCTATCCAACATATGGAGAGCTCCTGACGATGTCGTGGTCCGATTGTCCGAAATGCGCTGTCCAGACTTCGCCTCGTCCTGACCGACTTGCAGTGGATTGTGAAGTGTATTAGGCATACTAGACCCACCTTCTTTCTAGGGATAAAGATCTTACAATTAAGTATCAACTAGTGCTCCTGGCCCTTAAACGTTAATCTCTCTTTCATTATTTATTATATAATTATTTGTGGGATGACACGTGAACGAGGCTAATCTGAGTTCCGTCAAATTGGTTCTGGTTGTATTATTGCTCAATCTATTAAGGATTTATATTATAATTTAAATTTATTTTATTTTCTAGTATGGGTGTTGGGACAGATTGCCCACACTCTTAATGTATAAGAAATAAAGTTGCGCATTTACTGACACCAATTGGTTTTAGTACAACGGTAAGCGTTTGATCTTTAACATGGTATCAGAGCAAATGTGACTGCAGGAAATCCTCCACGTTCCTTTAAAGAAGCTGTTAAATATGAAGGATGAAGAAAAGCTATGGCAGAAGAAATAAAAGTTTTGGAGGACCAATGCACATGGGTATTACAAAAATTACCTCCTGGAAAGAAGGCCCTAGGGAGCAAATGGGTTTATACTGAAAAATACGACGAGTTGGGCAATCTGCAACGATTGAAAGCACGATTGGTGGCCTTTGGTAATCATCAAGTGGAAGGCGTTGATTATAATGAGACCTTTGCTCCCGAAGCAAAGATGGTAACAGTTCGAGCCTTTCTTGCTGTGGCGGCAGTTAAACAGTGGGAGATTCATCAGATGGATGTACACAATGCCTTTTTACACGGAGACCTTAATGAAGAAATTTACATGAAAATTCCTCCCGGATTTGAACATAACAAGCAAAATATGGTGTGTCGTATGCGCAAATCACTATATGGGTTGAGCACCCCGGTGTTGGTTTGCGAAGCTGGCGTCGGCATTGAAGGAATATGGTTTTAAGCAGTCCTACTCAGATTATTCTCTATTCACACTTATTCATGGAGACATACGGTGAATGTGCTAGTATATGTTGATGATATGATACTTCTTTGGGAAACGATGCAACGGCCTTGCAAATATTCAAAAATTATTTGGGCGGTTGCTTCAAAATGAAGGATTTGGGGAGATTAAAATACTTTCTTGGGTTGGAGGTTGCTAGGAATCCACAGGGAATTTTTCTATCTCAACGAAAGTATCGTTAGACATAATTGAGGAGACCGGTCTACTAGGGCTCATCTGCTGAGTTCCCTATGGAACAAAATCATCGATTGGCGGTTGAAGATGGTGACTTCTTGGATGATCTGGAAAATATCGGACGGTTGGTGGGACGTCTTATTTATCTTGGTGTTACACGTCCCGACTTGGCATATTTGGTTCATATTCTTTCTCAATTTATGCAATCAATCGCGTTAACCTTTGGGGAGGCTGCGTTAAGAGTGGTTCGTTACTTGAAGAAAATCCCGGGTCAGGGTGTGCTTTTGCGGGCGGATAGCCCACTGTCCCTAGAAGGGTGGTGTGATTCCGATTGGACGAGTTGCCCGGTCACTCGTCGGTCCTTGAGTGGGTGGTTCGTGTTACTTGGGACTTCACCGGTCTCGTGGAAGACAAAGAAGCAGCAGACGGTCTCCCGTTCATCCGCGGAAGCTGAGTACCGCTCAATGGCGTCCATTACATGTGAGTTGAAATGGCTTAGGCAACTTCTCGGCGATTTAGGTGTTCAAGTACCAATGGGTATCCCTCTCCATTATGATAGTTAGGCCGCATTACATATTGCACAGAATCCGGTTTTTCATGAGCGGACCAAACATATAGAGGTGGATTGCCATTTTGTTCGTGATGCCATCACGGAGGAACTGATTGCTCCCGGATATGTGTCCACACGGGTCCAGCTAGCGGATATTTTTACGAAAGCATTGGGAAAACAACAGTTTGAATTTTTGTTACGCAAGTTAGGCGTTCGTGATCTTCACGCTCCAACTTGAGGGGGGTATTAAGGATTTATATTATAATTTAAATTTATTTTATTTTCTAATAAGGGTGTTGGGACAGATTGTCCACACTCTTAATGTATAAGAAATAAAGTTACGCATTTACTGACACCAATTGATTTTAGTATAACGGTAATCGTTTGATCTTTAACACAATCAAATATCCTATTTACAGTAACACTCCTCTGAACATTGACCGGCTAATATAATTAATTTTTACATTGTGTCTCTCCACATAATCCGGAGAGATAACGTTACACATAAAAATCAAAGAGCTTTCATGCATAAATACAATTTACACTCTTTTTTCTTTTCCTTTTTTCTTTTTGAATCCAAATACAATTTACACATAAAAGCGTAATAACTTTTAATTCAAAGGGACAATGTAAAATAATTCACCGACCAACTGCATACACATTTCTGACATGGTATTGAAGGTTCCCCATCTTTTACTTGCCAAGCCATCATTGGAAATTCCAACAATATGAGAGTTTATGAGCTATGCTATAGCTAGCTTGAGCATTATACGTTCTCTTTTTTTTATATAGATAGATAGAAACAATTTCACTAACGGATCCTCGGATCAAAGACTCTTCATAGACATTACCACGCTTGCTTTCAGCTTAGAGCACATGCAATAACAAAGTCTCTTTACAAGGATAGGTCATTTTGAATAAATAACAATATAAGTATCCAACATGGCATCCACTTGGCTTACCTTCACATCACATTCCCGTTACCTTTTACAATAGCCAAAAAAACTTTCATTTTTCTCGCCAAATTCACATAAAAATAAATCTATTTCACCAAATTCAAGTACTTATTAAATTTTAACAACAAATCCAAAATTTGTGAAATTTTAGATACCTACTATTAAATAAATTAAACATACAAAGAACATAACCAGGTAAAACATATTAAAAAAAAAAAAAAAAAACCAATTGGGAGAAGGCAAAAAAAAAAAAAAAAAAACTGAATAATAAACAATTAACGATTTTGAACACAAAAGAAATACCACAGGAAGTAGAAAACTAGGAATACTCCATTGTTGTTAAAGAGAAGGAAAATATTTTTGGTTTTTTTTTTTATTAAAGAGAGGGAGAATGGTCGTGGACAGAAAGCCATCCACATTGACGACGGGAAAGTTAACAGGGTTATTCTATGGTGGGGAGAGAGAGTTGCATACGTGGTAACATCTGAACCATACAGTTTCATCTGCAATAAGAAGTTCCCTACGTAGGATGAAAACTGTGTGGTCTAGATGTTGTCACGTATACAACTCCCTATTAGGGTCTCCCACCATAGAATCACCCAAGTTAAGAAGGTGGAAAAAGATGTTATTGCTACTTCATTTTTTTAATCACAAGTGCTATTGTCAGAAAAGTGCACTTTAAGATGTCTAAAAATATGTTACTATTGTACATGCTCTTACATTAGAAATCCTTTAAGCTTTTCAAAGTTTAGGATTTTCTAATACTAAGATTAACATATGTCGTTACTCGAGTAGTCAACAATCAACTCCAACGACCACTCATCCTGTCATCAGGGGCGCCTGCAGGAATTCTTGGACACGGGTCGGAGATCGACAACGGTATATCGTATTATAAACTTATAAGTATTAATTTTACAAATTCAAGTATGATTAACGGTCAATGATCAATGTTTTAAAATTTTAGTGGGTCAGTTAGTAGGTGTTAGTCTATAAAAATTTCAAATAGTGTAATAAAATACAAAGAAAATTTTCGTTATTTTTTATTTTAGGGGGTCAAGTGACCCAAATCCCTCCCTTTGGAGCCGCCTAAGCCTGTCATAAGTCCACATCAACATAGGACCTCAAGGTTAGTTTGAATAAATTCTTTCGAGACTATGGATCTATCACCTTCTCTGATAAAATGTTATCTAGTCATTTATTCCTTCCTATCGTGATCTTTCCACTTTCATTTACACATCAATATCAAAGTATACTTTTGACTTGGCCAACCATTGTTGAGTACGACATCTGATTCGACTATACAAATCTTACAGTTTCTCCTTTCACTCTTACTTGCTTTGTTGCTTATCAAAATTCTTTGACCCTCCTTTGCTCAATATGAGTTCCACACGAACTCCATATACAATTCTATCTTTTCCAAGTGCTTGTTATTCAATTCAACCACCGGTGTTAAAGGTTTCTTGATTTAATACATGGTTTTCATCATACTTGGAGTTAACATTATCCAACACGGGAGAATGCTTTTGTTCCTGTGTTTGCCTTTCATGTACAACAGTCCCTTGCTCCAAAAATTCTGAAAATTTTCATAATGGTAGATCACTGTTTTGTCTACAATTTCTCTTTCTACTTCAACTCGATAATCATTGTGGATTGTTCAGAAAATCCATGTTGATGCCGGACACTCTGCCCAGAAAAATCTGCAGCAGCACTTTCACTTCTTCTTCTGTTTTGAACAGGTTAAATGCCTTCAATTGACCTGAATTTTTGATATGTTGCAGATAACACCTTTATCTATAACTTTTCTCTTGGAATCAAGTTCAAATTCCTTTTCGTTTGATCTCAATCTGCAATTCACATCAGCGTTGACAAATCTGGAAATTCTGACAGCTTCTGCACTCGGCAACAATAATTGTTTTTGACCGACTTATTGACATCTAAAAATTCTAACCTTTTGCTGTCACCTGGGAAACTCCAGTACCTAAATCTTTCATCTTTTTATCGTGATACTCAAATTAACACAGGATAGCACAAACGAGCATCTTGGATTCACCAGAGGCGGACCGAAAATACCAGTTCTAATTGTTTATTCCCTATTGTATACACCAGAGGCGGACCGAAAATAAAGTAGTTGTGTTGGTATAAAAAAAACAGTAAAACCACGTCTACTTTCCTTACTCGATCTTCGAATTTGTTCTAATGTCTCTATTTTTTTTATTTTTTTCGAAAACGAAAAGATAACACACGCGCATCCCAAGCGGGGTTCGAACCCTTGACTCCCTACTGGGTAGCCAGGTTAGACCCTAGTGGAAAACAATATGACAATGTACCAAGTACTTCTGATGTCTCTATTGAAATTTTTTTCGAGTCCACCACTGATATATATATACTATATACTTCTTTCTTTGTTACTATGTCTGCCTGACACGTAAATACATGTATGTGTGTGTATATAATTCCAACTTCGGCCGGACACTTGTTAACATACTATTATTTTTCTTTCCCCTTTTTGATCACACACACGTACTGCACTTTCGTATTACCCTTGTATTTAAAAATACGGGTCGTTACATTAATACATGTTTATGTGTTATTGTCTGATGAATATTATTATAATGTCTATATCATGCCACATGGGTGCACTTCGCATATGGCAGGGTGCACCCAATAACTTTCCATTCTTGGCAAGGCTACTGGCAGACGCAGTTTCAGGAATTTTGATATACGGGTCGAATATTTATAATATTTTGTAACTATTAAATTTAATATTCTATATTATAGCTCAATACGGGTCAATACAGATGAATATATAAAAATAGATAGGCCAATTTCAAAAATTTATCTATACATAAAAAAATCCGCATCGTAATATTTTTTAGCGGGTCACACGGCTGCCCCATACCTTCTTAAAGTGCAGCCGGCACAGGCCAACCGGGGGACGGCTCCAGGATTTTTATCACGGTAGTAAAAAAATTAATTAGTTATTTTTCTCTTTTTCAGACATAGATTTGTTCATTCAATTTTACACATCCATTTATGGGTGAAACCTATTTATTCATATGAGTCCCGTAAAAATCAATGATATAAAATGTTGTTGTGGTACTTTGTTGTGTATATTTTATTGTAGCTCAAACATTTCTCTAAAAAATAAGATGTCAATTTAATTCACATATGATAAATGTTTGTGCCATAACAAGATGTACACAACAAAGCGCCACAACACTCTTTACCACAACACTATAGAGATCTCACGCCATATCAATCTCTACAATTTATAGCTAATAATTTTATAGGGGGTATGCCGCCCCACCCGTCACATCCAATCGGGGTCGAGAAATTCTAAGGTGGAGACTCTCATATAGAGAGACACCTATGTAGCTTCATCTGATCCACACGGTTTCATTGGGGGTCGATTTCCAGCCCTGCTGACTGTCTGCTCATCATTATTAAATAATCATCTTGAATACATGGTCACCTTCAAAGCACAATACAGTAATGTTATGATACAGAGAAATGTGTATATTGTATTCCTACGTCCCCCTAAATACAAGTCATTTTTACACAAAATTGAAAGAACACGGGATTTAAAGTCTAAAAGATTGTATTGTGTAATATGTTATTCAATCATCTATCCCATTAATTAACATGTGTACTAAAAACAGTTAAACCCTAACCGAAAGGGCCCCTACTCCCCTGTCCCACGGAATGAGTAGAGATGTTAATCAGGTAACGTAGTAACTCAGAATCAAGGGTTGTCATTATACTAAGATACCGAAAGAAGTCGTCATTTTACGGGAGTCGAACCTCCACACTCCATTCCTGGCCCAAATTTGTTATTACAACACCTGCCCTTTACTACTAATCCAGTGTCCCGAGGACTTTTAAAATATGTCTTAAAAAAGCAGTTAAGCTAAACACTGTAGTAATGGCGCCTCACCCCGATTTTAAAAAGTGTACTAGATTGCATTAGAAGATGTGTGACTGAAGTTTTCTTTGGGCCAAAAGTTGTACTAGGTTTTGCCATAATGTCAAGAAGCTAGTGGTTGGATCAGTTATGATCAGTCATTAAAGGAAGAAAGAACAGATGGGGTGGGGGTGGGGAGGGAGAGATAGAAGGAAGTTGTGTGTGTGGTGTCTTCATACGGTGCGGAGAGACAGCATGTGCAGTAGTTTCACACCACACGATTTTATTCTCGTATTTAAAGCGTGTGGTTCGATCGTTTCACTTCATCTTTAAATTCCTCACCATATAATAAATTAGATACCACATAATAGGCTGGGAGCTTCCCGATATAGAAGGGGTGGGGGTAGGTTGGGAGCAATTATTATGTAGCTCTTGATCTCTCTCCATCACCAACATGCATTTATTCGCTCCAGGGGCAACAGAAACTAGTACTCCTTCCTTCTCAATTTATTTGAGACATTTTAAAAGTACAATATTTAAGGAGTCATCAATTAATAAATTGTCTAGTCATTTAAAATTTGATTAATTTACCTTTTTGTTCTTTTCATACGTAGCATTATTTTCACTTTATAAAATACATTGGGGTAATTTAGGCAGTTAAAATAAAAACTTAAGTCTAATTAGAGTTATGAAACTTATTTTTAAACAACCATAAATGAAATATTTCCCAAACAAATTGGGACGGAGGGTGTATATGATTGGGATCCAATTAATTTTCAGACAATGAAACAGACAACACAACCATGGAGCTGTTTGGTTCTTTGAATGTTGAAACCCCAAAATTCTATGTAAAGGGAAAAATTGTCTTTTTTTGTGTGGTAATTATCACGTATCTGAACTTAATTATGTGTTTAGCATATATGTCGGGTAGTTGTATATAGAAAACGGGTATGGAAGCAAAACTAAGCTCGCGCCCATAAACATATAGCTCATGGCCACGAGATATGTGAATCATCTTGGTTTTGTTTTTTTGTCTCTTGTGCTTCAGTACGTGGTTCGTTTGTGAGTTTCTGGAAGATAGGTTTGGGAGTCAGCAATAGCTATGGACTTTGCATGATCACAAGGTTATATGACAAAGTTGAACATGACTTTATGTGCTCATACGTGCTTTTTTGTGTTGCACATGGATTCTTGGTAACGTATAGTTATTAACCCAGCAACATTAAATGGAGGACCATGATTAGATATCATGTTTGATATATAACTAGTTATATTTTCCATGTTGTTTTGAAATAATATATTGAACAGTGTACCGTGATCTTACGTATACCGTTGGATGTATAAATAGTCCTATTACTCATGTTGAAACGTGCTCTCATGCATGCAATGTGGTTGACATGCATTGTACCATCGAGTATTGGCATTGCTCGTAAAATGTACTGTTGGACAAGAAACATGAACATGTTAAAATAGGTAATTAGGTAAATGAACTGAACAAATACGTACAAGAAATAATTGATGGTAATTGAAGTAGATATTTAAGCATGTATTATGCAATGGAAGTAAATTGAGGACAGTGGGTGGCGGTGGAGCAAATATTATGCAACTAGCTCTTGATCTCTCTCCGTCACGTACCAACACAATTATTGATCATCCATATATATATTCGTTTCAGGGGGATCGAGATCCCCGACGGCGCACTCATGCACTGTTCGACAAAAGATCGTCGAAACGATGTCGTTTCGATCCAAACGACGCCGCCTCGATCGCTGCTTTGTGTTTTTTTTGTTTTTTTTTTTTTCGATCATCGATCGAGATGGCGTCTTTCGGATCGAACGATACTGCTTCGACGGAGTTGTGCAAGTGCACCATCAGGGATCGAGGTCCATTCCAGGGGCAATATAAACTAGTGTTGTCAGAATTTTATGGGGAAATTTATTTTCCATAGTTTCAAGGGGTGAGAATAATATGCGAAGGCAAGTCTTTTACACTTAGAAATTCAAAAATCCGGCTTTTCTATGGAGGAATATTTTTTTCCTTTTAGATAATTATCTACTTGGGAAATATTTGTTTTTTCCCCATAGAAATTTTCTACGGATAAAATATTTTTCAAATGTAAAATTATATATAACCTTAAAAGAGATGCCTGAATTCCAAATTTACCCCCACAAAGGATTTGATCTTTCAAGTTTTCGTTCCAAATCATGTCAGGGTAAGTGTTCTTTGCAGATTTGATGTAGAGGTGTAATTTTTACATATATAGGGTTCATGCTTTGACGGTTGCTCTTGGATAAATTGGAGGCAACAAATCATATGTCACTTGTTTTGTGTTTTTTAAAGTACAAACTCACGTAAGTCTAAAGTCATATCAGAGTAAATAAAATAAAAAAATTTGCTCAGAAGAAAAGAAACTGCAGAGACTCGAAAAACAGACCTTCGGGGTCCAGCACAGTTCGTTGCCATAAAACAAGGCATAACATCCACAGACTGAAGCAACATAGCAGCGCCAACTAACTCTCGTTATTTTCTTTGAAAGTTGCAAAATTCAACTGTTTTTTATTCCGAAAGTAATTAAGAAAATGCAAATGAACTAGTTCAACGATGATTTTATGATGGTTGTAAATAAAGTTGGATCATCATGTCAATCACTTTTAGCCAACCAATATTCTTAAAATGGAAGTTTTTTATTTTCTTTTTAAAAACAAGGGTCCGCCACAAGATTTCTTTACTTCTATTGATTGAAAATCATCAAATCAGATTTGGTTCAATCTGAACAAAATCTTATCATATCAACTTAATAAATTGACATGGACCCTAATCAAAATCGTTTGAATGTAACTCCCACTTCTTCTTTTTAAGAAAACAATCACTTTCTTTAAATAAATAAATAAATAAAAATCACTGAAAATATTCAGATTAAATGATACAACAAGAACAGTATTCCTATTTAGTAGGAAAATAAAGGTGAGGCCTCTTAACTTTGAAAAGGGTACAACATTGAATGTTTCTAATGTCCAACAACCTACTTCACTTAATAGTCAGTCTCTCTCTCTACCACAAAGTGCACAGTACTACTGTTATAGTAATACCAAGTAAAAGCATTTGTACTGGACTAGATATTCTTAAGATTCCTAAATCGGATATGACCTAGTGATACATGTCATTGCACTTCGAAAAGATGGAGCACTGTTCGATTCTCGTACCCGCTTCAATATAATAAAAATCTTATTCCCCATAACCCAATTTAAAAAACAAACACACCATATTATATTATTTTACAAAATCTCTATTTAAGATGAACGTTAGATTTTTCATTTTACAATCTCTACAATACTACAAATCACTCTGTAGGCACGACCCAGGCCGAACTCTGGATTAGTCGGGTCAGTTGGTTTCGGATACCGGCGGCTTTAAGAAAAAAAATGATTTTTTCCTGTAAAATAAATATTTACAAACACTTAGTATCTATCGAAAATGCAGTTATTGCAAAAATTATAATATATCATCAATCATGTGTTAATGAACAACAGTGTATAATGTGACTAAATGATCCATAAATGGATGGAATGCATCACTAGATGTTGGGGGAATATAATTCTTAGGTGGTCACTCCATTTGCGGAGTGAACCATGTGGATGAGTATCAACCTATGATGAAACTATGGTTCAGATTCATCTACAGAGTGATTACATCGTAAATGGAGTCAGTATACAAGCATTACCCCAGATATTGACCCCACCGTATTATTATCATATTGATACATCGTAAATGGAGCTGGTATACAAGCATAACCTTAGATATTGTCCCCCCCTACCCGGATTATTATCATATTGACTCGGAACACCGTGGACCTAAATCGTGAGTGATATTGCTAATTGATGACATTGCAACGATTATTATCATCATCATTCCATTACAATAGAGGGTCGAGGAGGATACATGGAACACGATACTCTTGCTTTATTAGTTGTTATTGCCGTCGAAACAAAAGATTTTAAACCAATAAACCTTGTTAAATTTACTTCATCACTGCTCGAAATGTTAGTATGAACATCATTGACATCCAACGTTCCTTATGTACAAGAAACCCATTGCCCTTGACGTTTTGGGGAGAAAAGTAACACCAATTTCTTTTTCACGAAAAAATAGTGGCTTTCGAAGCAACTTTTTGGGTGCGCTAAGAACTCATAGTATAGGAAGTAATTTCATGATGCCAATAGAACTGCCCTTCAAATATGGTACATTGGTACCCTAAATTGTGACCAATCTTAGGAGGCCTAGACCGTTTGGGCCTAAGCACACGACTTGCCCCGCATGCACGCTCAGCAATCTGAGCTAGAGTGAGAATCAGCTTTCACTAGCAAAAGATAAAGATGATGAAACGTAACAGAACTTGGAGAGCAACAATTATGAAGCGTACGCAAGTCCACATTGAGTTAAACTACAACGCAAACGATGAGCTCTAATGAAGGTCTGATGCAGCAAAACATCAGAGAATGGTTGTTGAGAAGATGCACTAGTTAGTAGCTATATAAACCGAAACACTTGAAAATCATGCGCTTAAGAAAATATCTAAGACATGGTAGAATAGTAGTCAAGTTTTTTTTTAAAAACTTACAAGGCCTTATCACCCCAGCTATAACAAACACCTTGCCAAGGTACCTATCGTTTTTGCTTTAAAAACGAACACCGACAGAAACCACACATTCTATCTACCCCACCTTTGTTAAACCTCTCAAGTGACTATCATGTTTCTCCTTCGTGTATAATAGGGAGAAACTAGAAGTGGGGTGAAGAGGGAAATGAACCCATTGACAGCTTGTCAATCATATAGTCTGATAGCTCTAAAACCATCCTCCTACATGGGGTAAGAGAAACCATTGACAGCTTCACTTATATACTTCGATAGTTCCAAAACCATCCTCGTACATGACGCTGTTCAGTGTCTACAAGCACAACAATCCAAGGTAATATACCAAACTAAAAGCTTTGGCAAGTAGAACCAAGAAAAGAGGGCAAGGGACCCTTTATTTGCACAGCTGTGATTCTACCAATGCAACACGCTTACCATGCACCACACCGAATTGACCTTCAGAAAGTCTAATCTTGAGCCAAGAATCAACTTCACAAAGGTTGAATGAGATGACCAACTTTCAGAACTCAAGATTCAATTTACCGGAGGTTGATTCGGTGTGGTGCATGGCATGTGTAGTGCATCTCAGATTTCATTCATGGACGAAGAAGATGAATACATAAGCTACCGTCATACATAGGTGGGGTAAGCCTTTCATAGCTAACCCTAAGGAGATAAGCATAGCACTAAAGACTTAACAAGAACAGTCAGGCAGGCATAATGCCTTGATCCTATAAACAGAGAATACCAAACCCCACTTTTAACAGGGCAAGGAATAACAGAGATCCATCCTATAAACAATTAAGGAACATCAGTCGAGCATAATGCCTTTGTGAAGCCTTTATGAATGAGAATCAAACGATAAAATCTGAGCAAAGTCATAGACCCACTCATGGACATGCTTCCCATGTTCCAACAGTGGAATTCTACACAATTTGTACCATCTATCTTGGCATAGAAAAACACACACTGTAAGGGAGTATTATGAAGATAGTTTACCACCATGCTTGCACATTAAAAAAAAAAAAAAAAAAAAACTACTGCATTGTATAATGAGAGTAATGCTGAAAAAGCCCTCTCAGTCCTGATCAATTAGCACCCTAGCAAAAGCTAACTAACTACTAATCCCAAAACAGCTACTTGTACTAAACCACCGGAGCTAAACAGCCAAAAGAAAAGGAAGTGACACATAAAAAGGGGGGAAAGCCATGAGCCACAGAAATACAAGCCAGAAAAAAATTAACAAGAAAGATCAAGCAAAAAGAAATGATTTTGAAACCATAGAAGTAATTATCCCAAAAAAACAGTGCATATTGCTTAACCATAACAAAACACAACTAAGAAGTCTACTCAAAGCGCCTCAGCAGCATTTGAGATCAAGAAAAACATAACAATCCAAAAACATTAATGGTAACAGAATTCTTAAAGTGAAAACAGTACTGAATAAAACACTCGGACATAGTACCAGCCATAACAGCTTAGCAAATCAACGGTAAGATTTCTGGAACCTAGCACGAGCACCACGACCACCAAACTTCTTAGGCTCGCATCGCCTGGGATCAGCAACAAGAAGCGTCCTATCATAGCGAACGAGGATGTCTTTGATCTCCTTCTTCGACTGCTCATCCACGTACTTCTGGTAGTAAGCTACCAAAGCTTTGGCAATGGACTGACGGATAGCATAAATCTGAGAGGTGTGACCGCCGCCTTTAACACGGATGCGCATGTCAACTCCAGCAAAGCGGTGGCGACCGAGGAGGAGGATAGGCTCAAAGGCCTTGTAGCGGAGGATTTCAGGTTGAACCAGCTCGATTGGGACGCCATTGATCTTGATGAGGCCACGTCCACGCTTGCAGTGAGTGACAGAAACCGCCGTCTTCTTACGGCCGAAACATTGAACGGACTCTACGGGCGCCGCCGTCGCCATGGTTGTAGCTGCAGTATGAGCAGAAATATAAAACCCTAGCACTAGGCAAAATGAAATGCTGGCAATGGAGTAACTGAAGGGCCTCAACTATATGTGTGAATGAAATGAGATTTTAATGGGCTGTTATGGGCCTAAAGTTTAAAGGCCGCAAAGCAATTTCAAAGCTTTCCCAATTAATGGGATAAATGGCCCACTTGTGTACAAGAGTCTTTCGCTCCGAGCATTTATTTATACCGCAACAGATCTACCGTATAAGAGAACTTGCAGTAGAATCTGTAAAAGATGGTAAATTGTATTTTATAGATTCTAACTCTTCATATCCAGCTAAAATTCAACTGCATCAGAATATGTTAATAGAATTTGTATACAACAGATTCTAGACACCATACTCACAAATTCAACACGCACATTTTGCGTGTTTTGTGCGTGTTGGATTATACATATATATATAGCGACAAAAATTTGTTTTAACAAATCTTTCATTGTATGAGATATAGATCTTTTATAAATATTTAGAAAATCGATCAATACAAAGTAATATTTATCACTATAAGAATAGACATAAATATATATATGTGTGTGTGTGTGCGCGCGCGCACGCGCACGCGTGAAAATGTGTCTTATTTTTTACGGTTTGTAGTTATTTTAATATTGTACAATAGAGATTCTGATGCAGTTCGACATGTGTAGAGATTCTGTAAAGCAGATAAAAGTGGTGTTGTAGTCTGTAAAATATAGAATCTGTTAGAAGACACTGATGCGAGTGCTCTAACACACTACTTGTACAACACAATTGAATTGATTTTGTGAAAGTCGAATATACAGGCAACATTCTACATTCTCAGTGTCGATGCTAATGTTGGATGTAATATCGCCGGACGGATCTAGATCCGCCCGATTACTCAGCGGAATAAACAAGAGGATCACGATCATATAAAATTAAACAACATAATTTAAGATCTACCTACAAGAAGGTGAGATCTACTTACCAATCAAAAGCGAGATCCAAAAGATTGATGAAGTCAAGATCCAATTTGAGATGCCACGATTTTCCGATGTGTATCTAATGAACAACCGGTGGATGTTCATCCTTGATGCATGACCTCATTGATATGCTACCCGGAAAATTCCGAAGATTTTCCCAACTCGTAAAACCCTAAGCTTGGCCGAAATTCCTAGCTTATTTTGGTGTGTGTATGTCGTGTATTGTGATCGGAGAAAAGGCTTAGGAGAACTCTCTTTACATAGGAGACAAATTGTTGTCTTCCAATGATTTAATAATTAATAAAAAATCAATTATAATAATCATTTTCCATAAAAGATACTCCTAGAATAATCTAGAATTAATCTAGAATATTTAAGGATCAATCTAATATATTTTCCTTAATCAATTATTTAACAAATAAACAATTAATCACATGTCTTATAATTATCAAGAAAACTAATTCCTTAATAAATAACAAGACACAAAACACGCCAACCCTAGTCAAATAAGGCTAGCACACGGCTTTTACACTATTGGACCGAGTCCACGAAAAATGTTTTTTCCATGTATTTTATTATTTAGTCCAATAAATAATAAATCGCACGTCAATTAAATAGTCCAACTACTTAATTATTATTGAGGCCCAACGTCAAGAAACATATGCATGTAAGGAGCCACATCGGGGACCATGGATCTATAACCAGTAGCTACAATAAATTAAATTAAATTATTCATCGAACATAACAATTCTTATTCAATCTATTAATTCTGGGATTACGCCAACATAAACCTGAAACTGAACTCTATCGATTATAGATATGTACTTACACTCTAATCATTGAGTAAAAGCATATATTAATATAATCATTACATACGGATAAATCCTCCATAGACTGTTCGTTTTGATTCGGGATATTTCCGTAAACCCTTCTCAAAACATCTTATCATTATTTACCATTAACCCCTAGTGATCAATTAGTTCATAACTAATATAATATGGCCCGGCCCGTCGATCGCCTTCAGGATTAACAAATAAAGAAACCGCCTGCATCTACTTCTAGCAGGAAGGAATGGATTTCATATCTGTGAAGTCACAGACTACTCACTCATTACAGAATAGAGCCAACGAGAAATGTTCAGATCACATGTATCCAAGTGATCATTAACTAACACATCAAACCCTACTTTGAACCAAGCAGTAGACTGTGATCACATCAGGATTGAGATTAATCCATATATGATCATCTTGTGATTCGATAAGATTTCTCGATCACGGAATTATATCGAGAATCCAAATCAAATAGGTCCAGTCTTATATGATAGACATCATATATAAATGCTCCATTAGGTACCCTATACCGACGGTCCGGATAAGACGGTCACACCGTTAAGTGTTATGGGCGCATTATTGGTATATTAATCATGAGACCCATACTCTGATTAAATTCACCACGGACTTACTACTTTTAAGCATATCGTCACTAACTCAATCCTCGTGTGTATGCCATACACTGAGTTATGTGATTACATACCGATATACTTAGGGTTTTCAGTAGTGTATAATATAAGCATAAATGCAAATAATAAAATGAATATATAATTCTGTCATTTATTTAAATAAAACAATTATAAAATTATTTTTAGGGCACTACACCTAACAATCTCCCACTTGCACGAAGGGCAAGTGATTAATTGTTTTAGAGCACTCCCTATATCTATATTACAGCAAACTACATCTCCCACTTGCTCTAAAGCAAATGAGTCATGTCTCTAATACCCATATTCTCCAAATGCCTGTTGAAGACTTCTAACGGCAATGTCTTGGTGAAAGGATAGCCAGGTTGTCTTCAGAGGGGATTTTCTGTATGGAAATGTCTCCTCGTTGAACAATTTCTCTGATCAAATGGTACTTTCGCTCTATATGCTTTGACTTGCGATGACTACGGGGTTCCTTCGAATTTGACACAGCCCCATTATTGTCACAATAGAGACATATCGGATCATTGTGATTTGGGATTCCACCTAAACCACCCAGGAACTCTTCAACCAAACTGCTTCCTTAGTTGCCTCAGAGGCCGCTATGTATTCGGCTTCCATAGTTGAATCAGCTGTACTGGATTGCTTTACGCTTTTCCAAATGACTGCACCGCCTCCGAGAGTAAACACTGAGCCAGAGGTAGATTTGAAATCATCTTTATCCGACTAGAAGTCAGAATCAGTGTACCCTTTTATATCCAGGTTTGCACCGAATATACGAGCATATAATTCCTCGTTCTCTTCATATATTTGAGGAGATTCTTTACTGCTGTCCAATGTTCCATTCCTCGATTTGACTGATAATGGCTGACGATTCCAACGCCATAACAGATGTCCGGTCTAGTGCACAGCATTGCATACATTAGACTACCAACAGCCGAAGCATATGGCACTCTTCCCATAGCCTCTATTTCTTCAGGATTCTGAGGACCCTGTTTCTTAGAGAGGTGAACACCGTGACGGGTTGGTAGAAAACCCTTATTTGCGTTCTCCATGCTATATCGTGCCAACACCTTATCAATATAAGATGCCTGGGACAGAGCTAACATCTTGTTCTTACGATCCCTTATAAGTTGGATCCCTAGAACATAATTCGCCTCTCCCAAATCTTTCATTTGGAATTGGCTGGCTAACCAACTTTTTACGTCCGACAACATTCCCTTATCGTTTCCGGTTAGCAGAATATCGTCTGTGTACAACACTAAGAATGCAACCTTATATTTGATGACTTTCTTGTATACACAAGGCTCATCAAAGTTTTGTTCGAAATCATATGACTTAATGGTCTCATCAAATCTATGATTCCAAGAGTGAAAAACTTGCTTCAACCCATAAATGGATCTCAGCAACTTGCACACCTTGTGCTCTTGGCCTTGCTCGATAAATCCTTCTGGTTGCTGCATATATATTTCCTCGTCAAGAAAGCCGTTTAGAAAGGCTGTCTTAACATCCATCTGCCAGATTTCATAATCTAGGCATGCAGCAATCGAAAGGAGGATCCGAATGGATTTCAGCATGGCCACAGGGGAGAAGGTCTATTCGTAGTCTATACCCTCTCTGTGTGTGTAACCCTTGGCTACAAACCGTGCTTTGAAGGTTTGAACCTTCCCATCAACTCCTCGCTTTCTCTTGTAGAGCCATTTGCTACCTATGGGTTTGACACCCTTAGGGAAATCTACAAGTTTCCAGACAGAGTTAGAGTACATAGACTCCATCTCTTGATTCATCGCATCAACCCAATTTTCCTTGTCACGATCATCCATGGCCCTCCGAAAGGACACTGGATCATCTTCCACTCCATCAGAGATGGCTACGTACGCCTCTGATTGCATCCCATACCGAATTGGTGGCCGAACCACTCTCTCAGTACGCCTGGGTGGAACAGGATTTTCTGGGTTGATAGGTGCATTCGCTGTGTTGTTGTCAGTGACACTAGGTGTCACCGGTGATCTGACCTCGTCAGAAAGTAACTCATCAGGTACAATTTTACTTCGAGGTTTGAAGTCTGCCATATATTGATCTTCCAAAAACGTGGCGTTAGTAGAAACTATCGCCATGTTATCTTCCGCATCATAAAACAGACCTCCACGTGTTCCTTTGGGGTACCCTACAAACTAACATACTTTCGCATGTTTTTGTAGTTTTGTAGTCTTGTCTTCCAACATATGTGTAGGACCCCAAATGCGGAAGTGACGTATGCTTTCACGACGTCCTCTCCACATTTCGAAATGTGTCTTTTCGACAGACTTTGACGGTACTACATTCAGTATGTATACCGCTGCTTGTAAAGCATATCCCCAGAAGAAAATCGGTAGCGAGGCATAGCTCATCATAGACCTGACCATGTCTATCAAAGTTCTGTTTCTCCTTACAGCAACTCCATTTTGCTGAGGTGTCTCGGGCGTAGAACGTTGAGAACAAATCCCATTTTCAATCAGATAGTCAGTGAATACGGTATCTAAGTACTCTCCTCCGTGATGAGAGCGAAAGCATTTCAAAGACTTGCCCAGTTGCCTTTCGGCTTCTGCTTGGAATTCCTTAAACTTTCCAAAAGTTTCGGATTTCCGATGCAGCAGATAAACATAACCGAATCTCGAGTAGTCGTCGATGAAAGTCACAAAGTACTCGAATCAGCCTCTAGCTTGCACATTCATCGGACCACAAAGGTCTGAATTTACTAACTCTAAAGGTTCTTTAGCCCTATTTCCCTTTGACGAGAATGGACGCTTAGTCATTTTTCCCTCCAGGTAAGATTCGTAGATCGGCAACGAATCAACAGATAACTCTTTTAAGAAATCACCCTTAGCCAGTCGTTTGAGTCTTTCCAAGGAAATATGACCTAGCCTAAGGTGCCAAAGATATGTTTTATCTTCTTTTTGAGAAACTTTACGCTTTTAGCAGATTGTTGATGTGCTACTTTAAATATTTGGTGTGTTAGCAATGGAGCATGCGTTGGTTTAATAAAATATAATCCGTTTTCCAAGATTGTAGAACACAAATTAAAACCATTTCGGAAATAATAAATTTGTCATTCACACAAAGAATCGAATAAAATTGTTCTTTCAATGTCAAACGGAAATCAAATTCTACGGAAGTTTGGAATAAAATAAACATGGTCTAAACGTAGAACTTTATTGCCAAAAACTAAATCACGGCTCAGCTCAGCAACGCTTTATTTGAAACAAGCACCTGGTGCCAACTCTCATCACTTGAGTACCTTCCTCTAGCTCCTCAAATGAACTAAGGATCTGCAAAGAAGAACATACATGGTTAGTAGCTCCAGTATCCAGTATCCAAGTTGATACATCTTTAGCTACATTATAGGATTCCAAGACAAGTAATTCCGAATTACCTTTCTTATCCTTCCTATTGCCAACTTTGACCTTTCCATCCTTTACGTCTTTGAGATATGCTGGACAGTGACGATGCCAATGTCCTATCTCGTTACAGTAAAAGCACTTCCCTTTAGGTTTGGAAGGATTGGTCTGTTTGGCCTTCTTCTTCATAGGTTTTGGTTTAGGCGCAGTAACATGTTTAGACTTGGTCTTGCCTTTATGGCCGGTTAAACACAAAATCACGATCATACACGCAAATTACGGAAAATAAAACACCGAGATGGATCGTTGGTACCCCCTGTATCTAACCTATTTTCTAAGAAAAAGTAAATAAAAACCAAAAATCGATCTTCGATCTTGAAATCTTGATCTCGAATCTTGAACTTTCGGATCTCGAACCACGAACCACGAACCCAAAAGGAGAGGGGCTATTTATTAAATATATAATCTATTTATAAAATAATTTTTATTTTATTTTATTTTATGTCACGGCTTTTCCAGTTTTTTTTATATTTTATTTTATAAAATTTATAGCCTTACGGCTGAATTAAATTAAAATAAAATAAAAAACGGTTTTCATAAAAAAAAAAAAAAAAAGGAAAAGGAAAAACGCCGCCTAAAGTGTTTTAAGCCGCCCCTCACCTTATTCATACCTAGGGTTTCGCCTTGATCTTGATCTTCGTCACCATGATCTTCATCGTTTCGAACCCGGAATTTTTATACATACAAAAAGCTTACAATTTTCGCCTGATAAAAAAAAATACATCATCCTATGCTTAATTGATACTAATCAAAAGAGCTACAAAATATATCTAACGGGTAAACAATACCAACCCCAATCCATCTTTTCACCACAACATATCAAAGCATTCATCATCATGAAAGTTTTCGAATTTTTTTATTAAAAAAACGAAAACAATGCAATCTAAACATGCAAATCCACTCCTAGATCTATCAATTATATACTTTAATTTATAGATCGGATGCTCTGATACCACTTGTTGGATGTAATATCGCAGGACGGATCTAGATCCGCCCGATTACGCAGCGGAATTAACAAGAGGATTACGATCATATAAAATTAAACTACATAATTTAAGATCTACCTACAAGAAGGTGAGATCTACTTACCAATCAAAAGCGAGATCCAAAAGATTGATGAAGTCGAGATCCAATTTGAGATGCCACGATCTTCCGATGTGTATCTCCAAGCAACAACCGGTGCATGTTGGTCTTTGATGCTTGACCTCCTTGATATGCTACCCGAAAAATCCCGAAGATTTTCCCAACTCGTAAAACCCTAAGCTTGGCCGAAATTCCTAGCTTATTTTGGTGTGTATATGTCGTGTATTGTGATCGGAGAAAAGGCTTAGGAGAACTCTCTTTATATAGGAGAGAAATCATTGTCCTCCAAGAAATTAATAATTAATACAAAATCAATTATAATAATCTTTTTTTATAAAAGATACTCCTAGAATAATCTAGAATAAATCTAGAATATTTAAGGATCGATCTAATATATTTTCCTTAATTAATTATTTAACAAATAAACAATTAATCACATGTCTTATAATTATCAAGAAAACTAATTCCTTAATAAATAACAAGACACAAAACACGCGAACCCTAGTCAAATAAGGCTAGCACACGACTTTTACACTATTGGGCCGAGTCCACGAAAAATGTCTTTTCCATGTATTTTATTATTTAGTCCAATAAATAATAAATCGCACATCAATTAAAGAGTCCAACTACTTAATTATTATTGAGGCCCAACGTCAAAAACATATGCATGTATGAGCCACATCGGGACCATGGATCTATAACAAAGAATTACAATAAATTAAATAAAATTATTCATCGAGCGAACAATTCTTATTCAATCTATTAATTCGGGATTACGACACCATATACCCGAAATCGAACTCTATCGATTATAGATATATACTTACACTCTAATCGTTGAGTAAAAGTCATCCATTGATATAATCATTACATACGGATAAATCCTCCATAGATTATTCGTTTTGATTCGAGATATTTCCGTAAACCCTTCTCAAAACATCTTATCATTATTTACCATTAACCCCTAGTGATCAATTAGTTCATAACTAATATAATATGAACCGGGCCCATCGATCGCTTTTAGGATTAACAAATAAAGAGGCGCCTGCATACACTTCCCGCAGAAGGAATGGATTCCATATCTCGTGAAGTCACGGACTACTCACTCATTCCGAATAGAGCCAACGAGAAGTGTTCAGATCACATGTATCCAAGTGATCCTTAACTAACACATCAAACCCTACTTTGAACTAAGCAGTAGACTGTGATCACATCAGGATTAAAATTAATCCATATATGATCATCTTGTGATTCGATAAGATTTCTCGATCACAGAATTATATCGAGAATTCAAATCAAATAGGTCTAGTCCTATATGATAGACATCATATATAAATGCACTACTAGGTACCCTATACCGACGGTCCGGATAAGACGGTCACACCGTTAAGTGTTCTGGGAGCATTATTGGTATATTAATCATGAGACCCATACTCTGATTAAATTCACCACGGACTAACTAGTTTTAAGCATATCATCACTAACTCAATCCTCGTGTGTATGCCATACACTGAGTTATGTGATTACATACCTATATACTTAGGGTTTTCAGTAGTGTATAATATAAGAATAAATGCAAATAATAAAATGAATATATAATTCTGTCATTTATTTAAATAAAACAATTACAAAATTGTCTTTTGGGCACTACACCTAACAGCTAATTCGACAGTGCGGAAGGTCGAATGATGCCTAGACATTCGACTTCGCATTGTCGATTCTGTGAAAATTGTATCGATTCAAGTGTTACAAATCAACGTGGGCTTGTGTTATTTTTTGCCCGTAAATATTTAAACGAAATCCACGGCTAGAGGCCCGACTTTCATAACTGTTGCATATCGAAGGGACGAACACGAATTAGGGTTTCTTCAGTTTGTTTTTGCATGTAAAATCAAATATGTCATATGACAACTTTAATTGAGATCACCTGTCTAACACCGATGTCAGGTTTCGATGTCTAAGTAAAAACTGCGTCGTTTCGTGTATATTTATTTTCGGAGAAAAAAAATTATACTTCAACATGCTAGAGTTGGGCTCATGTTAAATTAGACCAAAAGTTAAGGTTCTTGCAGCACTATGTTAAATTAGACCAAAAGTTAAGGTTCTTGCAGCACTTCGGATGTCTATGTTTAGTTTGTACCCCGTAGCAAGAACTCCACTTTAGGTGTTTGTGGTTTAGGTTTTACACCTTAGAACTCCTACAGGCGGGCACCAAAATCAGGGATATCTTCCAACAAGTTTTGCTACACACTCGAACTCGAGACTTATTGTTTAACGATTAAAAGATCTTTCACTCTGACAAACCTCCGTTGGTCGTGAACATTGCTTATGTTAGTATAGGTAAATTTTATGGTGGTCAATAACAACCAAACTCAATCTTGATTTTAATGCTAAGAATCAATCTACATACACAATCACTCATGTGATAAGATGTGTCTATTGAATTTGATGGTCATTGATCACCATAAAATTTGTCTGCTGGTATAACGAATGTAAAGATTTTCAAGACAAATTTATCTGCCATTATAATTGGGAAAGGCTTATATACGGTTAAGTCCGGCTATTATCTAACCCTCCAATTCAACAACAAGGCTCTTTCTGGAATGAGAGCATCATCTTCACGTGGCATGTATATTGTATGACAAAAGTTGTTAAAGTTGTCTCACATTGGGCATTTGCTATCACCCACCATATTAAGAGATGAACTTCCCCCACTTCATACCCTAGGTTTTGAGGATGATGTCCCTCTTCTTATGTGGGCTTGAGCCTAGATTTTCTACATGGTATCGTAACCACCCATTTATTGTGCAAGTGTTGGTCTCTTTGTTGGTCTTATAGTGCCCTTTATGTGCCTTGTGTGTTATGTGGCACAGACCCTTTGTAGGTTCACACTTGAGGGGACGTGTTAAAGTTGTCCCACATTAGACACTTGCTATTGTATCACTCACCATATTAATAAATAAATTTCTCTCACCTCATGACCTAGGTTTTGGGATGAGGCCCATCGTCTTATATGAATTTAGGCCTAGATTTTCTACAGAAGAGTTCAACCTCGTATTAAACGTTTTATTGTGGATTTTCCTTCATCAATTGCCTCTCAAATCCTTCTGAAGTTCTTTCAGTGATAACATGTAGATAATGATTATTTAGTTGTTGCATCTTTTTTTTTCTCTATTACTTTCTCGTTTGTTAAGCGATCCGGAAATGTCTAAGTCCATCTCTTAGTTAGGTCTAGGGCTTTCTCTTTTGGATGTAATTTCTTATGTATTTCATCTCCGAATGATGTTCTTTCCGCTTGCTTAGTGAATGAGGAATGATATTGACACAACCGTTGAACCACCACGAGTGATAAAACATGTTTCTTCATCTTAGATAATCACATAGGATACATTGATCATGATGTACGTCTATTATGGTCAATCGTGTGAAATCATGTTATCTCATTCGTTGTGGTTGATTTTTTTTTTTTGAGGAATGAATAATTTATTGTGTGGTTGAATGATTGTTTAATAGTATTACACTATTACCCTTAACCAATACGGTTGAATAAAATCTCTCATTTTTCTTAAAAAAATAAAATAAATAAGCATATAAAATGAATCTGAATACTACTTCCGGTCTAAAATATAAGTCATCCTAGAATTTTCATATTGATTAAGAAAGTAGTTAAATGTAATTAGTGTAGGGATAAAATGTCTAATACACCTTTGACTATCATAAATGCAACAATTGTGGAGTAAATAAAAGTGGTTGGATTGATATAAATTAGAGGTAAGATAAGAAAAAATGTTCATTAATGCTCTTTTAGTATTGTGAATGACTTATATTATAGGACCAAAAGAAAGAAAGCTGTGATGACTTATATTTTAAACCGGAGGTAGTATGTTTCTGCGGTGGAGAGAGTATGCTTTTCGATCGTGCAGTCCACTGTGAGCAGGCCGGCGCCCCACTTTCCTAATTTAAGTAGATTTGTTTGTTCTTAAAGTGGTCCGCACCAACTTTGGTATATGACATTCGCCACTTGTCACCATACTTGAATGACTTTCAAAAAAATCAATTATTCATACAATAACTGATTTTAAAATTATCGACTTTCATGATCGATTTTCGAAAAATCGATTATTGACTTAAAAATCGATTTTCTGAAATCGTTTCGTGTGATGTAAAGGTGAAATTTTAAAATACAACCGTTGTATGAAGGTTATTAAAGTAGCATATATTACAACCAAGCATGACACAAAGATATAGGAGAGAAGTGCATGGACCCCACTCAATATTCAGGCGAAATTCTAAGATATCTCTAATAATATTAAAAATATGTATATATAACTTTTCAGACACTTTTCAGTGTATCAATAAGATCCCTTTTCATATCATTTTTCAAGTTAATATTCTCACACTCAACCATCGGAAAGTCGATTATTGATTTAATGATCGACTTTGTGAGGGTCGTTTTGGTCTTTTTAAAAGAGTCGGATCTCACAATCGACTTTCAAAAAGTCGATTTTTGATTCAAGAATCGACTTTCTAAGACTCGTTTTAGTCTTTTTAAAAGAGGCGATTTTGAAAAAGTCGATTTTTTACTTTCTAAGACTTGTTTTGGTCTTTTTAAAAATGTCGATTCTATAAAAGCCGATTCTCATGATGACCTTTGAAAAGTAGAATAATCTTAATTCAAGAATCGATTTTCTGAGACTCGCTTTGGTCTTTTTAAAAAAATCGATTATCACAATCGACCTTCGAAAATGCGATTCTTGATTCAACATTGACTTTTTGAAAGTCGTTTTGATGAGATGCAAAGATAATACGGAGAATTGTTCAAATTAATATTAGTTTTGCAATATCATTTTCATGTAAATCAAGACAATGAATACAAACACCAAGTTTAAAAGGAAGAAAAGAGAGTTTCATACATAAACTCAGATGCATAATTTTCAATTAAAGATGACATAATTTTATAAAAATATAATAAAATTCTCTTTGATTAGCTGATGCGGCGGCACAGGGTAATTCCATCACCAACAGGCAACATGCAAATCTCAACCCTTGGATCAGCTGCAAGAGCTTTATTCAGCTCCAACACAAAGTCCCTGTAGTACCTAACATATTTCCTCATAGGTGCATCAGGTGGGGCCACCACTGATCCACCCCATAGGGTGTTGTCGTAGCCGATCACACCCCCAACCTTCACCAACTCTATTATTCTCTTGTGATAGTTGATGTAATTGTCTTTATCAGCATCCACAAATATGAAATCAAATGTTCCATGATACTTTCCCTATTTATTAAAAATTTAAAAATATTAATTAATTAATGCACACGTCAACAATGGATTCAGAAAGGGAATGTCGCATATCGTACAAATTCAACTTTCACGGGTCAATTCTGTTCTGATGCCACAAATATGTGGTACACAAAGACATCTAACATCGATATGCATCGGATATTTAAGAATCTTTATGGTTGAATTTGTAATTTTCAAAAATTGGATAAATGATTCATATATACATATTCATAAGAATCATAACTCATATATATATGAAATAAAAAACCATGTTGAAAATTGAGTAAATACATTAGTATAATTAATGAAAAACTGTTTAAAATGATGAAATACCAACAAAAAACCGAAGGGAACCGGTACTTATTTATGATATTTACGAATATGACATCCTATATTTTTCACAAATCTCGTATCTGCGTAGAACCTAGATCAAAACATGAAGAAATCAAAGGAAGTAGAACTTACATCTTCAATCATGAGATCGAGAACAGGTAAAGCAGGGCCCTCTCTAAAGTCAATCTTGTGGGCAACGCCGGCCTTCTCGATCACCGGCAATCCCAATTCGTAGTTTTCTCTGTTAATGTCCATCGCTAATATCTGCATATATACAAACGAATTTTCGTATATTAATAATTTTTTACTCTTCAAAAATCGTTTTTCTAGATAGAAATATTCAAGTACCTTTCCGTCGTCCGGAAGAGCAAGGGCAGTGGCAAGGAGGGAGTAGCCGGTGTAAACGCCGATCTCCATGGTGTTTTTGGCGTTGATCAACTTGAGAAGCATACTCAAGAACTGTCCTTCGTCAGCTGACGTAGTCATTAGATTCCTGTTCGGACGGCATTCATCCAATTTAGAAACGAAATGATGAATTTTGATTCATTTTTATGTAATAATAAAAAAGAAACTTGCCATGGATGCTTTGCAGTCAATTCTCTGAGTTCCTTCATGGGCTCAGGTTCTCGTGGATACACACTCGTTTCAAGAATATACTACAACATTGATCATCATAAAATAAAAAACAACATTAACAATAAGATTTTCAAAAAGTAGAAAAACAAAAACGAAAGAAAAACATCAGAATTTGGATTTTGGAAGGATCGAGGCTTGAAGATATATATACCTGAAATAGAGCATCGCTTTGTAAAAGACTCTTATGGCCGACTTCTTGATGCTTCAGATTCTGCGAACCGTTTGATTCTTCCTTGTTTTCAGCCATTGATAATTAATTCTTGGAGTATTTATTTTTGGTGTTTAATCTGAAGCTTAAAATGTCTCAAAATCGATTTTTCCGAAAGCTGAGAAATAATGGAAGACATGATCGAGAATATATAGAGAGGCTTGGCTTTTTTATTTTGTCTGTGTGAACGATAAGAGTTGTTGGATCAACTGCAATTGCCAAAACAGGTCGGGGGTAGGTGAACGATGTAGGTGGCCTGACTGGGCCCCACTTGTTTATTTATTTTTTATTTACAAGAATGAGGTATATACAAAGGTAATGATGGCATTTTTACTGACCAAAATAATCTTATGATATTTTATTTTTTCAATTTTTTACAAGTTTATGTGGTGAGATGATGATGGTGTAAAAATGAATGAGCTCATCACTCCCATATACAAATTACAAAACCTATAATGAATTATTTTTTTTTTATATTTATTTATTAAATAGTTTGGGACATTCTTTTGGCAAAATAGTAGGAAGAGCAACGATTGTGTCGGGTTACTCGTTCTGGTACAACGATTGTGTCCGTATTATTAATCTAGTAAGAATTATGACGTTGTTTATAGAAACCGTTAGGATCGGATTGTGGGTAACCGGAGTTTTTGGGAGTAATATTTGATGGTTTATCTATTGATTTATATCAGTGTCACTTGAGATTACATATGTATCTATATTTTGGGATCAAATCAATAATATAGTTTTATTGTGAGGACAAAATGGTCTTTGATATATGAGTCCTCCGTAGGGGAATTGATTATGAATCCCTGCTTTCGTGTACTGTGATTGAGGGCAATTATGATGCTATCGTAGAGTAGTCATGACTCGATTAGTCTAGAATCAAAAAGTGAAATACATCATGAGATCATGACTAGTAAATGAAGATCAATCGTGGAATGATGTTCTTTAGTGACACGTAACTGCCCATTGACCTCTGGGACGATTTGTTTTGTTTCGATCATGAGCGATTTAGGTGGCCTGCCATCAGGACGGATATTTGTGACCGTAGATACCATGTGTCATGCCGGCGATCTAGAGCTGCGGATAGCCTGTACCGAGTTGAGATGATGCTTGTTGAGTCAGAACTAAACCGAGCTAACCACCCGCGTTTGATGATGACATGAATGAGGTTGGAGAAGCCTTGACCAAGACCTTGGAGCGATAAGCCTTGTCAATCTGACCCGATAAAAACTTAGGAACACCATGTGTATGATGTTCAAGTCATTCTCGTGTACTATATGTGTATTCATTTAAATATTAGAGATATATAATTTGTAAATAGGCGGTCCATTTATTTATCTAATTATATATATTATTTGTGAATTTTAAACATGAAAATTGCGAAGTGTTATTTTATTTGATTTCGTATTTTCCATTAGGGGTGTAATCGAGCTGATACTCCCTAGGGCTCGAGTTCGACTCTATTAAAAAACTTCGGGCTCAAAACTCGGCTCGAGTTCGATCGAGCTATAAAAAGACAAGATCGAACTCGACTCGCTAAGTACGCGATATAGCTCGATTCGGCTCGAAAGCTCGATTATTTTCTTAGAATTCATTTAATTTTTAATGAAATATGGCAAGATCGAGCTCGACTCGTCTAATACTCGATTCAAATAATATTTTTTGAATTTAAAAAAATAATATTTTATAATAAATTTAATTAATTAAATAAATATTTAACCAAGCTCGATAAGCTCGCGAGCTATTCGATTACTATATTTTAAAACTCGAGCTCAGCTCGGTTAATTAGTCGAATAGCTCGACTCGAGCTCGAACTCGAAAAAAACCGAATCGAATCGAATTATTATTGAAATGAAGTATAAAGTAATTTCATGAAAAAAACCCTTGTATTGCATAATAACGGTTCACTGAAAAACTTTTGTGAATGCACATTTTTTTTATATTAATAATATTGGTCTCCTTAGCTTAAATGTTAAAAGATAATAGGAAAAAATAATGAAAGATTGGTAAAACGTCTATATATGTATTTGTTCCTTTTTGACAATGAGCAAAAAGTACAAAGTAGGGATGACTTAGTTTGGACACAAGTCAATTAAAATATTGTTTAAAAGTAACGTTGTTAGGTATGGTTTGTAAGTGGGATTTTAAAAGGAACAATCTTTTCACATCAATGTTGTTTTACACTTATCAAGAGCCGAGAGTGGGTTTCGTTTGGATATTCCACATGCCATCATTCTCGACAGTAAATGAGTCAGGAAAATATATACTATTGCGCCAATTTATGGTCAAATCACACAACAACCATTCGATCCAATTTGAATTTGAGTCGAATACGATCATTATATCTTGATTTTATTCTAAGTCGAATTTTGAATTTTTCATACTCAATACGGTCGAAAGACATTCGACTAAAATTGAGTGAAAAAACTTTTAATATTATGTATGAAAATCGAGTCGAGAATCAATAGTGGTGCTCTTATATTGTTGTTGTTATCACGACCCAATTCTATGCGAATGTGTAGAGTATTCGGACTCAAATTGGTCGAATGATGCTCTGACTATATATGAGTTTGGAAAACTTTAAACATTCTATTTAAAAGATGGTCGAATCAACCATCGGTGTGAATTCTCAACAGCGTATATTCACCCATATTTCAATTATGGATAATGTGTCACATTCTGACCAAATGTCAGAATGAACGCGGGTAAAAAAAAAAAAAGAAGGACAAAATTGGAAATAAATTTCTGTTTGATAAGATAAAAATTAGTGTGAAAAGATATTTCTTTTTAAAATCAAGAAAAATCAAATTAGCAACAATTAAATTTCTAAATGGTATGAAAAATATTAGAAAAAATATTGTATCCGAGAAAAAAAATGACATGATATATGTTATTTGATATAATATTATTATAATCGTTATATAATATCTTTCAAAAAAGCATGATAATTATAATAATTAAAAGGAAAAGTTTTTTCAATTATAGATATTAATTAAAGTAAAAGTAGAAGGGTAGGAGATATTCATTGCCATAGTGCGTGGGAAAAATAGAAGGGTAGGGACAGAAAAAGGAATTGAAAATAGAAAAATTACTGCCAAGGTGGTGACGTGGCATGACGCCATCTTTTTCCATGAAATGTTGTATAGCCATAGTGGCAGCTAAGTCGGTGAGGGGTTGGTGAATCTAATCTTGGTCCAACGAACCATACCGTAGGAGTTGGTGACCATCATGATAATGGTTTGGTTTATGTTTAATTGTGAGAAAATACACATTCAGCTCACTGTAGATACACATAATTCAAGTCAGGTTTGTTTAGGCCTGATATTTTTTTTAAGTTGTCGTCTTGTTTCCACGGGATCGTATAAAATTCCACCAGATGGCGTGGAATTTTATAAAAGCCACGTGGAAGTTCAAGTGATGGAAAAAGTTTCAATTCCACGACGCTGGGGAAAAGCAACCTACGCCACGTGGAAATTTAAGAGCGCAGCGTGGAAAAATAACACGAGCCCGTGGAATAAGGAAATTGAATGAATAAACGCCTAACCGCCGCTTTTTTTTCCTACATTTTAGTCAATACATCATCTTCTTCACCCAAAATCATCAATCTTTTTCACTCAATTTTCTTCACAAAACATTGAGACAAAAATTATCAATCTACGGGATATCAATCTACACCGGTCTTACTCCTTTAAACAAATGGGTAAAGCATTTAGTATAAAGACTTTTGTTTGAATTATTTTAAATATCGTATTTGTTTTAATTTGATGAAATGTTTGAGGTAATTAACCTTAAAAGATATAAATTTTCGATTTTTCGAGTATGGTGAAAAGGTAAAAGCTTATAGTTTTAGGGTAGTGAAAGGATAAAATTTTGATTATTAAGCTCTTGAAATGATTAATTATAATGAGATCGTTCGATAATAAAATTGTCATTCGTTGGAGGAAAATGTAGTTCATATATTTGTAGAAATCTTGACGTTGTGAAATTTTGATATTGTAATTATTTTGATTATTTGATAGTTTAGAAATTTTTTAGAATGAAATGCATTAATGATATTATAGTGGCAATGTTAATATTAGAAATGATAATGTAGAAGTTTTTATATTATATATATTTCGATTATATGATATTGTATGTATGTTATAAGTTGTTTCGAAATTTAGTAGTATAAATTCCTTTAATGTTCCATGCCTTAGTTAATGGAGGAAATATGTAGTTTGATACAACTTTAGTTTTCAAATTACACTCGAATAATTTAATTGTTACGGGCAATCACAATGAAAATGCCCTAATTGAATAAAAAAAATTGAATTTATAAACGAAAAACAAACGACAAATAAATGTTGTTTGAAAAATTTCCAAAACAACAAAATGTTGACATATTTACACAGACGCCTCGACTGATGAGGTTCTTAGAAATGCATGCATCCCTAGGGTGTTTTGAATCCTTCGATCCATTTGTGTCATGCCTAATCTCCATGCTTTGTATTGGGACTCTGGTAGGTAGCTCGTAGAATATTTCATTAGAAGTCTCGCTTCGATAGAGTATCTTTTCCGTTCTCGGCAGACTTGGTAAAGCCTCTCCGCCGAAGTGAGGCATCCGTTAGATCGAAAGTATAAGATACATTACGGCTGGCTCTGTCAAGATCTCGATCTCCTCGTCATCATCAATTATTCTATGACGCTGGTGAAAACAATCTTCTCTTCTATTACCCCCGTCTACTGTTACAACACAACACAACACAACGAAACTTGATTTTTTTTGACCTAACCTAACCTAACCTAACTGTGTGTGCGTGTGTGTGTGTATGTATATATGCTAAAGAATATTTATTTATTTTAAAGATTATTGATGTGTTTTTTGATGTCTGGCTATATGCACTTATATACAAGTAAATATATGTGTATATAAACGAGAAACCAATATTCACACACATATATACTAATAGCATATATAAGTGTATATATATATATATATTGTTTTCTCATTTATATACACATATATTTATATATAAACACACACAGACAATATATATATATATAGACACACACACACACACACACACACACACACACACATATATATATATATGTATGTATATATTTCAATCCAGAATAATTTTACAATAATATTTAGTCAATCCAACAATATTTGGAAAAAAAACCTAACCGTGTGGATAAATGATTGTTTTTTTGCAGATAACAACACGGTGTCCGTTAAGTTTTTATTTGGCGGAGAGTGGAAATACCATGAAGATAGCGACAAATGGTCTTATAAGAAAGGAAAATTGTATTTGGTTCGTGTGAAACCGATACGACATTGGATGAAGTAAATGTCAAAGTGTGTAAGAAAGTAGGAATTGATGTCTCAAACAACACATTGATCATGAAACTAATGTACGTAGATTATGACCAACCGATTGATGTTTTGGACGATGATACATGGCTAGGCTACATTGATGATATTTTGAGGAAAGAAGCTGTGAAACTATGCGTTAACGCTGAACCGGTTATGCACGATGACGATATGGAAGATGAGAACGAATTTGACTTAAATGAGCAACTACATGAAGAAAATGATAGAGGCATTGAGGATTTTACATCCGAGTTGGACTGTAATCGAAATTCCCGAAAGCATGTTGTACCTACCACATCAGCCTTATCCCCTCATGAAACTGCCATCCGACCGAATATAACTTCAGCTGAACAAGTCATTGACATCACAAGTGAACCTGACTACGATTGGGGAATAATTGCGAATATGACTCGTCAGCCAATTCACACACCTCTGCCTAATTTTACTCAGACAACGCACACACCGTACATCCAACAATATTTTGACGGGACAAGTCATAATGTCAACATAAATGGAACAAGCCAACAGTTTGACCGTCCGCCTCTTATTATGCCAACACCGATGCAAGCGGGTTCCAATATCGGTGGATCGTTTACGAGTTTTCTTAGAGCGCCTTTCGAGCAGAACATTCATATGCCAACACAGATGCAAAAAGGGGGTCCCAATATCGGTGGATCGTTTACGAGTTTTTTGAGAGCGCCTTTCGAACAGAACCTTGGTATGCCAACAAGGATGCAACCGGGTCCCAATATTTGGTGGATCCTTTACGAGTTTTATGAGAGCACCATTAGAACAGAACCCTGATATTGGTCCTAGATTTAGTATGGCAAGTATTAATCGCAATAGAGGTGTTTATTTCGGTTCAGACATTCCGGATTCCGAAATTCCTCCGTGTCCACGGGCTGGGTGTTTCAGACTGAAGATTCTGGATTATTGTATATTGGTAAAAAGTTCAGGGACAAGGATGATATGTAGATGAAAATGAGTTACCATGCATTGAAAAATAATTACATGTGGAAACCTATCCGGTCCGACAAGGGGAAGTTAAAACTACGATGCTTTACTTCGGAGAGATGCGAATGGCAAGTTGTGGGTAGAAAGGTGTTTGATTGCAATAACTTCGAGATAACCGAGTACACTGAAGCTCACACTTGTGGGTTGGAGCGATTAAGCAGCGATCATAGGCAAGCCAGACCCGGAACTATATGTCATCTCGTTAGAGAGAACCTCATAAAACTCGGCAGTCATTTCACGACAAAACATTTAATAGTGGAGGTCAAAAGAGTATTCAACATAGACCTTGATTATCGGCGTGCATATCATTGTAAATGTAAAGCGTTGGAATTAATCGGAGGAAGCGTAACACTATCGTATTCTAAATTACCCGCCTACTTTTACATGTTGAAGAGTGAAAATCTCGAAGCTCACAGACACATAGAGGCGACCATGTCTTATGGCGAGTTCAAGTCATCTTGTTTCATGGCTTTGAAAGCTAGTATTGACGGGTTTAAATCTCGTCGACTGTCTTAGTCGTGGGACGGTACTCATCCGAAAACAAAATGCGATGGGACATTGTTAGTAGCTATCGGTGTAGACGCGGTGATAAACTCTTTCCGGTAGCGTTTGCCGTGACCGACGGAGAGAGCGAGAGGATGTGTGGATGTATTTCATGCTTCAAGTGAAGGGGTAATCGGGAACGTGAAGACATGGTGTTCGTGATCGATGCAGAGGGTGGCATCATTGGTGCTTTATTAGAGATGTTTTTCCAAACGCTCACCATGATTTTTGCTACCACCACCTTGTCATGAACCTCAATAAAAAATTCGGAAGCACAGGATACTGTCCATACACTTTCTGGGAAGCCGCGTATACTTTTTCAAAAGCGCAATTCGCAATAATGTTTCAGCAGTTAAAAGAGCAGGATAAAGATCCAAACAATAGAGTGTCTAGTTATTTGGAGGCTATTGGATTTGATTACTGGGCACGATCGCATTTTCCAGGGACACGTTATGCAATAATGACAAGAAACTATGCTGAAAGTTTTAACAACGTGATCAGGGATGCGCGTAAGTTGAGTATCGTGAATTTGTTAGACTACATAATGGCAACGTTGCAAAAATGGCATTGCAAGAGGAGAGAACTTGCATTGGCATGTCGCTCCGTGTTAGCCCCTAAAGCCGAAAAATTCTTGACTGAAGTCTCGCATGCCCGAAGAACCTTCACACTAAAGGCGATCGACCGGGACTAGTTCCAAGTTGGGGACGTTGATACTAGCGCAAAGGTAAATATGGCTGAATGGAAGTGTTACTGTGGAGAGTTTCAGGGGCTCAAGATGCCTTGTGTACATGCTTGTGCTGCTATAAGTGAGCGTTGTGAGAGTCCGTACGATTATTGTTGTGTCTACTACAAAGCTCAATGTTTCCAGCGTATTTATGAAGGACGCGTATACCCTGTTCCAGTCGAGGATGATTGGATTGTTCCCACTTCAATTAGAAACCAGCGCATTCCGCCGCCTGAGCCTAGACTGAGCGAAGGAGGGGAAACACAAACAACGGTTGCGAGGTGGGGCCGACCCAGGATCCTCAGGATTTCTTCTCAAGGTGAACCTCCTGGCGGTAGGACCAGCAGGTTGCCTAATGAGAGGACAGTCCCAGGCTCTGGTAGGCGTTGCTCATTGTGTGGAAACACCGGACACAAAAGGCCTAAATGTCCATTTCATACAGTTGTTGTTCCTAATTGATACAGTCAATTTGTTCGTCTTTTTTTTCTTCATGTTTTTTAGTATTATCTCAAGTCGTGAAAGTTTTTATACATGTTGTGTATCTTTTTGGGGACATTGATACTAGCGCGATCGTGACTATCTTATATGTTTTGTATCTTTATATTATAATAGCAAATGGGTATTCTAGTTCAAACGAGTGATAACAGGGCTTACAAACATAAAAATAAAGAGTAATGATACATTGAGAAAACAATAAGATGACGCTTAAATAAACTAAGGGTGATCATGAAATACGATAGGATGACACCTAAATAAATGATCTTCAATATTTAGTAATCACCACATTAAACACGACGTGATTTTCTATAGGTTGATCAATGACTTCAAAGCTGCATTCATCTCCCGCATTTATGTCATTGTCCGTAATGAAATCATTCAACCCGCTTAAACGAACTGTTTGATTTACCATATAGACAATTCTAGCAGGCCATGATTCCCCTGTGGCAATTCGCAGTTCCACGGTCTTGTTCCGCAACATGTCGTTTGTTCTAGCAAATGCCTTTGGAATATTCTACAAATCAGAAACAAATTTAAATATTGTTTCAAAATGGGGAAAAATATCAAACAATAAAACAACTAAAAATATTTTAAATATCTCACCACATAATAACAACCATTTGAAAATACCCAGTTTCGCAGCGTCGTATGAAAATGGGGATTTTGGTTACCTGCACCTGCATCATCATCTTCTTCACTCTCGGTCTCAGAAAAAGTCTTCTCACAAGAAGTGTGATCCATCACAATAGTGTCGAAAGTGAAACCCCCCCTGTGTTCAAACACTATAAACTCCCTCTCATTCAAGTAATGAGCCGCCACATACTCCTCCCAACCTTCCCCAAAAAAACGAAGAATTCCATTGTCTGTGGCTCCAACCCTCACTTCCCAAGTCCCTAATCGGCTTTTGAGAACCGCCCTATCTAGGTTCCTCAGCGTGTCGTTCAACCTATTAACGTATGCTGGAGGTAGTGTCTATGAAAAAAGAAACATTTCACGTTTGTTCAATCATAATACAAGTGATATAAATGTAAGTTAATTAATAATGACATACCAAACTTGTTGCGAAACCGCCATCAAGAACTTTAAAGAACGATCATTATCCATTTTCTTCAGTGTAGATTATAAATTGAAAGGTGAAGAAAATTCAGATGAACTTAAAAGAGTTTGAAGAAATGAGAGAAACGGCTCGTACTTGTACAACAACAATAATTGCCATGTTCCAACACTAGTACTTGCATACAGTGACGCGTCTTTTCACGTGAGTCATCAATGGTTACTTCGTGCTAAATTAGCACGGCATCGTTGAAAATTCACATGGGGTCGTTGGAATTCACACGAGTCTTAATTCACACTTACCTTCTCAATCAATGCTAGTTTTGACTAGTCATTGATGTCATATCGATGTCGTACGTCGTAGGTGTCATTAGGGTGCAGAGGTAGTAATGTCATTGATACAGTGACACGTCTTTTCACGTGAATCATCAATTGTTAGTTCGTGCTAAATTCACACGGGATCGTTCAAAATTCACACAAGATCGTTGGAATTCACACGAGTCTTAATTCACACTTACCTTCTCATTCAATGCCAGTTTTGATTAGTCATTGATGTCATATCGATGTCGTACGTCGTAGGTGTCATTAGGGTGCAGAGGTAGTAATGTCATTGATACAGTGACGCGTCTTTTCACGTGAGTCATCAATGGTTAGTTCATGCTAAATTAGCACGGCATCGTTGAAAATTCACACGGGATCGTTGGAATTCACACGACTTTTTGATTCACACGGGATCGTTGGAATTCTCATTGAATGTTTGTTTTCACTAGTCATTGATGTCATGGAGTCATGGGGACGTCAATTCACTTGTTAACTCTATATATACCATGACCTATTAAACTACCTCTACATAACCTTCTACTTTACATCGCCTTAATCACAATGTCTGAACCGATTTCCCCTCATCGGGAATGGCATGAACCGAATTCCCCCGAGTATGAGGATCCTCCATTCAATCCTCATCAACCCGTGTTTGTTAATGACCGTATGAGGGGTGATATTAGTCACTATTACGACTTGCAGACACTGAGGTTGAGGTTTAGAACAGACGAAGAGCGTCATAATTGGATTTAGATCTTTCAAGATAGAGCTATTATCGGAGAGAAGAGAATTGAATGAGAGAGTCTACCTACCAAGATGAAGCGTCTCCTACGCAGACTTTCGTTGGAGGGCCTCGCAAATAGTCCCGCATCGACAGTGACTATGAATAGATCAATTGTTCGTGAATTTATACGATTTGTCGTCAAACGATCCGGGAGTACAGGCCCATAGCATCAGGGGTGCACAAATTACGTGGAGTAGATGTTTCCTTGGAGGTGGACTGGATCAATAACTACTATGGTGTAAGTGGAGTTGAAGCATCCAGTGATTTCTTCAACGGGGCTTCCAACGTTCGTGCATTGCAACGTATAATTGCTCGATGTCAATTGCCTACCGAATGGGAGCGTGTTATGATCCAATGGTTTTCCAAAAGCCTCTATGGTACTATACACACTCTTGAACCGCCATTTGATTTGTACATTTTGGTGTACGCATTTCTCCATTTACGGTTGACGTTGGGCGTTACATCATTAGTAGGATTTGTGACATATCGCTTGGCGGTAGTGGTGATGGTTATATCTACTTTCCTTTTCTTATCACGGCTATCGCAAGAGATTTTAACGCATCGAGTATGACACGGATGACATTTCTTCGGAAACCTCCACTGTCATCTATAGTGACCACCCTTGGTTTGTTTAACTATTCTATCGTATTTATTGTTTGCTTTTAATGCTTGTTTTGACTAGTAATTGATGTTCTATCGATGTCGTACGTCGTAGGGGTACGTAATTAGGGTGCATAGGTAGTATTGTAAGCTCCATAGTCTTCAGACTGAAACGGAGTTAAGACATCGAGTTATGTTCCATTATGTCTTGTTTTTTCTTTCTTAGGCCATCGAGTTATGTTCTATTATTTCTTGTTTTATCTACTCGCAATTGTAATGGATGATCTTCGACGATCACATGAAGGGACTATCATGTTGTTTCTATAAAAGTGTTTTGACGACAGATTTAATAAAAGCGAAAGATGAAGATAAATGTATGTGGACTCATTCAAATACGCTGCGTCGTCATTGATGATTATTAGCTCCATAGTCTTGATCGAAAACCGAAGCGTTCGTAGGGGTCATTAGGGTGATGATGTAGTATTGTCATTGATACAATGACACGTCTTTTCACGTGAGTCATCAATTGTTAGTTCGTGCTAAATTCACACGGGATCGTTCAAAATTCACACGGGATCGTTGGAATTCACACGAGTCTTAATTCACACTTACCTTCTCAATCAATGCTAGTTTTGACTAGTCATTAATGTCATATCGATGTCGTATGTCATAGGTGTCATTAGGGTGCAGAGGTAGTATTGTCATTGATACAGTGACGCACCTTTTCACGTGAGTCATCAATGGTTAGTTCGTGCTAAATTCACACGGGATCGTTCAAAATTCACACGGGATCGTTGGAATTCACACGAGTCTTAGTTCACACTTACCTTCTCAATCAATGCTAGTTTTGACTTGTCATTAATGTCATATCGATGTCGTACGTCGTAGGTGTCATATATATATATATTAACCAATCCTTTACCAAAGCATTCATCCCTCTCATTTCTCGTTTATTTTTATCGAATAATCTCTTTTTAGTGTACCTTTCAATGGCTAACCCCATGCTCTCGTGTTAATTCCCAATGACGGTTGATTTGTCGTTGGACGAAGCCGTCTCTCATAACTGTTTCACAACGTAAGAGAGAGGCGTGAGTACGTGACTAAGCTGGATGGCAAGAGATGTTGTTCCGCAGAGACGATTGAATATGGAAAGTCTACCTACTTTGATCGTAAAACTTGTTCCGAGATAACGGGTGGCTTGGTGTCCTCAAAGCGCATTAAGCTTTCATCACGTGAATCGGTCCATTGTGCGTGAATTTTACGCTTGTCTCAGCAACGGCAGAGCTCAATGAAATGTGCGTACTAGTGCGAGGCGTTCCCGTCCGTTTGAATAATACATGGATCAACAGCGAGTATGCCATTCCAGAATATCCTCAGGGTTTGGATTTCTTTCTTTTTCCGGATGTCCCTGAACTACTACAAAGCGTGACATGGTTGTTTTATTTGGGGAGACGATGCTGGAACGCGTGTGAGGCCTCAGCGGTCTACCCGCCCTTCACCCTGGTCCTGGTACAGTCCATTCCTTCCTTTCCTTATTATGTTTCTTGCCACCAATATGTATGGTACGGTGAATTACACCGCACCGGCATTTGATTTGTACGCCCTTGCTTACGCATCTATTACTTCCTATTTCGACGTTGGAGAGTATATTCTGTCTAGGATTCGACAGATATCAAAGGGCAATGCAGGAGATGGATATATATTTTTCCCCTATCTGATCACAGGTCTATGCGTCAGGTCTGCCGGGGTGCCGGAATATGTTGAAGATGATGTGACATACGGTCATGATGACGTTATCACATACGAAACTTAAATATGATGAAAGAGTTCATCTTTTATTCATGTTATTTAAGTATTTATTTTTTAGATAGATCAACTTTCATTTCGGTTTATTTTTGTTTTGTTATTTTTATGTTCATCTACTATTGATGTTATTTTTATGTCCTCTCGGCTATATAAGCTTTTTTAGGTGTTATGTGTTCTTGTTGGTGCCCAAAAACCCGTGGACTCGCATTTAAATTTCTTATATAAAAATTATAAATTTACAATAAAAAAAGCAAACAGAATGTAGAAGATAAATATTACAACGCCTAAAGTTGAGATAAAACCAAAATAAATGTCAAATGTTGGACGTACACGACTCCGAACAACAAATATAAAAATTACACCGCTATACGTTGACAAAATAAATCTACGGCCATTTTCATCCTGAGCCTGTGAAAAGCTGCATCACTCATCTCAAATATGTGTACGTCGGTGATGATTGTAAGCTCCATAATCTTCAGACTGAAAACCGGACAGCGTTCCCTGCATATTAAAGCCATAAAATTAGAACTGAATGTTTGAAATTAAAAAAGTGAATAAGGTTTGATACGCACTCGGTACTCGTCTGTGGACATCCAGGTCTCGTCGTGCGAGATTGTATAGAATGGTGTTTGAGATGGATCGATCATCCATTGGATTGTCCCGCAATCTTGTGATGCCGATAACATTAACCTATGTGTATAGAGCCAATTTCCGTATGATCCGGTCAATGTGGGTCGAGTCACCGCTTCATGTCGGGCCGTCGACACCGTTATGGTGCATTCACTGATTGACATGCGCACAAGCACCCAATGCTCCGTGTTAATCATCTAGATAGCATAGGCGATCGTTTTCTTGGTCCATTTAGAAGTTTCCAATGTCAAAACAGCCGGAACCACCGCATCCATGTCGCCCTCCCATTTCTCTAGTTCAGCCACAAGAGTACTTGCGAATGAGGCATAACACAAACTCACATATTTTTCATACTGATCAGGGTAAGCTGCCATACGAGCAGACAACAGTCCCACATACGAGTCAATGTGCTGCAAATGGGATTTATTACTCAGTCACAATATTACGATAAATAAAAGTAATACATGTTAAAAAAATTCGAATACAAGTTTAAATGAGTTTACCTGCGCATTTATCTGATGACCTTGAAACAAAATACAGCTGAAAAAATCTCGATCCGCAAGGAAAGGTAATATTTCCTCGTCGCTTTTCAGCCCCCCGACTAATAACTTGGTCGTATCACCTTCACTTGATCCGATCCATGTTTTCAGTTCGCTGTACTCCTGCTCGATAGTCCTCCGAGCGGGTGTGTGCCTATCGTCCTCAGGCCGTTTTTAGGCTGAATCCACTGGGTATTATCCTTCCTAAAGTACTCAGTCGGCTTAAGGGTCGATCGAAGGCCCATTTTTATTTGAAGTGCAGGCTCTTTGTAGCTCCCCCTCCCCCTCCCCCTCGTTGTATTCAAACTTGGGATCGCTTAGGGCCCTAGAAGAGTGGCAGTGTCTGTCGAACTCATCTCCGCATGCACATCATCAATATATAATTCTGGACCTAGACCAGCACACTTAAATGAAAAATCATTCAATGGGTCAAGATGGGTGCTTTGCTCTATCTCAGGGTATTGACCCTGAACGGATGGTGTGCCTTGTGGACCTGAAGACGGCCCAGCTTGGGACCCTGATACCTGAAGCCCGGAAGGAGTAACTTGAACATTCCTAAGAGGTGTCTCCTCCGTGTGTGTATCACAACCTCGAGGTGTCTGGTCCGTGTTTGTATCAAAACCTTGAGGTGTCTCAGTCTCAGGCTCACGTCTGCCTTGTGTAGTTGAAGACGGACCAACTTCGGTGGTTGGTGTGCTTTGGGTCCTGTCGAGATGTGGAGGTGAGTCACCGTCCTGGGAGCCTTGTGATATAGATGTCTCTCTTCGGGAGCTAAGTGTACCCTGTAGAATAAAGGAAATGGTGTGAATTTAAATTTGTGTTAACAAGATAAATGCAATTATATTGTATTTAGAAGTTAATTCGAACCTGTTGCACCGCCGCCCTTTTTAACGACTCGAGGTAACGCGTATGTTGTTCTTCAACTACTCTGGTAGTTGTTTCCTGGGCCTCTCTCAGATGTGCCATTTCACTGCATTTCACTCAAACTTAGCAAATGTTTCACAAGATACTTAGCCTTCGTTTCAATCAACTCGGCCTTTGTTTCAATCAACTCAGTCCTGACTTCTCTTAACGCATTGTCAACTATACGCGTGATTTTAGGCACCAGTGTTTCTAACAGCACAATGCCCCCCACAATAGGTATACTACCACCGCCTATATCGAATTGTTGAGAAAACGATCTTGTACCCGGAGGGTTTGCGGATGTAGACGGGGCACTCGTATGTTCGTCATGACGGGCTTGGCGAGATGGTCGCTCGTCCTGAGCATCAACTCCTGGACGCTCACGGACTATGACATCCAAATTGGACCTTGGGGGAACACGTCTTTGACCAGGGACAGGATCCGGGACAACCACGGGGAACAGGTAATTCACGAGGTGGAGCTGTAACCTCCGCCTCCGGCAACCCCATACCAATTACGAATCGCCTATCTTCGCGGTTGTCAAAATATCGACCATCTCAACTTTGCATAAAGGAAAAAAAAAAGCCAACCGATTTTAAATACAATGTTTAAAAATATTGCTGACAATGTAGATTGATAACAATGATATTATAATACATACCCATGGAGTAACACCGGATGTAGGAGTGACCAAGGATTTGTAATAGACCCCGCCGACAGTGCATTTCCATCTCAAATAACTTGGACGAGCATTAGCTTGACCTTCTACCACTGTTGCAAATCCCCCGTACTTTATCAGTCTAGGCATTGCATGAAAACACCACATCTGTAATGCGTATAAACAACCGGAGAACTGTGGCTTATACGGTTTCCCATTTCTTTTAGGTACAAGACCCTTACACTCAAATACTATCTTACACCAATTCAACATTAAATTGTTAAAAATATCGCTTTGATGGAAATGTCTCGACCAGTTGTATGTTCTCGACAATATAAAAAATCTAGGCCGGTATTACCACCTGGGCCGTTTCGATTATTAACCCATAAATAACGTATACTAAAGCCATCCGGTATATAGTTTCAACGTCATTCGATGCGAGATCGCGATTCGATTTTTTTGCAACGTCACATTCTTGATGTACTTATGGAGAGTACAACTAACATCAAAACACCTTGATCGATCAGGCAATTCAACATCCAAATCTCCAAATCGTGCACTTCATTATGAATGCAAACTCTCTTCTTCCGAACTTCACTCTATTATCGCCAATCTTAAAATGAAGCTCGTCGTCTCGGTCTGGATAAACCATATTGAAATACAGGTTTGCTATTAGGCGCCCCTTGAATTCCCAATTGTTACTTATAAAACGAAGAAACGGACCAAACACTGATCCCTCCAATCTATTCCACAACGCTCTGTTTGGTGTAGCATTGTGCAATAACTCTTGTAGTCTTGTAAGAGTAGCACTTTTCGCATGGAACCGCAATTCGGCATTAATTTTTTTTTCAGGCGAATGAATCAATGTTCCACATGGTGTTGGATAACTAGTAAGCTGCGAGTGATTAAAAATGTGTTAAGAAGACTATATATATATATATATATATATATATATATATAAACTTAAGAAAATAAGTGTTTATATATCTTTATATATAAATATACTGACTATATATATATATATATATATACATTGTGAGAGACAAAATATATAATCATGTTATATATATATATATGTACCGTGTATAATTTCTCCCCGTGTCTGTGTATATGTCTGTGTGTGTGCGTAAATATAAAATTATCTGTGTGTATAATTTCTTTCACTTGATAATAAATATATATGCGATGGCATGAACATGTGATAAAATAAGTGTATATATAACTTTATACATAAATGTACTGGAATATATACACACACACAAACGAGAAAATATACATTTAGGTGACTATATATATATATATATATATATATATTAAGAGTATATATATATTTGTAACGGGCACCCGTGTTGTTATCAGTTAAACAATCATTTTTTCTGGTATGTTTATTTTAGGCACCACAACGCAAAAAATCAATATTCGACAAAAATTCTAACCATTTGTCTCTCTTTATATAAATATATATAAATGGTTAGATTTTTAGGAATATTGTTGTTTTTTTTATGTCTGGCAATATTCAGTTATATACAAGTAAATATATGTGTATATAAATGAAAAACCAATATACACACTACAAGAGAAATTATCCTGGATTGAAATATATACATATATATGTGTGTGTGTGTGTGTGTGTGTGTGTGTGTCTATATATATATATATTGTCTGTGTGTGTTTATATATAAATATATGTGTATATAAATGAGAAACAATATATATATACACTTATATATGCTAGTAGTATATATGTGTGTGAATATTGGTTTCTCGTTTATATACACATATATTTACTTGTATATAAGTGCATATAGCCAGACATCAAAAAACACATCAATAATCTTTAAAATAAATAAATATTCTTTAGCATATATACATACACACACACGCACACACAGTTAGGTTAGGTTAGGTTAGGTAAGGTCAAAAAAATTCAATAGACATTTATGCATAAGGGTATAATAGGAACAAAATAACAAACAAAACTTGTAAGAAAGAATATTCCAAGGCTGTAACATAGCAGCAATTAATACTAATTTGACCCCAAGATTTCCTGCATTGATACAAATTACTATAAAAAAACAATAAAACATGTGAGATAGAAATGTTTTATTGTTTACGTAGCTGATATGTATTTTTCAGCAAAGTACCCTACAAATTAAGCCAAATGCTGTTTGAACTAAAAACCAATGACAAAGTAAACACAAAGGATGAAGAGAACTCACTGAATCTTGTATGGTAGTTGAAATATTGATCAAGTCCAACCACTACAACTCCGAGCTGAATGGAAGCAGAACTTTATAGTCTAGAAGGACAACGAAACTAATAACTATATTTTAACTGATTTTCCAAAAACTTCTAGAAAGAAGAAGAAGAAATAGTTCAAGAAAAGAAAAGCCAAACATACATTCTCTTCGTGTTCCATTAGGAAACCTGGTTTCAGCTCTTTTTGTCCCTTTCTTCCTGTAAAAACAACAGAAAAAAACAAACATAAACTTGACCATATGTGTTTGTTTTTCATCCTATTTGCATGATGCCTAAGTGCCCATAAATGGCTTCCAGAGCAATCAATAGGGAGAGACCAATGTTCTTCAAGCTCATGCTGAAGAAGCTGTCAACAAAAGAGAGGAAGCCCTCAGATCGAAATGGGCAATTGAACTAAAATCAAAGAAAAGAATGCTTCAATTATCAAGATTGCTATGGACAAGGACAAAAGACATGGAGCATATCAAAGAAAGTGCTGACCTGGTTGCGAAACTAGCTGGGTTCCCAGAACAAAATCAGGCCTCAAAAGAGATGGTTGGACATAGCTTCACAACCCCATCTATAAAGCTAAAATATTTCACTTGGAAGCCCAGCATGTCTCCTCTGGTTTAGAGATCATTCAGAGCCGCCCATGCACTAATGTTATAAAGGAAATGAAGAGACCCTAAACAAATATATCTTAATCTCAAATTGATAACAATTCAACTTTGCCACCTAACAACCCCTTTCAAGACTAGTAAATAATTGTTCTCAAAACACTCTTTTTTCTGTTTGTTTTTTTCTTCTTATTTTGTTTGTGTAGATATTACCTATGACTTGTCATCATGAGGTGCTAAAATGGACAGCACCATTAACAAAGAGAAGCATGTTTTTATTAATGTTTTCCAAAAACAATTATGCTAGGATTAGCTTTCCAGGTGTTGAGAGTAGACACATCTAAATTAAAAAACAAAAGATGGCAGGAAGTATGATAAAATTTATTAAAACAGTTATCAAGGAACATATACATACAGGTTCACCGAGATATTGAATCCCAGCCAATTCAAGCTCCTTCAAGATTCCATCTTCTCCAATTACATAAACCTTAAATACATGAAATACACAGTTAGTAATCCCTGTTAGAATTCAATATGGTAAAGAAGAAACACATGATTACAAAGAGATAACTATAAAAGGAACAAGTAGACTCCTATCATAACTCTAATTCTATCTTGTCTAATTACTGAACCCTATCAACAATCTCTATATTTTTTTCTAGTGTTTCGTACGATTATGAAAACAAATGGTTACTACAATGCAAACCTTCTTGTCTAGTTGTCTTTTGGGAAGTCAATCGACTTTAAGTAATGACGCAAAGAAAAGATGAGGCAAAAAACTATAATAAATAACTATAAGGCAAAGGGTTCTTAATAGATGACAAGGATTTGAACTAGCAGACCACCAACAAAACAGATGAATACCTCGAGAAATTGCTAAATGTCCTTAAACGTATTTCTTTGGTTATTGAAATCTTTCTTGGCTGTCCCTTTACCACCCGAATCTGCAGAAAGATTTCTAATTTGTTCATCAACTTTTCTCAGCAATCTGTGTTTGTGCACCAAGTCACCAGACCTCTTAGCTGATGTGTCACTTGATGCCCTTAATTCATCACCCAAATTCACGAAGTTCCCAGTCTCAAAGACTAGAGCAAGGGATTCTCCAGCGGCTAAGCAAACCAATCGGTCATCCTTTTCTAGAAGACTAGACAAAAAGGAGATTGACCTGCAGAAATCATTCATCCATTCAGCATTTCAGTCAAGCAAATACAGTCAACAAAGTGTAGATATGGATGCACAAGGACAAATGTCCAGAACTGAATATCAACTCAAACGAAGAAAAAGAACGCAAACTCACTCGATTAAGCTACCAAAAATTCTCGATTGTCTAGAACGACATTTTTAATGTGATGCAGACGCCCAAAAAACAACATGAATAAAAAAAGCTGAGTTCGCAACCATAAATTCTCGTGATGATTGCATTCTAAAAAATACGAAGTACAAACCTTTAATCTAAGCATGTCAAGAGTTTCAGAACCCCTAAATCAATTTATCCTCTTACATATAAATAAACCCTAAAATTGCATTGAAGAAAATACCATCACAATAAAGGTGAAAGTTTCCACAGAATCAATGAGTTGATCGGGATTCTTAAGGGGTTAAGCAGAGCCACGAATCACAAATCTCAAGCGAGAATGAAGCTAAACGAACAAACAAGACAAGAGCTTTACCTTTTAGTCACTATGTTGAGGCCTTGGAAAATATCTCAATATGAAACCCTCTGATACAAATGGATATTTCTTTCAAATAAACCCTTTTATGCATTTCCGGACATCCTCTCGGACTATGAATAAACATCATGAAGCTTCAAATTAGGATGATAGTCGACCTAGCTAGGAAAAATGAAATTGAAGTTAGGAGATGGAAGGCGATGATCCGATTTTTCGGAATATAGAGATGGAAACGCTTGAGGTGGAGAGTATGGAAGATGGAGGCGGAGGTGGAGAGATGGAAATGGATGGGAGGTGAAGAGGATTCGCCGGCCCTAGATGATTTTGTGAGGAGGAAATGAAATAAAGAGACGGATAAGCGGGGTATTTACCGCTCTTTCCATTTTTCTAAGGAAAAAAAAGTATAAAATAAAATAAAACCATTTATGGGCGTTTCAAACCGCCCTTTCAGACAAATTTATTTATAAGAAAAACATATAAATCAACTCATTTATGTACCATAGTGCACCAAAATGCAAGCGCCCATTACATGCCGATAGTAGGCGTTTCAAAATAAATGCCCTGAATTTAGTGTCTTAAAAGACATATATTTTAGTAGTGAAGTTTCGTTGTGTTGTGTTGTAACAGTAGACGGGGGTAATAGAAGAGAAGATTGTTTTCACCAGCGTCATAGAATATTTGATGATGACGAGGAGATCGAGATCTTTGATGTGAGCCAGCGTAATGCAGATCTTATACTTTGATCTAACGGATGCCTCACTTCGGCGGAGGCTTTACCAAGGCTGCCGAGAACGGAAAGATGCTCTATTGAGCGAGACTCTAATGAAATATTCTACGAGCTACCTACCAGAGTCCCAATACAAAGCCTGGAGATTAGGCATGACAGTGAATCGAAGGATTCAAAAACACCCTAGGATGCATGCATTTCTAAGAACCTCATTAGGTCGGCGTACCATAGAATACGTCAAAATTTCGTTGTTTTGGAAATTTCAAACAACATTTATTTGTCGTTTGTTTCTCGTTTTTAAATTCAATTTTTTTATTATTAAATTAGGGCATTTTCATTGTGACTGCCCGTAACAATTAAATTATTCGAGTGTTATTTGAAAACTAAAGTTGCATCAAACTACACATTTCAAAATGAACTAAGGCATGGACCATGAAAGGAATTTATACTACTAAATTTCGAAACAACTTATAACATACATACAATATCATATTATCGAAATATGTAAAATATCAAAACTTCAGCATTATCATTTCTACATTATCGTTTCCAATAATAACATTGCCACTATAATTACATTAATGCATTTCAATCTAAAAAATTTCTAACGTATCAAATAATCAAATAAATACAATATCAAATTTCTACAAGTTCATGATTTCTACAACATCAAGATTTCTACAAATTTTCCAATACAAATTTTCCAATCAAATATAATTACAATATCAAAATTTCTACAACGTCAACATTTCTACAACATCAAGATTTCTACAAATTTTCGAATACAAATTTTCCAATTAAACAATCAAAATAATTACAATATCAAAATTTCTACAACGTCAAGATTTCTACAACATCAAGATTTCTACAAATTTTCCAATATAAATTTCCCAATATACATAAATCAAAATGTCCAATATCTTATACTCATTATTTCTACAATATCAAAAATTCTACAATATCATTACTACAAATTCCAATATCTCATAATCATAATTTCTACAATATCAAAAAATTTACAATATCATTACTACAAAATTTGTAAAATTAACTCACAATTTCGATTTTTTTGGGGTCAATAAATAAACATACTATATCACAATTTCAATACCAAAATTTCAATAACATTATTATATCACGATAACCATAACATTACTATATCACAATTTCTAAATAAATAGTTGCAGTTCATGAAAATTTGGGGGCAAATTCATCAAATTTAAACCTAACCTAATAAACTGTAAATAACTTACTAGAGGATATTCTTCTAAATTAATAACGGCAATTGTTGTATGACAATTGTTGTATAAAGCTTCAATCCACTTCCCGTTCCAATTCCATGCAATGTAAAGCAACCCGTGTCAAACACCTTCTTGCCCGTGAGATGTAAATCCTTCCACGTGAAATTAATCAACAGATGTGGGGATGGGGATGTGGGGCTGTGCGGTTTTTTTTTCCTGTGTGGGGACGATTATTTTCAGATAAAAATTGAGGCAGTCAAAGTGAGGAAGAAGAAGAGAAACTGCCCTGTTTATGTTTCAAAATTACCACGGGACCGTGCCAATTTTCCACGTTGCGTTTTCCTTTCCACGTGGCGTTTAATTAAATTTCCCCCAGGTCACGTGGAATTACAACTTTTTCCACCATTTGAATTTCCACGTGAACGATTCCTATTCCACGCCATCTGGTGGAAAATTACCACGATCCCGTGGAACAGTCACGGGCTACTTGAAAAAAAATGTCAGGCCTGCATTGACCTGACTTGAAATATGGGTGTCTACAGTGACCTGAATGTATATTTTCTCTTTAATTGTTGGGTCAAATAAGATTATCGTAACGAACCGTTCTGGAAGTTGGCTTACGACGAGAAAAATATATGTTCGATGAATCTTATGAACGAACTTTGAGGGACATGTCAGCCTATTAACATGAATTTCAAGGAAACTGAAGTAAAGAGACGTGAAAAGATTATGGAAGTAGCTAGTAAATAGATACGACATGCTCAACAACATAAAAGAAAAACACTAGACCAATTGTACAGCTGTGATACTCCGTAAATTCACGAAAGAGCAATTATGTCATTTTTGGGTATTTATCGAGTATCGTATTATATTCCCGAACAAATAAGTAATTATAAGCATAATAGCCATCAGTGATGCACGTTTTCGTATCGCAACCCGGAGTTGGAATCCACTTGAGCCGAGCTCATGCCTTTTTGGGATTGAAGGTGTCATGGTACACAAACCATGTAAAGTTTCCTTAGACTATTATGTGACGGACTATTTCTAGGCTATACAATCCTTACCGGCAGTGTACCGGGTCAAATTGTAGTTCTAGTCTGGTGAGTCAGGTCGTATCCTCAGGGAAATGAAAATCTAATTCAAAGTGTGGTTAAACACCAAGAAGCTATTATTAACTCGATCTAAGTCACAGTTTTTACCTTTTATAGGGTTAGATTGTTAGAGTTAGATGTTAGTAAAACAGTAAATAAATACTTATACAATATACAGATATATATATAAATATAATATATAGAAACTAGCCAAGATAATGTTATTGAACCATGATCCCTTTTTAGTTAATAGATGAGACAGATCTTCCTTTTTCAAGGTGTAATTTATGTGAAACGGTGCACTCCTCAGCTCAACAGTTCCCTCTCACACGAGCGGCATTTAAATCTGTCTATATGTCTCATCAACTGTCCAATGTCATCCAAAAGATTGGGTACTCCGTTTTGTCATGCGGTCAATGTCAAGGATCTCGATCAGAACAGGTAAATTAACGTAATAAGATCTTGAGCACAATTTTAATAAGATTTGTTTCTCTCAAAACAAATCTGCCCCCGGGTAGGAAATAGGATTCCGTTGTCACGTTTTCACTCGCCATTTTTACCTCCGGTTTTTCTACCATTGATCGTATATCCTAACTTCACCGCTTAGTTCGTCATTAGATTATAATTTGTTCATACTTGGTTAATTACGTCAATACTTAACGTTTCATTTAAGCACAGTAGAAAAAGATTCATCATAATCGGTTTTAATTATTTTTACCATAGTCAATCATCCATTTTACCAAAAAGATTAAAATAGTTCAATTACATATTTTGGCTAGATATAGATAAGTAATATATAAATAGAAATAGAAATAATAAACATAATAATATTAGAATATATTACCGATTACAAATCATTGTTGAATAAAAGTCGTTTCTCCGGATATAACATAACAAAGCTTGAAATCAACAATCTTGATAATTATTTCATCATTACAACGATACTATAACTACTTTATTTATATATATAAAACATACACACACACACACATATATATATATATATATATATATATATATATATATATATATATATATATATATAGCAAAACAAAATAAAAAAAAACAAGAAGAAGAGAAGGGAGGTGGAAGAGAAGAGGGACGAAGGAAAGGGGAGAAGAAGGGCCAAGGTTGTAATGGAATGGATTGGGTATATATAGGGGAGGTTAGATATATATATATATATATATATATATATATATATATATATATATATATATATATCTAACTAGTTGGCAATGGAAGATGATGAATAGCACGTGAAATTTCATCATTTCAACGTCCGGATCGATCCGGTGAAGTCCCGGATCGATCCTGGCACTATTCCGTTCATCCGAACCGTCTAAATTCGTCTACACAGTATCGCAGTTCAGTAAAATGGCCATAACTTGAGTTGTAGACCTCCGATTGACGTGATTCAAAATGCGTTGAAAAAGCTCATTTGAAGATCTACAACTTTCATGAAGAAGTCTTCCCCAGAAAATGCCTCTATGTCGGGAAAACTGTCCGTCATAGATAAATTACGGTCGAAGCATTTAGGACAATTGATCTGTTTGAACTCGTTAGCTTGTGGCACATTCTTCCATCCATCAAAATACATCTTTTTAGGCCTCAAAACATGTCGTTATGTGGGATATTTTGATGGCCTTGGGCTCCAAGTAATCCTTCTTCAATCAGGCAAAACTCTCGCCTCGTTATCCATCTTTTAGTTCTGTCTCGCAGATAAATCTTATCTTTCTTACACGAATACAAAGAAACGAATCATGAGTAAATCGACAATAAAAGTCAAAAGTACAGATTTGTCTTTGTGGATGTTTATTTATACTAAACTGTACAAAACCTAGTAAAATACGATAATTTATATAATAATTACTACTTATATATTTGGATAAAACTTATGAATTAATGACTTAAATTGGTACAATAATGCTCAAAGTGTTATCATTATTAGGGTAAAATGTCATAATAATGATTGACTATTTGTCGCTCATCACAACTCCCCACTTAGCTTTTGGTCGTCCTCGAGCAAAACAAGCGATAAAACAAATTGAATAAGGGACAAATTCATGAAGATATAAGATGTAAGTGACAACCAGATGTTGCAACCATTCGAATTACAACCAGGCGTTAACCTTAATATAAATGTATAACAGAGTGTGTGTGTGACAAGCCTTTTCAATTTCCACTATCCTCTCTTGAATAATTCAAGCAAACGCACAAGTATCCATTCAGATAGTCCTAATGACTTTCCTTGGTATAGGCAGTAACAATTCCACATAAAGTTCTCCCGTGTACTTATTAGGATAATCCCTAATGCATATCATTCAGTTTATACTGGGGATAGTCAGAAGATAACTAAGTTTTCAACCATGCTTAACCAAATTTCCACATTGTCATTTGCCAATTTTTACTTAATTTCACATAATTTCACATGTGTAGCATATGCCTTCATTCCCAGCAATAGGACGTTTCGTGATAACACCCTAGCTGGACTACTATCATCAGGCAGTCGGGAGCTTTTAAGCCTCATAGTGGTATAGGACGTTTCGTGATAACGCCCTACCGCACTCAAATCATTGGTAGCTACATCCGACATATAAATAGTTCATCTTAGTTTGGTATTCTTCCTTTCATTCCTCTTTCCCAATAAACTTAACATATATCCTTCCTATCACATTCAAACCTTCAGATATTCACAGTACACGTTCAGAAGTTATGTATTAAGTTACTGCTATTATTAAGCACAAGTCTCTCTAGGATAAACCACTAGGATACTGAATGGATACAGTTTAAAATTTTCGCTTCAATATCAAAGGCTTACGTCAAGGAATTCATGTTACACAAATAAATTTGGGGTTAAAATGCATTTACGGTTCACGTTGGTTATACACATCCAAATTGATCATTACATCTTCAAATCCATGAAATATATGCCTTGTACAGTTTATTTTAATCAACTAAATAATGCTCGAAAAAAATAAAAAACTAAGGGATTTATTGATACAAAATAAGCACTAATGCCATTGCTAGACCAACCACGACTCCACTCCCCACTTACGAACTTACATTGTCCCCAATGTAAAGTGAGTGTAAAAAAAGTTGTTGGGAAAGCAATGGTATACTAAAACAAGTCAAAACAAATACTGGGATTATAAAAAAGGGTGGGTGGGTGGGTCAAAGTTATGACCGTTGTGTGTGCAAATAAAATAATAGTGTGTGAGTGTGATGGTGTAGTGGAGAAGGTAGATAAACACACCACATAAACTTTTATTGGTTTAAAACACACAATATTCCATAGTAGTTGAACTAATACATGTCACACATTATTTGAAATTTAAAGCAGACTAGATAATGATATGAAATATGTGACAAAGTATTAACTCGAGTCTTTTATACCCGGATCCTCAAGGGTTATTTCAAATTGTTCTATGAACCTTAGTCCAAGAAATGATGCATTTGAATTTTCTCTTTGCTTTCTCGGGATTTTCGGATAACCACATAATCGTTCCCGCTTTAATGACATTCAAACATTCATCCCGAGACTTGGTGAAACAAAATGAAAATCAATCCAAGTATTGGCAAAGTATCATCCAAAGTATGAGTAATTATTATATTTAACATTTTACGGGTCGCCTCCGGTAGCGCTTTTGGTTAACGTCGCTTGCTCGACACTTAAACAACCATAATGATGATGATTAACTAATATAATATACTAAACAAAATGGGATACTTCTAACAATTACTCACCAAAGCATGTAACAATTAAGCACACGATCAATGAAAATAAATGCTTAGGAATAATTAAAAGATAGTACCCGTGATTTTACTATATTTATAGTCTATAGCTAGACTTTTCCTTGCTTTAGGTTTTAATAATGCACGGTGGTGGGTCATCCTCACACACCGTGATCTGTCTTTTTTATCAATTTGGTCTCCAACATATGTTAGACGAATGACATCGAATCCAACGGTTCTTGACCTTTTCCTTTGATTATCGAGCTTTCGGTTTGTGTTATTGATAGAGTCATCTTCTTCAACTACCTGCGTGTTAGTACGATCCACAACAAGGGGACACAAAGTGTCCACACAAGAATAAGATTCTAGTGTAGTGCATGGATATTTCAATGAATTGTAAATGTTGAAGACAATGCGCTCATCATTAACTCCCAAACTAAGCTCTCCCTTACGAACATCGATCACAGCTCCCACCGTTGCTAAAAATGGTCTACCGAGGATAAGGGGTGCACTCCCTACCTCTATATCCATAACAACAAAATCGACGGGGAAGTAAAATTTATCAACCTTAACCAACACGTCTTCAATGACTCCTTTAGGAAGTTTAATAGATCTATCTGCAAGTTGGAGAGTCATCTCCGTACGCTTAAGCTTACATATGCCAAGTTTCATGAAATCATTATAGGACATGAGGTTTATGCTTGCACCGAGATCACAAAGCGCCTTCTCAAACAAAAGTCCCCAATTTCACATGGGATAGTAAAACTACCAGGATCTTTAAGTTTATGAGGAAGCTTGTGTTGAAGCACGCAATGAACACTCCTCACTTAGACACACCGTCTCATATTCTTCCAACCGTTTTTTCTGGATAGTATGTTTTTAAGAAACTTACCATATTCCGGCATATTGATTAGAGCTTCAATGAAAGGGATATTAATAGTTAAGTGCCGAAAAGTGCCAAGAAATCTTGCATACTTCTTATCCAACTTCATCTTTTTCATTTCCTCTCTCGGGGGATAGGGAAGTGATTGTATACTTCCCTTACCCTTGTCGTTAGACGAAGATGGTGAAGCTTCCTTGGATGTTTGTGCATTTGGAGGACACTGTGTGTGTCATCATTCTCGCACCTTTTCTTCGTGACCGTGACCGATATGGTGTTGCATTGTCAGAGTTGAACCGAGGTGAATTTGGGTTGAGCCGGATAAGGTTCGGTTTGAATTGGCCCTTTCAAACTTGATTCCTTTTAACCCGCTCATTGGACAAGGTCCTTAGATCATTCAGATCTTGGATTTTTCAATATTCTAGGAACCTTGACCCATTCCTCATCCTCACTTTCGGGTTCAATATATCTGTTTTGTCTTAGGAAATCTTCAATAATGTCCTCTTCCTCTTTGGTGAATTCAGTTCATCTTTAGATTCCACATTCTTTTCAAATTTACCATCTAAATCATCATCTACTTCATTATTTCAAGTTTTCTAATCCATTACTTCCACTGATTCTTCCACTCTTGGTAATAATGACTTTTACCTCTCTCGGGTTTCTTTCAAGATTACTTGGAAATCCTCCTGAGGTCTACTATTTTTACGTTCTCCTTCTCTACTCAAATAATATTCCATATTCCTTCATCGATGCTTCTATAATTCTCATTACGGTATCATGTCCACTCATAGATGTTTTCAACGTACTCATATCCTTAGTGGACTGCACTATAGAAGTTATCATAGTTTCCATATTTTGAGCTTGAGTAGACATCACACCCATCATATTTTCCATTAATTTCTCCCATTTATCAACTCCTTCAAAGTTGAGTTGAACTTTGGGTGACCTGGTATGCTTTGAGTGGTATGTTGTGGATATGGTCTAGAAGTAATGATTGTAGGTTCCGATTCGAGGTATCTCCTTGATAAACCTTATTAGTATATGGATTCTTATATTGAACTGGATACGGTGGTTGTCATTGCTTACTAGGGTTTTCAGACCAACAAAAAGTAGGGTGATCTCTTCTATTAGCATTAAACGAGTTTGAATACGCGTTGTTCAAATTCTTATCTTTGTTGTAAAAGCTCACCTTTTCCTTGAATATCCTTACGGTTCTTGCATCCCTAATGACACATTATCATGACTTGAGTATTCATTTGGTAAGATATTTTACGAGTTTACATTTTTATGGCTAATAAGCCGTCAAATTTCCTACTCAAATTCTCCAAGTGTGCTAGAACTTCCGTATTCGATGTATATTCTCCCGCAAATGCTACTTTTCTTGTGCTAGAACCGGTTTCCCACATTCTGTTATTTTTGGAAATCTTTTCAATAGCATCGTAAACTATCCGAGCTTCACTCATCATTAACGAACCACCACATGCATGATCAACATACTGCAGACGTGAGTCTTTTCTTAATTTACGACGTAAAAGTTGAATTTGCATATCTAAGGAATAACCATGATCGGGACAAGCTCGTAATAGCTTTTAAATCTTTCCCAAGCATTTCCAAACGCGTTTCTTGAGATCCTTGTCTAAAGTTAGCCATTTCGACTATTAATTCCAAATTCATTCCCGGAGTAAAATATTGTTTTAAGAACTCGGTTTGAATGTCTTCCCAACTTGTCAATGAATGATGTGGGAGTGACATAAACCAATCTCGTGCTCTTCCTTTCAAAGAAAAAGGAAACATAGACATCCTCGTTAATTCACGATGAGCACCTTGACTTTTTGGTCATTACACGATTCTTCGAAAGATAGAGGTGATGATGTGGATCCTCATCATCTACTCTAGGAATTGGGCTTGTGTGTCAATTAAACCAAAAGATGAGATTTTATCTCAAATTATTTTTTCCTTTATTGGGTAAAAGAATTGGATTATTAATCAGTTCCTTCTCACGGTCTGATCACAAATAAGTCTTGGGTTTGGTGGGTTAGGATTATTACGATTATTCTGGTTCCGATTCTGATTATTTCTATTATTCTGATTCTGATTATTAAGATTCCCTTGGGCATGATCTAGCCCTTGTTCCGGTGTTTCATTACTGACTTCAGCCATTTCCGTATTTCGATTTGAAGATGATCCTTGGTCAGGATTTCCCTGACTGATATGACCTCGTTTACTCTCTACTCTTAACTGCCTTTCTTTATGTCAGGCTTATAAGGAGTGAGTGGGGCCTTACCGCTTCGGGTCATCAACTATCGAAATTAGAAAATGCTCGAATTTGGTAGAAGAAGAAAATTGGTAACTAAAAGAAGGTAGGTACCAACAAAAAAATAAAAAAGAAATGTGATAAGAAGAGTGTTGACTTATCCTCGAGAATTTTGAGCTAATGCAAGTTGTAACCATAGACACAATGAATTAGCGTCGTTTCCCCGGCAACGGCGCCAAAAAGCTGACGGACTATTTCTAGGCTATACAATCCTTACCGGCAGTGTACCGGGTCAAATTGTAGTTCTAGTCTGGTGAGTCAGGTCGTATCCTCAGGGAAATGAAAATCTAATTCAAAGTGTGGTTAAACACCAAGAAGCTATTATTAACTCGATCTAAGTCGCAGTTTTTACCTTTTATAGGGTTAGATTGTTAGAGTTAGATGTTAGTAAAACAGTAAATAAATACTTATACAATATACATATATATATATATATAAATATAAAATATAGAAACTAGCCAAGATAATGTTATTGAACCATGATCCCTTTTTAGTTAATAGATGAGACAGATCTTCCTTTTTCAAGGTGTAATTTATGTGAAACGGTGCACTCTCACCAGCAGATTCTCTCACACGAAGCGCATTTAAATGTCATATATGTCTCATCAATTGTCCAATGTCATCCAAAAGATTGGGTACTCCGTTTTGTCATGCGGTCAATGTCAAGGATCTCGATCGAGCAGAGTAAATTAACGTAATAAGATCTTGAGCACAATTTTAATAAGATTTGTTTCTCTCAAAACAAATCGCCCGGTAGGAAATAGGATTCCGTTGTCACGTTTTCACTCGGCTATTTTTATCCTCCGGTTTTTCTACCATTGATCGTATATCCTAACTTCACCGTTTAGTTCGTCATTAGATTATAATTACTGTTCATATCTTGGTTAATTACGTCAATACTGAACGTTTCATTTAAGCACAGGTAGAAAAAGATTCATCATAATCGGTTTTAATCATTTTTACCATAGTCAATCATCCATTTTACCAAAAAGATTAAAATAGTTCAATTACGTATTTTGGCTAGATATAGATAAGTAATATATAAATAGAAATAGAAATAATAAACATAATAATATTAGAATATATTACCGATTACAACTGTTGAATCGGGGTCGTTTCCTCCGGATATAACATAACAAAGCTTCGAAATCAACAATCTTCGATAATTATTCCATCATTACAATGATACTATAACTACTTTATATATATATATATATATATATATATACTAGTCAATAACCCGTGCATTACACGGGGACGTATAATAGTGTGATTATATTCAATTAATATGCATATATGTATTACAAAACAAAAACCCTTGAAACTTATTGTAATGCTAGATATTAAAATTCTTTTATTTAAGATTAGTACTCGTTTCCGGCGTCAAATAGAGTCAAAAACAGACAACACAACATGTCCAAAAGTTTTACTGATGCCAATAATTGTGGTTATATTTCTGCTTTTAGCATTGCACGGGAGAACATATATTTTAAAAGAAGAAGAAGGTTGAAAAGAAGATTTTATTGGCATGTTTATACACAGGAATGAAATTGAATGAAATAATATCATAAGAACGAAATGGAATGTAATGGAATAAATTAATTATATTACTGCATTTGGAATATGCAAGATTGGAATAAAACAAATTTTATAAAAGATGACACATTGAGTGGTGGGTAGAGCAAGATAGTGAACTAATGTTGGCTGGAGTAGGGTATGGTATGATTCATAAGGTAGGATACGAATGGGTGGGGTAGTCCTATGCAATACCCCGTTGCACCCTACCTCTCTTCCCACCCAGCAGCCCTACTCATCGCTACCATACCCTACCCATCACTCTATCCTACCCTACCCAATATTACCATATCTTACCCTCGACATCCTACCTACCTTACCCATTACCTACTCTACTCCACAATCTCCCACCCCTACCCTACCCATTATACCACCGTACCTTACCCACTACCCCACCCTTCTCTACCCTAGCCTACCCACCATCCAACCCTGCCCTATCCATTATTCCACTCTACCCTATCTTACCCACCACACAACCCTACCTTACCTTACCCCCCAACCATCCTACCATACTCTACCCTACCCTACCCTACCAACCCTATCTTACCCACAAATCTAAAATAATAAAAAAAGATTTGGACAAATCTTTTTTTATTATTGTAGAGATCATAAAATAGAATTGCATGTTAATGGTATTTGGAACGGTGATCACAGAAAATATTGATTACATATTTTCTTCCACAAATAATTCCAAATTTCGGGTGGGGGGATTTCGTATTAAAAAAAGATTTTATTGTGTTATACTTTAAGAAAAGATCTTAGTGTGTTACACTGATTCAGTGTATTTATTTATTTTATTCTTTCTTATCTTTTTTTAATTATGTTAGAGGTCATCAAATATAAATGGTATTTATGGTATGAGAGAAAAAATTATTCGCAAAACAATTTCGTATTTAAAGCTAATTCCGTATTTATTATGTTTTTTTTTTCTTTTTCAGTAGGTATGAAGTGGGTCATTGTACGGGTTTGGGTCAAAATTACTGGTAATTGGGTTAAAACAACTCTTTTTATATTATTCCGTCTTTTTCGTCGAAACAAATTTAGTATTAAAATAAAGATATTGTTGTGTTATAGTGATTCTGTATTGTTGTTTTTTATTCTTTTAATTTTTTTAATATGTTAGAGATAATAAAATATAAATGGTGTAGTAATGGTCTTTGGAACAAAAACATTCCGTGTTTAAATAAAAGATATTATTGTGTTATAGTGATTTCATATTTTTGTTTTTTTATTCTTCCCAATTTTTTTATTACATCATAACTCCTAAATATAAATGGTGTATCATGGTTCTTGGACAAAAAAAAAAAATCTGTTTTTAAAAAAGGATATTATTGTCCTATATTGATTCCGTATATATGTTTTTTATTCTTCCGAATTCGCTAATTATGTTAGAGATCAAAAAATATAAATTGTATATTAATGGTGCTATTATGGTGATTCTGTATTTTGAAATATTATTTTTTTCTGAATTTTTTGTACTTATAAAAAGATATAAATGGTGTATTATTGGTCTTAGGAACTAAAAAAATTCCGTATTGAAAACATATTTTCTTCATTATTATTCATCTACATTTTTTTTCAGTTCTTTTCTTTTTCTTGAAAGAATATTGATCTACATTGGTTATCCTCAAGAAAGAAGCATAAAATAATATATATTTTAAAACAAAGAATGTGTGAAATAAAGCAGCATAGTGATTGAATATTTGATAAAGAATTTGTAGCAATTATCTAATGTAAATAGTAAAAATAATTAAAATAGAACAACCATTACCTTTTTTATATAGTAAAAAACTCAAATGTTGTTTGGTTTGACGGTATAAAAAAAATAATATTAGACTTAAATATAGTAAAAAAAATCTAGACAACAATTTTTTAGTGTCAAATAATCTATTATTTATCTTTCATGTTGCACTTAATAACAATTCTCGTTCGTAAGCAGCGTGCCTACAACAAAGACATTAAAATAATACCACTATTAAATTCGTAATACCAAAAAGTATATAATTAATTAAAAAAATTCAATACCTTAGTCGGACTATAAAAATCACATTATATGTAGATTGTATTGGAAGTGTGCATTTTAAACTGATTTCGTATTTATTTCCGTACTTTAATAGTGTTTTATAGGAAAAACAATTCGTATTTATTGCCAAAAAATTTGCATTTAAAATTGATTCAGTATTTATTGCAAAACGATTCCGTATTAAAAGCTAAATCCGTAATTTTTATGTGTGTCAATTTTTTTTATTATGTTCCGCATTTTATTGTATAGCTATTTTTTTTAGTGGGTATATATGAATGCAATAGAAATTTTTTGTATTTATTGTAAATAAAATTCATATTTATTCACATTTAAAGCTGATTCCGTATTTATTGCGAAAAATTCCGTAATACAATTACAAAAAAAATTTGCATTTTTATTTTTTTATTCTTCCAAATAATTTTTTTATTATTCAACAGAAACCGTATATGGTATAATATAGACAACAATTTTTTAATGTCAAATAATATATTATTTACCTTTTCATGTAGCGAGTTGCGCTTAATAACAATTCTCGTTTATAAGTAGCGTGCCTGTAGCAAAGACATCAAAATAATACCACTATTAAATTCGTAAACATAAAAAATATATAATTAATTAAAAAAAATTCAATACCTTGGTCGGACTATAAAAAATCAGAGTATATGTAGATTGTATTGGAATTGTGCAATTAAAGTTGATACCGTATTTATTTCCGTATTTTTAAAGTGATTTGGCGTTTCAAAAAATTCGTATTTATTGCCAAAAAATCGCATTTCAACTTGATTCCTTATTTATTGCAAAAAAAATATCGTATTTAAAGCTGATTCCGTATTTATTATGTTTGGCATTTTACTGTATAGCTGTTTTTTAGTGGGTATGAAAGCAATAGAATTTTTTGTATTTATAGAAAAAAAAAGTATTTATTGCAAAAAAATTGGCATTTAAAGATGATTCCAGATTTATTGAAAAAAATTCCGTATAACAATTGCAAAAAATTTAACATTTTTTATTTTTTAATCTTCTAAATCTTTTTTTTTATTATTCAACACAAGCCATATATAGAGTATAATCTAGACAACAATTTTTTAGTGTCAAATAATATATTATTTACCTCGTGTAGCGTGTTGCGCTTAATAACAATTCGTAATCATCCCTTCAAAAAAGAAAAAAAATTCGTAATCATCAAAAATATATAATTAATTAAAAAATTCTTCAACACATTATTCTCACCACCCTTGATCTGATGATGAATGGAAAATTATAGCCATGCTACGATTAGTCTCATGAAGCCTAGCGAAAACAATTCAAAGCAGATAAAACGTAAATAACAATCTTGTGAATTCATGGAAAAAAATAATCCGGGAATAAATTACAATCTTTGTGAACTCATGGCAAAAAATAATCGGGGAATAAATCACAAAGGAAGAAAAATTCGGACTAAAAAATGACGAAGATATGTGGATTGTAATTGTGCAAATGAATGATATCTTGTTAATATGTATATATAGTCATATAAGTAGTGGTATAAGACTATAAGTAGTGGGTTGAGTAGTTTCAAAACAAAATAATATTCCGTATTTTAAGAAAATTCGTATTGATTGCAAAAAAAAAATCGCATTTAAAGCTGATTCCGTATTTATTTCCGTATTTTAATAGTGATTTGAGGTTAAAAAAATTCACATTTATTGCAAAAAAAAAATCGCATTTACAGCTGATTCATTCCCTAAAAAAAGTTGATTCCTAGTTATTGCCAACATAAATCATAGCTATTTTATTAGTGGGTATGAAGGCAATAGAAAATTTCGCATTTATTGAAAAAAATTAGTAATTAAAGTTCGATTAAAGTATTTATTGTAAATGTATTTAAAGATGTTTTTTTATTGTATCTTTGGAAAAAATTCGCATGATTCCGTATTTTAATAGTGATTTGGCGTTAAAAAAAATCGTATTTATTGCAAAAAAAAATCACATTTAAAGTGATTCCTAGTTATTGCAAAAAAATTCGTAGCTATTCCAGTAGTTGGTATGAATGCAATAGAAAATTTTGCATTTATTGAAAAAAAAATTAAGTATTTAAAGTTGATAAAGTATTTATTGCAAATGTATTTAAAGATGTTTTTATATTGTATAGTTGTTTTCTTGGCCGGTCCTGAGGCGGGTCAAAGTGCGGGTTTGGGGCAAAATTGTGGGTAATTGGGTTAAATCCCCTCCTCTATATATTATATATAGATATACATAGACATATATATATATATATGGGCCCAAAAGAAAAAGAAAAGATAGAAGAGAAGATGGAAGAGAAGAGAGGATGGAGATATATGGATAGATCTACATATATATATATAGCAAAACAAAATAAAAAAAACAAGAAGAAGAGAAGGGGGGTGGAAGAGAAGAGGGGGTGAAGGAAAGGGGAGAAGAAGGGGCCAAGGTTGTAATGGAATGGATTGGGTATATATAGGGGAGTTATATATATATATATATATATATATATATATATATATATATATATATATATATATATATATATATATATAACTAGTTGGCAATGGAAGATGATGAATAGCACGTGAAATTTCATCATTTCAACGTCCGGATCGATCCGGTGAAGTCCGGATCGATCCTCAGCACTATTCCGCTCATCGAAACTGCCTAAATTAAATCTTCACACAGATCGCGATTCGATAAAATAGCCATAACTTGAGTTGTAGACCTCCGATTGACGTGATTCAAAATGTGTTGGAAAGCTCATTTGAAGATCTACAACTTTCATGAAGAAGTCTTCCCAGAAAATGCCTCTAAGTCGGGACAACTGTCCATCGTAGATAATTTACTGGTAGAAGCATTTAGGACAATTGATCTGTTTGAACTCGTTAGCTTGTGGCACATTCTCCCATCCATCAAAATACATCTTTTAGGCCTCAAAACATGTCGTTACGTGGGATATTTTGATGGCCTTGGGCTCCAAGTATGGCCTTGGGCTCCAAGTAATCCTTCTTCAAAGCAAAACTCTCGTCTCGTTATCCGGTCTTAATTACAATCTCCATGATAAATCTTATCTTTCTTACTCGAATACAAAAAACGAACCATGAGTAAATCGACAATAAAAGTCAAAAAGTACGATATTTGTCTTGTGGATGTTTATTTATACTAAATTGGTACAAAACCTAGTAAAATACGATAATTTATATAATAATTACTACTTATAAATTTGGATAAAACTTATGAATTAATGACTTAAATTGGTACAATAATGCTCAAAGTGTTATCATTATTAGGGTAAAATGTCATAATAATGATTGACAATTTGCCGCTCATCATTATGCAACACATTCCTTTGTATTGTTGAGTTTTACTAGCGGGCTAGTAGAGAACTGCGAGATGTTGAACATATGTGGCTTGTTTGTTATTATTCTCGTTCTTGATATCTTGATGTCGTTGTTGGATTCAATGCTTCTACTTCCTACTAAGTACGTTCGTACTTACTTACCCTATTTGTATTGTTCCCACCCGGAGAAGGTGATGCAGGTTTCGAGGAAATATTCAGGTACTTCGAAGAATGAACTTGTGTTGTTCCGGTTAACCTTTTCTTGTTATTTCTATTTTCGGATATGTAATATATTAGACTACCTTTTGCCTTAGTAGTGTATCTTTTGTAAGTTGAACCTTGTAATATTTTGCGGATATCGTTGAATTCCCGGACTATAAATGTTGTTTTGGTTTCGACTTTTGGTTTTCTTAGTCTACCCCTAGATATGTATGTACTCCCGAGTTGTTTTAATTTTCCGCAATTGTAAGACTTATGTATATAATTTGGTGTAAATACGAGTTATATACGCCAGCCGGCCCATTAAGGAGGTGGAGGAGGCGTTGGCCGAAGGCCCAACCGTCCCCCGGGCCCGAAATTACATGTTTCGCTAAAAAATATCCGTGTAAATCCAATCCAATCCAACCTAATATAATATGTTAATTTAAAGACCTTTTTTTTTACTTGAATTGATAAAGACCCAATTTTTTTTACTTGAATTGATAAAGGCCCAAAAAAATTACAATGACTAAATTATAGACATACAACACATATTTATACGTATAACAAGGTTTTTCTAGGGTTGGAAAAAGATAGCGGAGAATATATAAAGTAATAAACAAACAAACATATAAAGAAACTGTTGACCACTTGACCAGTTAACCGTGAAATTTTTTTATATAAACAAACATGCAAATTATAGGCCCAAACTTATAATAACTCAGATGCGTCAATTCGAATTTAATAGACACATCCGTTTAGCTAGGGCCTAGGGGTGTTAAGCTTGCAGGGGCGAACCCCGTATTGTTATGGCAACCAAAATGCAAATGATAACAATATATGAAAAAATATCTAACACCAATGGATTTAAATTTTGTATCTACAGATTTTAGAAACACGATGTTGAAGTAATTTTTTGTATGTAAGTTTTTGAAGGAAAAAAAATTCCAACGAAAAGGCCCATTCGGCGAAGTCGCCGAAGGCCCAAAAAAATTCAGGGTCGGTCCTGTATGTACGTGCCAGACGTTCGTTTCCGGATAATGACTCGGTGTCTAGGAACGGGATGTCACAACAGCCGTAAATAGTATAGTATATGAAACATCACTATAGATAATACTAAAAACTGCTAATTAAGTTCTTCAACATCCGATTTATGTCTCCTCCTCGTACTCTCCATGATTAGTCAGGGGCGGACGCAGGATCCCGGGAAACGGAGGGCGATAATTCTGAAGAATTTTTGCAATAAAAACAATGTATAGTAGTGCTTTTTTCTGCCCCTACAATAAAAAAACCCTACTATACATCGCAAAAAAACACGACTATACATTTCACTTTATATGATAAAATAACGCTTCTCTATATCGCAGAATCCTAACGCATTAGCTCTTCTACTTCTAGCAATAAAGATTAAAACATTACAAACAATGTCTTTGACGGAAATCAATATTCCAAAACCGATTAATATTTTTTTAAATGTATCACTTTGGTAATAACTATGTATTTTATTTACATGACAAATGTTTTATGTAAAATTATCGGATTATTATAGATGATAGGGGCGAAAAAAAGTATGGGGGTGAAAAAAATACATAACACATATAATAGGTATTCTCCGGATCTGAGGGGGGAACGTGCCCCCTCCCATAAAGGTGTGACGATACTCAGAATTGAACTTACCCACGTGTCATCTCCTTAGTAGTCAAACATTAACTTAAGATAGAGAAAACTCATTTACGGACAAGAACCCCCGGTATCTGAACTATAGTAGCTCGGCTACTTTCCTCCAACCTCTTTAGGTCAGCCGATGTTCAAGGCCGACCTCCAAGCTGTACAAACCCAAACACTCATCCGACCCTCCAGGTCGGCTAGTGCTTATGAACAAACCTGCTCATGTCGACCTCATAGATCGGCATAAGTCCTTCTCGGGCCAAACTCTATACGCATGTTCCAAATCAGATAAATATGGGAAGAATTCTTCACATTTAATACTCTAATCATGACATTCAAATAACTCGCAATTATCTCCTAAAATCAAGGAGATCGAATAATCATTATCTTTTCATTAGGGACCAAGGCAATCAGAGTCCATCTCATACACGCCACACGCTAACTCTAAGTCATAAGCCCCTCTATATAAACGATCCCTAAGGAACTATGAAGACTTGATTCTAATTCACGCATTGGATACGTAGGCAGATTGATCACTATCAAGTGCAGTCTAAAACATCCCAAAATCAACCCCCATCCTTCCATTGTTTTCTGTGTTCTAGGAGCTTCCTTTAGTTGTCAATAAGAGTCAAAATACCCAGAATCCGTATAGTGTTAGATATTTTATTCACAAAGTGTGTTTTATTTTTTGTTTTGAATGTGTTGTTGCACACTGAGTGCGACAGGTGTCGCCGAAAAGAAATGGGGTTCGACTGACACACCATTTTATAGAAGGGTTTTTTTCATTGAGACACACCATTTTGGTGGTGCATGTTCATTGGGACACATCCTTTGAAGACGAACTAGTTTGTTCTTTCGTGAAGAGGTACAATATCGTTTCTTTGTCTATTTATAGACATCAGATGCATTCGAAAATGTCAAGTTTTTGTCATAAGCATCATCAGCACAAAGAACGTATTGTGTCTCTAAGTTATACTCCATTGAATCCTGAGAGAGATCTAAAACATCCCTTTAAAGAAACGATTACGTGCCTTGGAGAATCTTTCTATCTGTTTGTTTTATCTCATTTTTTCTAACATATAGAAGATTTTTGGCGTCAATTGGCGCTAGAAGGAGGGCCTCTTTCATTGATAATCTCATTCAAAGCTCCTGGATTAGCATGGTGACCACACGACAGCAAGCCGCCAATGGCAGCAACACCAACAATGCGACGGAATCAGACGCCAACAACCAGAACCAACACCAGGAGGAAGTCGGTCTTGACGTCACTCACCAAGCTCTGGTAGATCAGCTCGTAGCCTGGATGATGCAACAAAACAGGCTGTCCTAAATGCGGCTTTGGCAGAAGAGGACGAGGAAGATGAAGATCTAGAGAAGGAGGATCATCTGGATAAAGATTCACATGAACAGGATCTGCAAGAAGGAGATCCGTATGGAGAGAACTCCCAGGAGCAGGAGTAGGAGGTGGAAGATGATCCCAGTGATGGGTCGTGGCAGCAAACACTTTCTCCACCCAGGCATAGAGGCGTTAGAGAGAGCGATCAGTCATCTTCTTCAAATCTGAGAAAACAGCTGGTCGTTCCCCAAGCAATGGATGCAGCCCGAGCCGAGTTAGACGTCATAGCAGGGAAAAGAGTTGCTCAGCTAGCTCTCGAACCACCTTTCTCCGAGCAGATAGATAGCTACCCTCGACCAGCAAGGTTTAAGATCCCAAAGTTGGAGCCCTATTATGGAACAAAGGACCCCAGGATCACCTGTTCCAGTATCTCACATACATGAATCTCGACTGTGCCCCGAACGAGATGAAGTGCAAGGCGTTTCCTGCGTTACTCACTGGCCTAGCCCGAGAATGGTTCAAAAAGATTCCGGCCAGGACGATCTACAGATTTGAGACATTGGGGAAGATGTTTCTTAATGCTTTCATCATGGCGAAGCCATTTCAAAAGAATGCTACCCATTTGGTTACTCTCAAACAGAAGCGAGATGAAACCGCGCTGCAGTATTTTAAGTGGTTCAGCGAAGAGTCACTACAAGTCTAAGATGCTGACGATCACGTCCGAATCGCATCCTTCGTGGCAGGGCTACGTGAAGGGAGGTTATATGCCAAACCGAGCAGCAGGCTCCCTGCATCTAGGAAGAATGCATAGAAATAACGTTCAAGAACTTCCAAGGAGAAGAGGCTAATCGACTGAAGCGAGAGTTGGAAAAATCGGAGCAAAAGAAAGAGAAGGCCGAAGATACTTCTGAGAAGAGAAGGAAGTCGTCTGGAGATCGCACGGTCGGCTCAGCCATGGGCTGATCCGAGAAGAAAAGTGCCCTACAACCGTGGGACTTCCCGATGTTGAATAGGCCCTGGCAACAAGTACTCACGATCATGGAAAGATCGGGCTTAGCACGAACTCCTACGCTGCTGCGAAGTCCCCTGGACAGAAGGGACCAAAGCAAGTTCTGTACCTATCACCAAGACACCGGGCATGATCTCGTCAATTGTAGGGATTTCCAAAGAGACATGGACGCAGCAATTGCTGAGGGAAAGCTAGACGAGGTAGTGGAGCGACCTCAGTATGGCGAACGGCGGGGTCGTCTAGACTATTCGCAGAGGAACTTCAACCGAGAGCGCAATCGGTAGGTGAGCCCCAGCGAAGAATAGATCGGTCTCCAGATGGGGATCAACAGATGGACAACCGCCTGATTAATACCATCAACACTATTGTAGGTGGCCCCCGGTCATGCACTTGGAGACGTCAGCAGCCTTAACGCCCGACCTGGGGGCGTACAGACAAATAGAGGTCAGATTCATTTCCAGGAAGTAGTTTACGTGCCTAGGGATCCACTATCGCTGGTTCTGAACAATGAAAGGTTGGTTATTGAAGTCGTGGTGAATAAAAATTTGGTGAAGAGGGTTTGCGTCGACACTGGCAGTGCCGTCAACGTCCTCTACTTTGCAGCCTTCCAGGCAATGAGCCTTAAGGAGTCCGAGCTGACTCCGGTTTCAGCACCCTTGTTCTTATTTGCCGGCCCTCATGTTCATCCCATGGGAATGGTTCGGCTCGTGACAACGTTTGGGAAAGAGTCAGTGGGAAGGACTCTAATGGTCAACTACGCCGTGGTCAAATCGTCATCAGCATACAACATCATCTTAGGAAGGCCTGCCCTGATTGATCTCCGGGCCGTGATTACTCCAGCGCATATCAGTTTAAAGTTTCCGACCGCCCGCGGCTCGGTTGAAGTCAAAGGAGGCCTAGAGGTCGCCCGCAGTTACTACACGACCACTATCAAAGACAAATGAGTTATCTTGGCTTGATATGTTCGGCAAGTCTTTATCATTTACTGCTTTCTGTAGTCTACTTTTCATTTCTGCACGTTCATTATGCTTTATCTTTCTCTGCTTCATTATCAGTTTTGAATATTCCTACTTCGTTGAATAAATTTTGCTCAGGAAGCATTTAATTTTTGTCATTTTCTTACTTCTTTGCCTTGTTTCATAAGTCCACAAGGACCAGCTAACCACTATACTCCATGTACAAACTTCACACGAGAAGTCAGCACTAGCCTGGCCCTGTTCGCCCTTAAACTTCATGCGAGAAGTCAGTCCGACCTGGCCCTGCTCGTCCTTAAACTTCATGCGAGAAGTCAGTCCGACCTGGCCCTGCTCGCCGTGCTTTTAAATGAGAAATCAGCACTAGCCTGGCCCTGCTCGTCCTTAAACTTCACGCGAGAAGTCAGTCCGACCTGGCCCTGCTCGCCGTGCTTTTAAACGAGAAGTCAGCACTAGCCTGGCTTTGCTCGTCCTTAAACTTCACGCGAGAAGTCAGTCCGACCTGGCCCTGTTCTCCGTGCTTTAAAAATAAGGTCAGTCTAACCCGGCCCGGACCGCTCAAAAACTTGATAAAAAGCCATTTAACATAGTCAAACTAACTTGTCCGATATCTTCTAACTACAAACGCCTGACCTCACGCGTCGGGCCCGGCCTTACCAATATACAAGTATGCCATCCAAAAACTCAGAATAATAAATGGCATACTGGGGGGCACACCCCATCAACAATAAAAACAAACAAAAGATAACTCAAAAAATAGAAGTACATTAACAGAACAACTTCTTTTCATTATCAATTAAAATCATAGTACAAAAAAAATTTCAATAAAAAAAAAACAACCCTAAAACTTTTAGAGTTAGGAGTCGGACTCTTCTGAGGCTCGGACGAAGGAGCCGAGCCGGAAGTAGCAGCAGGTTGGAGAGCATATTTGGACACAATGTCCACCCCGGCCTTAAAATCTTGCACGCGCTCGGTATAGGCCGTGCTCATTCCTTGCTTATAGTAAACCTTCTTAGGAAGGTCTCCAGCACAAGGAAAGGATACTGAATCCTTGCCGCGTCCAATCCCTGGGTATACCCATGGTTCAGGATGGGGATAAGAAGCACCTTCAAGTCCTCGGCAAAGTCCGCCGAAGCCTTATACTCTTGAACAGCCAAGGCACACCGAACCGGGATTGTGGCTTCCAGCTCGGTCACTCGCTTGAGGTCGGCGACCTGCCTTTATTATCCTCTTCTCCTCGGCAAGCTCACTCGCCAAAGACTTGAGATCACCCTCTTGAGCTAGGAGTTGAGCCTGCAGAACCTTCATCTCTGTGTCCTTGAGCCGGGCGGCTGCCTTGAGCTCCTCCCATGTTTTCCTCAGCTCGGCGATCTTGCTCTTCTGGGCAGCTGAGTCCACGGAGGCTTTGCCCAGTCTCCGGAAAACTTCCTGGCCAATCACGCCCCCCTGAATAAGAAAGCAGAGAAGGTTAGGACCATCAAAAGTTCGGCTTTAAAACAAAAATGAGTAAAGAAGAATCACTTACCAGTTCCACGGTCTTACAAGCCATAACAGCCAACTCCTCGTCGGACATGTTGGCGACCCGCTGCTGCTCAAAAGAAGCTTCCTTCTGAGCTCCCTTAGGAACTTTGCACTTGCCTTTCTTTGAGGGACGACTCTCGTGCGAGATCGGCCTCGGCCGCCCCTTCTTCGCAAGAGACAGATCTTTCTCCGTCGCCTTCTCTGGAAGGTCTAGGTCGGCCTGCTCCCGAGGGGGATCAGACGAAGAAGTACCTACTGCAGCAGCATCCGCGATAGGATCCTCCACAGGCATGCTTCGGGAGGACGGTGTCGGCTCGGGCTGACGAACCGCCACTTCCCCTTCTGCTCCAGCTAGTAAATCGGCGAAATCGGCCACTACAAGTATGAACAAAATATTAGTCGGATGAAAGCATAAGTGTAACAACAAAGCTAAATTACAAAGGAAAAGGTCATATAGGACTTCCGCTCGGTCTTATTGAATTCCACGTAGGGGTCAGGCCCCGCATATTCTAACCGAGCTGCTGCAATCAGCTCGTCATACAGATCTTGCCACTCAATAGAGTACCCAGACTTGTGGATCTTCTCCACCAGCTTATCCGGTAGCTCCGGACGATCATCCTTATCCAGCTCGTCCATATTCCACCAACTCAACTCGGGGTGATTCTCATGACGTACAAAGAAGAATCTCTCCTTTCACCGTTTGAAAGAGTCCTTACCTTTGGGGAGTATGGGGACGTCAGCTGACCGACCCTGCCTCTTAGAAAAATAGTACCTGTAGGGGTGAACCTTTATCCCCACGCGGTGATAAAAGTACCTAAATTTCTTCACACTAAACTTCAGGTTTAGCAGCCGGCACCAGATAGCAAGCCCAATGATAGCCCTAATACCGTTGGGAGCTACCTGGGAAAGCCCTCGCCCGTAGTGCCGAAGCACAACAAGGAGCGCCGGGTAAAAAGGTAGCCTTAGACCTACCTCGAAATACTCCCGGCGAACCGTACAGAAACCTTCCGACGGGTTCGGGGCAAACAAGTGTGGCTCTGAGGGTATCCTCAGAGCAAATCTTTCCCTATCAACCCCATACAACTCACATATCTCATCCAGATCATCTTGACCAATGATGGTTTTGACATCTCTACTATCGGCAATGGCCATCCCTATGAAATTATACCTAGGGTTCAGGCATAATTAGGTATACGTCTAAGGATGACAAAAATCTGGCTAAAATACGAAAGGAGAAGAACTTACTTATAGAAATAGATTTGAAGATTGAGAGAAGAATAGCAAACATCAACGAGAGACGGAACTTCTGCTTTAATAACTGATGAAGTGAAACATTTGATGTGACGAGGTTATAACCCCCCACTCGCCTAAAAAATTGCCCATAATTAGAGCTAGTGGGCAATGATGCCTCGATTCTCGGGACAGTTACCGAGGCGCCATAACTAACCTTGCCACCTGGCACCCTAAATTCAAAACCTGTGAACTCTGGCCCGGGAAGATCCGAGCCGGCCTCCACGGGCTCAGCTGGATCTGGGGGGCTTACGACGATACTCAGAATTGAACTTACCCACGTGTCATCTCCTTAGTAGTCCAACATTAACTAAAGATAGAGAAAACTCCCTTATGGGCAAGAACCCCGGCTCCGTTTGGTTTCGGACTGGACTGGATCCATTTGAGTCATGAGAGAGAAAATAAAATAAAATAATGTAAAGTAATGATTATAAGGTTGAAATGTTGTATTAAAGTTTGTGTTGATGAAGAAATGATTGGTGAGAGAAATATTATATTGATAAAGTAATGGTTGAATAGTGTAGGTGATGAATAAAATGAATTGATTAATATTATTTTATTTGTTGATGGTGAAATGATTGGTGAAATGATTGTAAAATAATAGTAAATAAGATAGTGGGTGAATAAAATATTAAGTTGGATCCAAATGGATCCAGTCAGTCCGAAACCAAACGGAGCCCGTATCCGAACTGTAGTAGCTCGGCTACTCTCCTCCAACCTCTTTAGGTCATCCGATTTTCAAGGCCGACCTCCGAGCTGTACAAACCCAAACACTCATCCGACCTCTCCAGGTCGGCCAGTGCTTATGAACAAACCTGCTCATGCTGACCTCACAGATCGGCACAAGTCCTTCTCAGACCAAACTCTATACACATGTTCCAAATCAGATAAATATGGGAAGAATCCTTCACATTTAATACTCTAATCCTGACATTCAAATAACTCGCAATTATCTCCTAAAATCAAGGAGATCGAATAATCATTATCTTTTCCTTAGGGACCAAGGCAATCAGAGTCCATCTCATACACGTCACATGCTAACTCTAGGGCACAAGCCCCTCTACATAAACGATCCCTAAGGAACTACGGAGACTTGATTCCAATTCACGCATTGGATACGTAGACAGTTTGATCACTATCAAGTACAGTCTAAAACATCCCAAAATCACCCCCTCCTTCCATTGTTTTCTGTGTTCTAGGAGCTTCATTAGGTTGTCAATAAGAGTCAAAATACCCAGAATCTGTATAGACGATCTTTGGAATCGGGTGCATCAGCTCCTGATGATAGTCATCGATCCCGAAAGTCTTGCCAGTAGAATTATGGCTCAGAGATAATTATTCAACATGGTAAGTGTAAAACCCGAGAAAGGTCACGCTCAACGGTCCAATTGGGATATATGACCGCACCTCACCGGTAGAATTATGGCTAAGAGATAATTATTCAACAAGCAGCAAGTCTTGATAATTATTCCTTTAGGTTGAGTTCCATGTTTAATTCCAACTTTGCTCCACAATTCATAGAAATATTATTGTGTAGTATTATTGGTAGCTCTATCAATAATAGCATTCCAAAGTCTGTTGCAAGCACTTCTATTGTCCCTTTGCATGCAGCTCCATGGACTTTTGTAATTCCTTGTTCAAATGGTCTGCTTCATGACTATTGTGAGACCCCTAGAGGTGTACACAATTTTGAAAGTAGCTTTTAAGACATAATCCATTCAAACTAACCGGGTATATATATACCTAGAGGTGTACACAAATCGAACCGAGCTGAATATCAGAAGTTTAAGTTTGGGATTGAGTTTGTTTAATACGTACACTAGCGAGCTCGAGTTTGTTTGTTCAAGAAACGAACAAAATTTTATGTTTGAGCTCTCGTTAATCTATTGCTCGAGCTTAATCCGAGCTCAAACAAGCTCATCTTAATCTTTACGCCTTATGCCGATATTGTGAAACCCCGCTTTCAAGTGCAAAATGACAAATACGCCGATAGTCTTCGTAGTTTTTAATATATGTATCAACTAAATATTTGACGTACAAGAAAATAGAATGAATAAAGACAATAGTAGAGCAACACTAAGATAATATTAAATGTTTATGGTTAATATTTCGAGTATATCCAAATTGGGCCTCAAGCGGGTCAAAACGGCCAATGAGCCAGTTCAAAACGGCCCTGTTTGGTTTCGGGGTTAGATTGGGGTTAAATGGATTAAGGAGAGAGAAAACATTTCAATCGGAAACAAGCCGACCTCATTTCCGGTCGCTTTCACAGTTCTACCAACCTCCTATATATCATCATTAATCAACCGTCCCGGCAATCAGATATTTCATAAACAAAACAGGTCGTCTCTGACCTTCAAAAAAAAAAAAAAAAAAAAATCGTCTCCGACCTCCAAAGACGGTTATATCACATTAATGATTATGATCCCACGATTGATCTCCATTAACTGCCATAATCCGTGATTGATTACATCCTATGATTTCGGCTTAATTGAGTCATTATTGACCCTCGATTGCCATCACACCGGCACTCAATCATAAGCCTTACAAGTTACAAATCAGGGATCTCTACATTAACTCTCCACGATAAAGACCTATAAAATGATCATCATTCTCAAAATTCAGAACTATCTTATTGACTTGATCTCATACATACTCGATATATAGGCATACTCTAAGATACAACCCCAAATCACCATCAAAATCTCCCGTTTATATAGTTGAAATTCTCTCAAAATGATACAATTACCCAAATTAAATTACTCAGCGACATTCTGGCATAGTCAATATATATTCAAATGCCTAAATGAATGTCTACGAGCCGACTCATTCTTGTTAATTTAATAAACAAATATATTAACAAATTTAAATTTAACTTATATCTATATACTCCTTTCGTTCCTTTTTATTTGACGTAGTTTACAATATGCTTTGCTTCATTTTATTTGATACGAAATTTTTTCCAAAACAACATTTAACGCTATTTTTCTATTTTATCTGTTGAGAGGTTAAAAAGAAGAATGCATTGATTGTATTCAAATGCTATTTCATTGATTTTCTATGCTAAAGACATGTTTTTAACCTTCTTTCTTTTTTACAAATATGAAATATACACACGTATTTAATGCTGGACCGATGCCTTATTGATTATCAACTACTATATTTCTTAATATACATGTTGACAAATGATTATACAAGTCAAATTTAAGCTTATACATTCATAAAAAAGAAGGGGAAAAAAAAAATATAAGTGTCAAATTAGTCGAAAGTATTATTACTCCTAAAATGGAAAACACAGACCGTAACATCGGGTAAAGTATTTATGGTTTCACGCATCTTTCTACCGTTTCTCCTGTGTGTACTGGCATCTATCGCACCTGGGCATTCACCCATTTTGTTTTTGCTCAGTAGATTCTCTGCCATTTTTGTCTTTCACTTTAGCTAAAAGCCGTCATCTCCGATCATCAGAGCCTTGAATCCCATTAATTATATAAAGAGTGTGAAGGATTTGTCAGAAACGCTCTGATTCTCCGTTTTTTTTTTACTTGATTGATATAGCAAAGATCGATATAGCTTCATCCATCGGTTTAATTTCCATCAGGTTAGTCAGTCGACCAATCAAATATATATCTGCTCTGTTAATGTGATTTTATTTATTTATTTATTTTAAAGTCTCCAGCTTTTTTTCTGGTGTGTTTTCAGTAGGAGACAAATTGTTGATGTCATGAAATGTTTAGTTAAGGGGGGTATTTGAGGACATTGGCATTTCCTAATTTTTGTGTTGTGTGTTTTGTCTTTGAATTTTGACCAAAAAAAGGGGAGCTAATTGCTAGGTTTGTTTTGGTTTATTGAAGTGATGTATACAAATCACTTCACAGATCAAAGGTTAAAAATAACAAGGAAACGAAAATGCATATGTTTTGCTGTTAAAGAATCTTTAGCTTTGTGTGATGAATTTCTTTTTGTTGGTTGTCTAGCAAATCGTCTGGATTATTGGGAGTAGTTTTCGATTCATTTCTTTGGTTCAAAAAAATGTTTAGGTGTGTTGTTTATCTGCAAACTTAAGAATGCTTATGGTTCATTCCAAAAGAAAGAAAGAATGCTTATGGTGCATGTACTGATGATTTTCTTCCTTTTTGGTAATTATATATTCCCATTTTGAGTTCTTTCACTTTAAATGAAAAGCTTCTAGTTTTAATTGATTGTATATGGCATATTAACCATTTATTGGAGAGAAAAGAAAACCAAAAACCATGTAATACTGTAATAGACGTTAAGAGGCAAATATTTTTGTAAGGTAATGCAAAACTATGTGACTTTGTTGATTTTAAAGCCGTGGTAAACTGGTCTTTCCGTTTTCAATTTTCACCTCATGGATGAAGTCATTGATTTGGGTCTATGTTGTAGAATGAAGAATGGAGTTCAACACGTGTATAAGGAAACACAAAGACGTGCCCAAGTAGTGTGAAGCATTGACTATTTTGTCATTCTAGATGCTTTTGATCACGTGGCATTGGTGAAAAACGTAACTGTTGCACCTGAGCCTAAAGTTCTCTTATATTTGATTGTATGGGAGACACGTTAGTCTTGTTTTTGGTTAATTGTTTATATTGGTAAAATCTTTTTTAGTCATAGATTTAGGTCAGAAAACAGTATATGTGATGTTAGAAGAACATCTTTCATGATGACGTGCCTTTAGCTATACTTCTTATCTTTCATATAACATGAAGCCAAAAATCACCGATCGCTGTCGGTAGTAGAAAATTGCATATTTTCTAGTAAGCATCTGTATCTATCTGCTCGTATTAATGGTTACAGCTTGCCTAGTTCTGGTTTTAGGTTAGAAAACATGCCATATTGAAACATATTTTACAATGATGACCCTATTTATTTCACATAACATGTAGCCAAAAATCACCGCCTGCTGTCGGTAAGCATGTCTATCTAAGTGCCTATATTAATGGTCATAGTTTGCCTGATATGTTGCAGATGTAGATGCACCGCATCTTGCACCGATCCTGTCAATCTTCTAAAGAAGGGACCTTTTCCTTTAAGGCCTTTCTTATATCTAGGTTTTTTGCGTGCTTCCATAAGATTTTTCTGTACATACAGTTTCTTGATGAATATTCAGCCCGAGTTTCTAACCAGCTAGAAAGGCGTGGGAGAATGCGTTGAATTATGTTTACTGCTTCATAGGTAAGATATATAACATTTATGCTGTTAAGATGTTTGTTTTTTACATCTGATGTTTTATGATATTAGAAACATAACAGCAGAGGAAGGCATTCTTCAAGAACAAGGATAAGTTGGGGGATAAGTGCTGATATTAAATTTCGGGCTCACTTGCTTGAGTTTCTAGCACTTAGTGAGTCTCGGTACCTTTTGATACTTAAATGCAACTTGTTGGATTCAACAAGACGAGGAACGCTATTATATGAAGAAAAAAAAACTGGTTTTATATGTTTTGATTTGTCCATCTTCACATGTAAAATGCTCCTAAAAAACGCACCTCCATGGTGGATCGTCTATTGCTTTAGTTTTACCTCTTTGTGTATTTTTAAAATTTTCCACTTTACTGAAAATATTGCCTACTGTGATTGGGTAAATTATTATCCCAAGGAAGTTATGCTCATAATCATTCTTGCCTATCTTTTCACATATAGCTGAATAAATGGGAACAGATAGTTTGATGCACGTTTTTCTTTTCTTCAAATTAAGTGAAACATTTTCTATTGAAAACAAAAAATTACACAAGCCTCCTCCATGAGTACAAGTAATTCAAAAACTTGAAACCACTCACCTATTAAAGACGCGCATATCAAAAATGCATGCTCTGGTCAATTGCCAATTGATTCGACTCTTGCGTAATCCTCCTCATCTAGTCACACTCAACTTCAAAACATTCGAAACTTGAGCTTCCACTTTGTATCTAGGCTGCCTCTTCTGCTTAAAAATCCGCCTGTTTCTCTCAATACACAGAGAATGCAGCACAGCTTGAGAAAGCTAGAAGTCTAAGCTGTTTCTGGAATTTACTGTTGAATTTGTCACCCTGTGTTAAGTGCTAAAGTTGACCTTCATAGGCTTCATATAATTGTCTTATAGACTTTTTTGGGGATAATTTGCTTTATAAGTAAAGTTTAATGTTTTTAAGTTCAGGTTTATATCAATAATTCTCGGAGGCTACATAATTATTCAAAACACATTCAGCCTTGATTATGGTCGCGTATTGGAGGAGTCTTTTCAGATTTCAAAATACCAGCTAGGCGGTAAGTATTGTTATAATTAGCATATCTATGGCTTTTGTGCTGGATAATGAGTTTATATGAAAACATTTTTATTTAGTTTGTGGCTCTAAATATTCTGGAACTCTGTCACATTGTCTCGTTTATTACTATTGTTATTGTTACTACTTTCAATAAAGTTTGTACGGAATGTCATCTCGGAAACTTGACACTCGCTAATTTCATTCTTCCAGTTGGAGATCCGCGTAACTAAAAGTTCTACTATTATGTGTCCTTTGAACTCTTGAGTTTCTGTGCATAGTTTTACGAAGCCCATGTTACTTACTTTTTCTTTTACATTCAGGTAAACCAGTTGCCTAAATTCATTGCCTCAAGTTATTCTGCACACCTTAGGGATTTGGTTGATACTGCTAAGCCTTTGTGTCTCTAGGAATATAGCCTCGTATGCAAAGGGAAAGGAGTTACTTGAATTCCTTTCCTGAAACTATGAATCTGAACCAGGGATCTGATTCCAGAGCTGCTTCGATGGAGCAATCAGCAACACGAGATAACCTGCATAATCCCGTGGAAGGAAATAGTAATCTGCGAGATCCTTTAAATGTTAATGCCAGGTCTCTTGGTGGTTGGCATCCTGGTGAGTCTAGCTCTAATGCAAATTCTCAAAATCAGTTATTTGGTGGAGAGGCGATGATCGAACATGGTTGGTCGTCGTCTCCGAATACGTGTATGGTTTCTGAAACAAGTGCAGTGGACTGGCGATATGAACCACATAACATTCCTGCTTATGACAGCAATTCCGGTGGATATGGTGGTCCCTATATGCATAGACCTCTGAATATGAACAACCCTTCTACTTTTAATCCTGTAAATGCAAATGCAATTCATGGTTACACAAATCCGGCTGGGGAGAATTCTCAGACTGGCGGAAACGCTGTTTTTCCTCATATTTACCAGCCTGGTAGCTCAGAGAGACAGCACTTTCCAACTGAGTATTCGGCTGAAAATGGTAACGGGTTTTCTTCGTCTTCAAGTCTTTGGGGTTCTTCAACATGCAAAAGAAAGTCTTTTGAAGGTTCTTCCAGGCAATCTTCCTCACTTGGATATTTAAGCACCAGTCCACAAGATGAAGATATGGGTAGGCTTTCAGTTCCTGCACATCTAAATCCTTCTAGTTCCAGCAATTTACCGAACTCAAGAAATGCAGTTGTCATTGGGCGTGAAGCATCTGAAGGATTTCCTCCTGCGAGTGTGGCTGCAGCTCTGGAAAGATCTCAATGTAATTATGGCGTTGAAGTGTTTGGTGGACAACAGGAACCAGTTCTTCCTGATTTGTCTGTTCCAGGCACTGACATCAGACATGCTGTTCTTCACAGTGCACAACACCCATCTAGGCTTGTGCCGACTACTGAAGTTCCTGGGCCAACTCCCTTGAACCGTACACCAAGTCAGACAAATTTGGTCCAATTTCCTGGTTCGGGAAGAAATACGATTCCATATTCTCAGGGTGAGTTTTTTGGTTCAGGAGGTGCTTCATCGTCAGATCCTCTCTTCCTTTCTAGTCATTTTGACAGTGCACCGAGAGGCTTCTCAGACACAAGAGAGCGGTCTATTTTTGGTTCTTTTCCGAGGCAAGACATATATTATTGGAATCACCTAATTGGAGTTTTACGCCTGCCAACTCAAGCTCTTATAGAGACATTGCTTCTAGTTCTCATGCCGATCCTTCTTCTAGTTCAAGGCCTTTCTCGCCTGTCTGGATAACTCATCAGAATCCAGCAACACATACTCAACAAAGATTTTCTGAGCAGTCTCCATGGAGTCGATTTCCACCTGTTGAACCTGCGCCTAGAGGTGAAAGAGGTCATTTTTCACCGTTTATTCCCGGTCCATCTTCGCCCGTGGAGACAGTAATGCCATCTGGATCCAGCACAGAGGCTCACCAAAATCGTTCTAATTCTCGGTCATTTTGGAGAGACTTGTCAACGGATGATATAAATGGTTGGCGTGCCTTGGCTGCTGGTGGTGGAGGGAGAGATAGACTTGTATCTGAGGTTTGTTTTCATCTACTTTACAGCAGGGGATTTATTCCAGAACCTACGTTTATGGTTCTTTGAACTTCTAACTCTTAGAGGATGAAGAAGGCCGTATCGCTCTGCCCTTTGGATTGCTCTTGGTTTGTGGAGTGTCATAGATATAAATTAAGTGTAGTTTATTGGTCTCGTGGAGTGTCATAAATATAAATTAAGAAGGCCGTATCGCTCTGCTCTTTGGATTCTTCTTGTCTCGTGGATTGTCGTAAATATAAATTAAGTGCAGTTTATTGGTCTTATATTCGAGTGCTTCTATTTCAAATTTCTGGTCTCCCTTGATACATTCCTTTTTTTTTCAATCTCCTCGGTCCTTATGCTTTCTGATCATTGAGCAAGGTTGTGTCCTCCTCTCGTGCTGATTGATTCAATCTACTTAGTTAAGTTTTAGTTCTTCACAATCATATAAAGGGAGGGATTCCAATTAAATCATCCAATTAATGATCGTCTGTTCTGTGGATCTTGAAAATTGAGTTGGATAAGTCTTCATGTTTTCGCTACTAGATCCTTCCCCTTTCATGGTATTTCAGAAGAAACTACAGTTGAAAAAAACTAAGAATTATGTAAAAGAGGTCCTATAATTGGAAAAAGGGTTGACACCTTAGTGTTTGTTTTCTGCAACTGAACAGATGCATATACATTTTGATCAGAAAAAGAAAAGAAACATATAGATTTACACGTGTGCGTTTTTTGTTTAATATATGGAATCATATTATCTGTTTTCTGTTTGTGGTTTTACGAAATCGGATATAGAGGTGCGGTCTTGTAATTGTCATTGATGTGATTGTTTTAACCTGTAAGAATCATGATCTGTTCTCCACCTGATTCTCTCTTTCGTAGATGTTATTTAATGTAGCATTCTCTTTGCATTATATTTTTTTTGTCTTTTTCGAAATCACATTAAAAAAGACCTGTTATATGGGGCAGTTCATATCACCATGGAATGCTTGAATTGCAGTTTCATCCAGGGAAATGAACCTTTTTCCTTCCCTCTTCATTCCCTTTTATTTTAATGCTGAATTGATCCGTCTAAATTGTTTTGTTCATGAGTTTACTGCATATCCCTTACTCCTATTATGAATATTGTACTTACTTGGTATCTATCCGCGCCTAAGATATTGTCAATCTGCCTGGTTTAACCTTTTTTTTTCCTGCTACTATAAAATGTTTGCACAGATTCGCAGTGTGCTGAATGCCATGCGGAGAGCCGAGAGCATTGGATCTGAGGTTAGACTAGTCGTTATCATGATTTACAAGTTTCGTTTGTTGGTTTTCTTTCTGCATCATTTTAGTTTTGGAAACTCTATTTTATATTAATGGTTGAGTCGATAGAACCTTTGAAACATTTCATGGTCCAAAAGTTTGACAATTTGGAAAAAGCCTACAATCCAAGAATATCGAACCATTTCCTTCAGTCACGTAGACTCGGTTCATGAATCAGAAATATGCTTTGAAATTGGCTTTGCTACACTTCTAGGCAGTGGTGGACCAGGACCTTGGGGTAGGGGGTTACATATTTCACGTAGACAACGATAGCGATAGTGGTGGTTGATGGTACTGTAACCGACAAATACCACCACTCCATAATAGATAGCCAATGGTAATTCACGGGAGACTAAGCCTTGAAGCAATAACTGCTTGATTTCGAACTTCCAGATAAACGATTGCTGTCTCAATGAAATTTTTTAAAATTTTCCTGGAATTAATAAGCCATTGATTTCATATATTATACATATACATCTTCTCTTCCCACAGTCTCAAGGAGAAATGTTGAAGTCAAACTAAAAGCTCGTGTACTTGGAGTTTGTGAAGGAACTCGGATTTAAAGGGTCCTTAATGAGTTTTACCACCAAAATGTTCCTTCTAACTCTTTATTATTTAAATGAGCAATTTATTCATTAAAATCTATTAAGGGGGTGCATATTGAAATTCTAAGGGGGTGCTTACAGAATACGTACATACTATATCTACTAGTTGTTTTGGTGGGACTTAAAAGGGGTGCACCCTAGATTGGCTGTAGGTCCGCCTATGCGTCTAGGGCACTTTTTGGATGAAAATCATATGGTTGTTCGGCTCAGCTGGTAAGAACGAGTTACTTCATCCATAAGTTTGTGGGTTCGATTTCTACCTGTAAGTATCCCTGTAAACACTCAAGGAACCCGGGGGCTTCCCCTGCCTCAAGATGGCGATTGGATAGGTTTTTGTTACAAAAAAAATAGAAGAAGGGCATGTAACATGCTATAAATAGAAAGACAATTCGATAGCGGGGGCCAGGGTGCAGATAAATCGACTCTAATACATTTGTTTAATATGGCAGTAATTTACTGCTGGAACTTCGGCATTCATGTTTGTACGTGATCTATTTTGCCGTGTAATCGTTTCTTTTTGTAACGTGGGTATTGCAGAATTTTCCAATGTTTGATCCATATATTACTGGAATGGCGGATATGCACGACAGGCATAGAGATATGAGACTTGATGTGGATAATATGTCCTATGAGGTAATGCCATGCCTAAAAAAATAATTATACATTCTTCTGTCGTGTATTTGTCTTCACGAAAAAATGTCAAAATTACCCAGGAATTGCTGGCGTTGGAAGAACGCATAGGTGATGTGAAGACCGGATTGAGTGAGGATAAGGTGATGCAGTTAATGAAACAGAGTAAATATAAATCTGTCACCAAAGAACCGTCTTTGAATCCCGAACCATGCTCTGTTTGTCAGGTGAGTGTCTATTTTCTTATTGTGTCATGTATGTAGACAACTGATCATGGTGGGACCCGTTCATTCGTATGAGCCCCGTATATTACTCAATGGATTTTCCGAAAAGAACACGTGATTTATGTGCTAAAGATGGTCGTTTTGTTTGGATCTTTTTTCCGCAGGAAAACTACATAGGAGGTGATGATATTGGACAATTGGATTGTGGGCATGAATTTCATACAAATTGCATCAAACAATGGCTAATGTTGAAGAATATATGCCCTATATGTAAAACGACCGGCTTGGTCCCGTAGATGGATCTTCTTCTTCACCATGTCTTGGATATTTCTGCTCTCAGAACACCCCTCCCCCCTACCCCCCACCCCTCCCTTCTCCCCAATAAAATAAAATATAATAAACTGTTATTATTACTGTTGTACTTAGCATGTTGCTGTATTGAATCTAGCATATAAATTTTTAAGTGCCATACCTTTGGACAAAGGGATTATATATATGGATGAACAAGTTACTTTCTGTCAGTTTGTTATGGTGGATAATTTTTTTAATTAGGGAGGTCTTTATTTGTACCACAGCCGATCTAATGTGTATTAGTAAGAGAATCCACCAGTGTGAAAGTCATTCGAACAAGGCAACATTCGATCGTGTCAAAGGTGTCGATTCTAATTCGGACGGTGGTGCGTGGAAGTCAATGTTGCTCAGACATTTGACTTTCACAGAGTCGATATGTGAAGATGGTGTGATGCCCAGAAGTGTGACACCGAGAGTAAATCAATTGTTGTGCGAAATAAAGAACTCCTCAATTAGGCTACATAGTTGAACCTATCTGTCAGGGTTTTTTTTTTTGTTTGCCCTAGATGAGTAGCTTAGAGTGTAGACATTAGGTTGGTATCAGAGTAAGGCGGCGGAGATGGTGGCAACCACCAAACCCCCTTGTCACCGGAGCGCCACCCACTTCGTTCATCGGAGCTCTACCAACTACCATCTCGGTTTTGACAACTTTTCCGGTAAATCGAAGATTTGTGAACATTTTCTTTCTGCCTTTACCAGATAAACTTTACCTTCTCTTCCAACCTTTTTTCTTAACTACGATACGTGGCGATACCCGTGTGAAGTGGGGATACTCCAACTAGTAATAAAATTACTTTTTCAAGTTTTTGGTCAAATGTGTTGCCTCTAATGAGGAGAAAATGATATCATGACTTAATTTGTTGTTATTATAAGCATTTCTGGTGATGGTAATATCCTGACATGTATTTCATCAATAATGATAAACTTATTCAATGAGAGGTTTGTGATTAATAATGACAGTAAATTTTATCAACACAAAAGGGTACATGTGCGGAAAATAAACTTCTAATGAGGAGATTTTTCGTAAAAATAATGACTTTAAAGGGGGTGGGGGGGTGTTTAAATAACCTTAATGAGGGGACTTGCCATTACTAAATCATGATATAGTGAGAGGCAAAGCACTCTATAACCTTGTCGCTATTATAAACAGTTTTCAATGACAGATTAATCCTTTCAGAATATGTGTAATGCCATTAATGACGGGACTATTTTTCTGTCAATATTTACCTTTTAATGCAGGAACCAATAATGATGTGTCAATAAAATTTTCCATCATTCAAAAGCTTTCATGACAGGAAATGGATTTTTATTGTGTTATTTGTTTATAAGGACGTGTTTTGGGACTTAATTAAACACTTTGAACACTTAAAAAGATCATTAGTTATAAGGACAAAATAATATTAACCGGACAAAATTACCCTCATTTGTCTTTTACTAGTCTCCGTTCATCTTTCTTCCTAGAGTTCCATTGCCGCAGGAGAAAGCTTTCAGTGGTGGCTACTACTTTTGGATTCTTCAGCAACTCCTTCTCTCAGTATCCATTGCCACCGATGACAAATTCCCGCCGGCACGTAAATATCTGATATGAGTGTATATGTGTATGCTCCGTTTCTCACAAATCTGTTTTCTTCTACGATTTTGGTTTCATTAATTCGCCAATCTTCGATTTTCAGTAATTATTGATGGATTTTATGCTGAGAGAAGGGGGAAATCGGATCCAAGCTGAGAGAAGGCTTGACGCTGCAGATGTGTAATCTCAGCTTCCATGTTTAAGCGGAGAAGACCAAGAGGAGGATCCTCGGATGTGTGCGATGTATGACTACGAGACTTATGAGTATCTTCGGAAAATGGAGACGGAATCGAAGAGGAGACCAATGGGTGATTATATAGAGAAAGTTCAAAAGGATGTGATTTGCAAACATGAGGGGATTTTGGTGGATTGGTTAGTTGAGGTTTTCGAAGAGTATAAGCTTCTTTCGGATCTGCTTTCTATATTGATTGATTCTTGTCATTGAATGCTATTAGTAGAAAAAAGCTTCAACTTTTGGGTGTTTCATCAATGCTCATTGCCTCAAAATATGAAGAGATTCATCCTCCACATGTGGAGGATTTTTGTTATCATTGATAATACATATACAAAAACAGAGGTGGTAAAAATGGAAAGTGATGTACTTAATTTCCTCAAGTTTGAGATGGGCAATCCAACAATCAAGACTTTTTTTAAGGAGATTCACTAGAGTTTGTCAAGTAGATAAGAAAAATCCTGATTTGCAGTTTGAGTTCTTGGGATATTACTTAGGGGAGTTAAGCCTCCTGGATTACACTTGTGTGAAATTCTTTCCTTCATTAGTTGCTGCAGGTGTTGTATTCATCTCAAGACATACATTGCAACCAATGTTACATCCATGGAGCATTGAACTTCAACATTATACTGGATATAAAGCTAAAGATTTTAGGAGGCGCCCAAATCATACATGATTTGCAACACTTAAAGCGAGCGAGTTCATTGGTTGTGGTTAGGGATAAATACAAACAACACAAGTTCAAATGTGTGTCATTGCCTCCCTCTGAAATTCCAGATGCATTCTTTGAAGATTTCAAAGAATGACGAGTCATTTTCGGCTCTGTTCTTTCATCTCTGAGGGTGATAATGTTGTGGCCTGTGGTAATGAAGAATTAAATTTTCTACCACAAACAGAAATTTCCAACATGGATTTGACTATAATTAGAACACCTTATGATGATTCATTAAATTTTTTGAGTAATGATCCGGACACAACCGTTGTCATACAACGAGTGGCACATCGTGTATCGACACCGTAAATCATGATGCAGTGATATTGATGTCACTGCATTTACAGTTAGAGAATTGATGCAGTGACATCGATGTCACTGCATATACAATTTACAAAGTTTTTATTTTTGCAATTTGGGTGTTGATGTCACTTCATAAAATGTTGTTGTTATTGTGTGTTATTTTTCCTTTCTTTTTTCCTCCAGGTAGCCGCGAAAAGTTTGGGGAAGTGCATGCAAAACTGTGGTGGGAAGCAAACAGGGACAGAATACAAGCTCAATACCTTAACCAAAATGCTAGCAGAACCAGGGGAACAAAGTGTAAAAAAAGAAACTCACATATGAGAATTTGAAAGCAAATTAATGATGATGCATGCTATTTTTCTGATGAGGTCAAGTTAATACAAACCTTTGCTTTTGGGGATAGGAGGAGGAGGATACTCAGTATTTTTCTGAAGCTTTTGTGTAGTCCTTTAAATGTTTATTTTCTCTTTTTTTTTTCTTTTCTTTTTTGTCAAGTGATCAAAAACTTCTTTGAAACAGATGTGTTTGACTTCCCCTAATATGGATCAGCTTTTGATGCCAAAATATGTTGTTGCATGTATTGAAGTTATGATTATTTAGGTGAACAATTTTAATTATAATTCCTTTTTCCATTCACATTTTATGGATAGAGAAGCTTGCCAATAGATAAGGGCTAATGGCTAGCTTAGATGGGAATAATAAAGGGGTGTATCGTAATAGAATGAAGGGTTTCGATACTCCTTAGGGCTCGAGCTCGAATCGACTAAAAAAGTTCGGGCTCGATTGAGCCATAAAAAGGCAACATCGAACTCGACTGGCTAAGTACTCGATATAGCTCGACGCGGAAAATAAGCTTGATTTCCCCTGAAAATCTTCCTAATTTCGGGACAAAAAGTTCAACAAAAATGTTGATGTCACTGCATATTTCATTGCCGATGTCACTAAATAAATTGTTGATGTCATTCATATATGATTGCTGATGTCACTGCATAAAATGTCGATGTCACGCATATATGATTGCTGATGTCACTGCATAAAATGTTGATATCACTGCATATATGATTGCCGATGTCACTGCATAAAAATATGAATTAATGTGAAAGATTTATGTTGATCGTAGTTTTATATCGAAAGATATAGCCATTTGAAGTCGATTTTATGAAGAAAAGAAATCGATTTTATGAAATTAAGTCGGAAAAATTTCAAATGTAATCACGGTGTTGCTTCATCAAATGTCACTGCATATCTAATTGCCGATGTCGCTGCATAAATTGTCGATGTCGTTGCATAAATTGCCGATGTCACTGCATAAATTGTCGATGTCACTGCATAAATTGTCCATGTCACTGCATAAATTGTTGATGTCACTGCATAAAATGTTGATATCAATGCATATATGATTGCTGATGTCACTACATAAAAATATGAATTAAGGTGAAAGATTTATGTTGATCGTAGTTTTATATCAAAAGATATAACCATTTGAAGTCGATTTTATGAAGATAAGAAATTGATTTTATGAAATTAAGTCGGAAAAATATCAAATGTCATTCATATATGATTGCCGATGTCAATGCATCGCGGTTATTAGTGCATCGCGGTGTCTCTCCATTGGGGGTGGTCACTGCATCGGGTTGCCCTTGCATTGCGGTGGCCAATGCATCGCGGTTGTCAGTGCATCCGGTATCATTTCATCTCGGCGTCTCTGCATCGCAGTTGTCAGTGCATCGCGGTGTCACTTCATCCCGGTAGTCAATGCATCGCGGTTGTCAATGAAAAAAAGAAAAATAATTTTCATTGTCCGCCGAATGAAAAAAAAAAAAAAACTTTTAGCGTCTAGCTGAAGTAAAAAAAAAATGCAAAACACAACAGCAAGTTTTTAATCTAAATTAAATAAAACACAACAGCAACTTCCGTTCAGGGCGTCGGCTTTCTTTTTAATTTTTTTTTATTTTTTTTCTTCATTAAGGGTATTTGGGTCTATCTACATATTTTTTTATCCTTATAACTAAGTGTTTGTTTTGGGTGTCCTTTTTGTCTAATTAAGTTTAATATGCGTCCTTTTCAATAATTGTCCCATATTTATTTTTATTTTAACCGGAGATGAATATTTAGTGACGAGAATTCTCTCATTATAGCCAATTTTCTTGTCATGTGATATTTTCATCACTTACAAGCATCGTTCACAATAAGTTTGATTGGTTATTGTACGACTGAATGATTGATTAATAATTTCAAAGCACATAAATATATCTAAATGTTACGGGCGGTATATTTCAAAAATAAAACACGGGAAATCGAGAAACCTGACGATGGTAAGAGTAGATCTTGCCACGTGTCATCGTGAAAACACCTTGGGATTAAAATAAGAGTAAGGTGACAACCACATATAGGGCCAGGAGCCCCACAGTAGTAAGACCCTACCCCAGGAGGGAGGTCTGTCGATACCCTTCCCGACTAGGGCACTGCAGGGCAGTTCGGTCAAGTCTGGAGGTAGGACGGGCAGACCAGTCGGGGTGACCTGGTAAGCCCATCGAGAGCCGACTGGCTCTTTCCTCGTATGACAACTCACACATGTGCCTATATAATAGGATAATGATGGGAGAATCCCTAGATTACCGGAAGTAAATCTCTTAATTCGAATATAATCTTAATTACCTCTTATCAGAGATAAAGACGTGATGATCCTTAGGGTTTAAAGATTCTACAACTTGTTCGACAAGAGAAGGGGCGAGACGCCTCCTTATATAAACAACCCTAAGGAACTACGAGTGACTTGATTCCAATTCTGCTATTGGATACGTAGGCAACTTGAGAGAAACTAACTCTCAGGCTCAGTCTCAATCATACACAAATCATAATCCCCATTGCTTTAACTCTTGCTAAAAGTCGTTCTAGAGGTCAACTGGAACTATAGGTGATATCTGACATCATCAATTGGTGCTAGAAGGAGGGCCACTTTTCAACGATTTGATCAAGAGACTGCGATGGCACCATCAAAAAATACTGGAAAAAAGACTCAGATAGCGGTAGCTAGAGACGCCGGAGAGGTAGATCCAACTGCTACCACTAGCCAACCGCAAACAAACCAGGAGGAAGTACTAGCAGACCCTGCACAGCAGGCCTTGCTGGAAGCACTACGCAATCTAGACGTACCGGCATTCAAAAGCGTGCTGGGCCTAGCCCTAAAAGGGGAAGAAGAGGAAGCCCAAAAAAATAACGACCCTAAGGGTAACTTGACGAATAAAGAGGATAGATGAGAAACTCTATCCTCCACCTCCCAATGCACGGCAAAAGCAGGTTAACGCTCAGGCCCAGGAGGCTGCTCGAGCGGAATTAGATGGAATTCTGGGTAGGAGAACGGATGATCTTTCATTCGAGTCACCGTTCTCGGAGCAGATCTTGAATTACCCACGCCCGGAGAGGTTTAAGATACCCAAGATGGAAGCATACGACGGCACAAAGGATCCCCAAGACCATCTCTTTCAATACCTGACGCACATGAATTTGGATTGTGCAGCTGAAGAGATTAAGTGCAAAGCCTTTCCGGCCCTACTTACGGGCAGGGCTCGTGAGTGGTTCCGGAAACTACCACCCCAATCCATCGGAAATTTTGAAACCTTGGCAAGAAGGTTTCTGCAAGCTTTTGTCACCGCCAAGCCATTCCAGAGGAATGTAACTTACCTCCTCACTATTCATCAGAAGAAAGAAGAGACCGTGCTGCAATACTAGAAAAGATTCAACGAAGAGTCTAGGCAGGTCGGGAATGCAGAAGAGAACCTCTTGATCATCTCTTTCGTAGCAGGTTTATGAGAAGGTCGATTGTGCGCTAAGTTAAACGGCCGACTTCCAAAGTCAATGGACGAATGCATGGATCTAGCCTACAAACACTGTCAGGGTGAGGAAGCTAACCGCCTAAAGAGGGAGGCGGAAGGCCGCAAGAAAGACAGACCGGATGACAGATCTGACAGAAAGCGTAAGCCGGTATGAGACCGAGTGGCTGCACCTGTAACTGACCGACTCGGGAAGAAAAGGGCCCTTCAAGAAATGGATTTTATCCTTCTGAATAGATCACACGAGCAGGTCCTCGCTATAATGCAAAGAAAAGGCATTGCCCGAACTCCACCTCCTATGAGGGGTCCCCGGGAAAAAAAGGATCAGACCAAGTACTGCAAGTTTCATGAAGACATTGGTCATGATTCAGAGAATTGCAGAGATTTACAAAGGGAAATAGATGCTGCTGTAATGGAAAGGAAGCTTGATAAGGTCATAGATAGGTCCCATAATCCCGAACCCCGAGGAAGATGGGAGTACAAGAGGAGAAATTTCGGCCACGATCGAAAAGATGATTACAGGCGAAGGAAGGAACCGTCTCCAGGGCTTGAAGGGCAGCCAGATAATCGTCCTGTCAATACCATCAATAGCATCTCGGACGGTCCGAGTTCGTCATCCCGGCCTGAGGAGGAGAATGGTCGCCGGACAGCTACCACCGCAGACTCAGGAAAGAGACAGAGGTTTTCCGGGGAGGTAATTTATGGTCCTCGGGACCCTCTTCCCCTGGTCACCAATAACGAAGGATTGGTTATCGATGTGGTAATAAATAAACATACTATGAAGCGTATATGTGTGGACACATGGAGTGCAGTCAATGTGCTATATTACAATGTGTTCCAGTCAATGAAGTTGAAAGATGCAGAGTTAACACCTGTCTCATCCCCGTTATTTGAGTTTGCAGGACCACCGGTCCATCCCATGGGTATGATCAGGCTACCTACTACCTTTGGGAAAGCACCTAGGGACAGGATCCTTATGGTGGATTACGTAGTAGTCAGGGCTCCGTCGGCCTACAACGTTATTATGGGGCGGCCTGCCTTGATAGACCTACGAGCAGTGATCTCCCCGGCTCATATAAGTATGAAGTTCTCGACATTTCATGGGACGACAGAAATTAAAGGTGACGTCGAAACAGCCAGGAGTTGTTACACGGCCACAATTAATGGAAAGATGATGGTACAACAGGTTTCTGTGGAAGAATTGCTCCCAGAGGAGGAAGAAAACTGGTCTTCAGAGGACAAAATCGAGGCTATAAGTCTCAGAAGAGAACAGGAAGGCCTGACTGTCAACATAGGCTCATGGATTCCGGATCGGCAGAAGGAAGAACTTGTCCAAGTCTTGAAGGAGTTCAAAGATGTATTTGTATGGAAAACGGAGGACATGCCGGGTCTGTCACCCGAGCTGGCCCTACACAGACTTCATGTTGACCCATCCCGGAGGCCAATTCGACAAAAGAAGAGGCAATTCGCAAAAGACAGAATGGAGGCTATTCAGAAAGAGGTGGAGAAGCTGCTCCAGGCCGGGATTATACGAGAAGTGGTTTACCCGAGCTGGCTTGCAAACCCAGTCCTGGTAAAAAAGCCAGACGGTAGTTGGTGAATGTGCGTGGATTTTACCGACCTGAATAAGGCCTGTCCCAAGGACTGTTACCCACTTCCTAAAATAGACAGGTTAGTCGAATCAACGGTTGGTTTTGAAGTTTTTGCATTCCTAGACGCATATAAAGGGTACCACCAAATTGCAATGGACCCAGACGATGCAGAAAACTGCATTTATAACAGAAGACGGAACTTTCTGCTATGTTACCATGCCATTTGGGTTGAAGAATGCTGGGGCCACCTACCAAAGGGCAGTGAACAAATTTTTTGAGAAGCAGATCACGAAATGTATGGAGGTCTATGTAGACGATCTCTTGATCAAGAGCAGGTCTCTAGATCAGTATATGACTGACGTCCGAGAAGTATTTGAGGTACTGAGTGATATACCCGGATTGGAATGGGGCCCTGTTCATCCCTATTGGGCCTACACACTTGGCCCATCAACAGAGGTAAATGGGCTTACATCTCTTCTGGCCGCTGCCATAGCCATCTCTCACCCGCTAGCTACAAACCGGTTTCTGTCCGCCATCAGTAAGCCAGATATCCTAACCGCTGGACGATAACGGACCCACATTCTCCTTGAGATTTCTACCCATATAGTCAAGCTGATTTCAAGACAAGGCACAAACGGGTCCGCTGTTCGCCACACATATCATTGGTCATTTGCACGTTGCGCCATTGGTCGCCATACTTATCGATCCAGCTGGCCACTCTTAAACAACTGGCAATGACACTTGTATTGCATGCATGCTTTCCTTAGCTATGTACTCTAGTTGTCTTGTCAGTAAACAGTAAACCGACTTGCTTTTTAGTCTATAAATATGAGATCACAATGTAATAGAAAAATATAATCAAAAAACTCTAAGTTATAAATTTAATACAAGCAGATACATTCTGCCAATTTGTCGACTGATTAACTTGTTCTTCATAAACGCATGAACCGCCACCACTGTTCTTAATCATCACCGTACCCACACCGTAGAAATCACACATATCAGCCTTATATCCTCAAGATAAACACTGTTACCGCAAATCTGGTGTTCAACGCAACATCGTATTGGCTCCGTTACCGGGAAACTATAATCATTCAGCTTTTGGAGATCACTTGCTCCACCACAAAGACGATTTCACGGTGTCTCATGCTAAGTTGTCATCATTTTCAGTCTGTCGGTCACTAAAGCTTTGATATTTTGGGATAATACAGCCCAGAAACCGCTGCTCTCCTCATCTCAACAACCCACACAGAAGAAAATCCTCAACTTCATCGCATACTAACGCTTGAGTCCATGTTTAAATACCCAGGTTGGTTTATACACCCTTCCGTCGGTTTCAGATCTTCAAGTAAAGAAAGTTTGGTTATTTTAGCTACAAGCTGTCTGGAAAACACAAACTACTTTCACCTAAATATCCACAAAAATCATAAAATCATGGCTGGCAGGAAAAACTTAAACCCAACAACACCGACTAAACCAGTCAATCAACGCCCGACACGTGGAGCGAGCACGCTGCGTGGAGAGGTTAGCCGAAGGGTCATGTCAGATGGGGCAGATGTCAACCCAGCCCTCACGACCGACATGCGAACATACATCCGGGAAAGAACTAGAGCTCGTGAAATTCACGAAGAGGCGATCAGAAAGAATAAAGGAAAAGGGATCGCCGGGACATCTAATCCAAATCGCGAGCTAGAGGCTGTTTCAGTAGGGGGAGCGTCCCCACAACAAGATACATACAAGATAGCTCTGCAGGCGCACATGGAATATGTAGAAGAAATGCGGGTAGGAAATACACTGCTAATTGCTGAAGGATTACCACCCCAACCTATCCGCAAGTTCAACCCTCCTCAACCCGCACCAACAGAGCTTCAACCAACTTTCATTCCTCCAAAAATAGTTCAACCCCAGCGATCAGAATTAGAAGGGAGCAGCCATGCAACCTCCCAACCAAGAGAAAATAGAAAATCAGCACTTGGTCGGTTGGGACCCGTGGTCGACGATCGCGGTGCAGCCTCATGGCGACCTAGGAATCCTCGTCAGGTCCGTACTCGCACAGAAGGACATGGGGACTCGCAAGATCTGGGGGGACATATCACGTTCCCGCCTATTCCCCCGAATCAAGAGGAAATGGGAATAATGAAGAAACAGATAGAGGAGCTGCAGAAGAGTACGAAAGGAGTTAAAGTGGTTCCGACATGGGGAACAAGTGTGCTTCATCCCAGTATACTGAAGGCGGCTCCAAGAGGGGGAACTCATTACCCCAATTTTATTAATTACCATGGAGCAACAGATCCTCGGATTGGCTATCCGCTTTTGAGCGAGAATCGGTTTGTGTACATCTAGCGAGGAGGCTTGGTGTATAGCATTTGTGGGATCGATGCAAGATAGAAGCGGCGTCATGGATCCATGATCTTCCGCTGTCTCGATTTTATCATGGGATGATCTAATCAACAAATTCATAGCAGAATTCAAATCAGTAGGAGGACCCAAAAAGACACACATCGACCTGCATGAGGTCCAACAAAGCGACAACGAGGGTACCCGCAGCTATTATGAGCGTTTTTTATAAAGTATACGAACTAACTAGAGGATTAGCGGACAACGTTGTCATGAGCAGTTTTGAAACAGGGTTAAAACCAGGGTACTTGAAATCTTATTTCGCTCTATCCCCACCAGCAAACCTACAAGAGATGTTGAGTTCGACTAGGAAGTACATTGCTACAGCGGGAAACGAAGGAGCGTCTTCGTCCAATAAAGGCAAACAGAGGACTGAGCGTAGTCCGCCTAGGGATACCCGCAGGAACCCAGATCGGGAAATTAAAAAACCCGAAAGATTTAAGGAGGAGCATTTCACACCACTCAGAATTTCTTATACTCAGATGTTGAATGAGATAAGAGATGAAATACCTGAGCCTTACCCGATGGTTCCTGACACACGTCGCGATGCATCCAAATATTGCGGTTATCACAGAGACAAGGGGCACACTACTGAGGAATGCATTCAGTTTAAACGGGCAATAGAGAAGTTACTCGCTCGCGGACATCATGATCACCTTAAACTAGATACTGGCGGTCCGGACAGGAGGAATCAGCAGGCTCGCCAATTCGACAGGAACATCAGAATGATAACTGAACCTCCTCCCAGTAACAATCAGATCAAGAATCGTATTGGCTCCATTAACAAACACGTAGAGAAGCCTATAGTTTTGCGAGGGAGCGAGCAACCCCTTGCATTTACTCGAAGTGAGTTGGTGACTTCGACCAATACAGAGGATATGTGCCTTTGCATTTCAGTGGTCGTTAATCGAGCCTGTGTCAACAGAGTGATGGTCGATCATGGAGCTTGTCGCGATATTTTGTATTACAACCGCTTCAAAGAGTTGGGGTTGGCGATTCTAATTTGAGGCCACATAATGGTACCGCCGAGGATTCACCAATCATAGAGATACAGTCAAGGGGCCATCGACTGGACGCATGATGGGAGATTATGCACCTTTCGTGACCGAAAGGTAATGTTTCTGGTAGTCGATCTTCAGTCCAATTACAACATGATAATTGGGACACCAGCCTTTAAACAGTTTCAAATGGTAACTTCCATCCCGCATCAACGGGCAAAGTTTTATGTTGGGGACAGGATCGGAACGTCGATCAGCGAACCTGCAGCTGTCCTAACATACATACATGAAATGAGAACGGGGAATAAGAAAGCACGAATCGAGCAAACACCAAGCATAGAAAACATCGGCATAATCAGGGTCGCTGTCGATCCCGAGCCAGCCAAAGTGGAGTGTGAAACATTGCAATTTAGGGATGAACCTGATTTCACAACAGAGGATGAGTTACTCGAGGTAGTCATCAACGATGAATATCCCGAGCAAAAGGTCAAGATAGGAGCTCGGCTGAGTCCCGTGGAAAGGGAGAAATTGATACAATTGCTCAAAGAAAATATGAGCGCATTTGCCTGGGTAGTCACAGACATGCAAGGAGTCGAAGCAGACGTCGCCCAACATCATCTTAACGTCGACTCTACTTTCAAGCCAATACAACAGCGAGCGCGACAATTTTCAACTGAAAAGGAAGCGGCGGTAAAGGTAGAGGTCGGGAAGCTTCTACAGGCAGGGATTATAAAGGAGCTCGCCTATCCTACTTGGTTGGCAAATGTTGTTATGGTAAAAAAGCACAATGGCAAGTGGAGAATGTGCGTCGACTTCACAGACATCAACAAGGCTTGCCCCTGTTAGGTGTAGTGCCCGAAAGACAATTTGTGTAATTGTTTTTAACAATGGATGATGATTTTATCTCACCTTATTACTTGCTTTGTGCTTGTAAATAATACCTGCTGCTTTGCAAACCCTAAGTATATCAAGATGTAACCGCTTAACTCGGTGTATGGCATGCACGTGAGGATTGAGTTAGTGGTGATATACTTAAATCAGTTAGTCCGTGGTGAATTTAATCGAGTTTAGGGTCTCTTGATTAAAACACCAATAATGCGCCAGAACACCTTAGGGTGTGATAGTCTTATCCGGACTGCCGGTAGAGGTACCTACGTGGGGCATTTATATATGATGGCATTCATATAGGATTTGGACCGATTTAATCGAATTTCTCGGTATAATTCCGTAATCGAGGAATCTTATTAAATCATTAGATGATCATATATGGATCAACCTTAATCTGAGGTGATCACAGGTCTTTGCTTGTCCCGGGGTAGTGTTTGATGTGTTAGTTACGGTTCACTTTAATATGTGTTCCAAGCCACTTCTCATTGGCACAATCTCAGGATGAGTGAGTAATTACGATTTTCATAGACATGGAATCCATTCCTTCTGCGGGAAGTAGAGAGACGATCCCTTATTTGTTAGCCCTAAGAAAGTGATCGATCCCGGGAGTTCACATTTGACTAATTAGCTACTAGTCGAGATATGTGTACTAATTGATCATCGAGGGTTGATGGTAAATAAGGATAAGATATTACGAGTCGGGTTCACGGAGACTTCCCACCTCGAATTGATGATCTATGGAGGTTAATCCGTATGTAGTGATTATATCAATGGACGCTTATTCACTCTACATGGGTTGAGTATAAGTATACAACTATAATCGATAGAGTTCGATTCGGGTTTATGGTGGCGTAATCCCGAATTAATAATTAATGTACTTATTACGTTTGATGAATAATTAATTATTGGAGCTATCATGGTTATAGGTCCATGGTCCCCGATGTGGCTTCGTAATTCGGACTAATAATCTTGTTATTTGGGCCTCATTGATAATTAATTGGTGGGCTAATTAATTGATATGCATGGATATTATTTAGTTGGACTAAATAATATAATACACATAAAAGACATTTTATGTGGGCTTTTAAACCCTAGGGGTGGCGCCTCATACTTCATTAAATGCAAGATTTGATTTTCTTGTGTGATTAATGATTAATAAAAGATGATTTATTTGTAATTGATTGATTGATTAATCACAATCTTTTATAAATGGAATTATCCTTTATTGTGATTTATTTTTAATTATTTATTTAATTAATTAGAAACTTGGAGGCCAAGGATTTACTCTCCTATATAAAGAGAGTTCTTCCAAGACATATGGCAATGGAAAATTTCGCCGCACTCATTAAAAAAGAGAGGAAAAATTTGTTTCTCTTGTCTAGGGTTTTAGAAGAAGAAAAACTTGGAGTTTTTCTTGGTGTTTCATATCAAGGAGGTTCGTTTATCAAGAAGGGTGTCCACCAACCGCCGTTTGGAGAACACATCGGAAGATCTTGGGCTCTCTCCTACTATTGGTAACTTGATCTTAACCCCTTGTAGTAGTTTAAGTCCTTTAATTATGTGTTTTGATATATAAATCGTAATCCATCCGCTGTGCATAGATCTAACTCGTTTAGATCTAAGAACCTGCATCCTTCATGTGGTATCAGAGCAAGGTTCCACGATTTATATAGTCATAATCGTAATTAAACGATTTAAAGGAGTGGATTTGCATGTAAGTGATATTTTACTTATTATTATGCATTAATAATTTTTAAATTGCTATGGTTGAAGAGATGGATTGGGGTCGGCACTGTTTTCCCGTTAGATCTATTGTAAACTCATATAAACGATGAAAATTCGTTCATATGAATATAGGAAATTATGTAATTTATGTATTATTGCAATTTTAATTTCCAGAAAATAGATCTGTACATTAGCTGTTTAGTCTTTTCGTTTTTTCCGTTGTTTGAGCCGTTAAAACGAAGATCCCTCCAGTCAGAATCAATATTGGAAGTTGATGAACAATCCCAAAAAATTTGGCGTCGATCAGAGTCCGTTTGGATGTCCGTTCGTTGATGAGAAGAGGCAGCTGTAACAGAAAAACGCAGGATTCACAGAAACCCTAACTGTGACTTCCTCGATTTTATGGAAAGTATTAGACCGTTGAAACGAATATCCGACCGGTCAGATCGATAATCATGGAGTTTTGGACGTGAGATAAAATTTTTAGGACGATCGGGATTCATCTTAATCCCCGATCGGCCTCGGGAAGTATATGATGCGCTGCTGTAAGAGTCTGTTTCAGCAGCAAGTTGGGCGGCTCACTGAGGAAGATTGACAAGTCAAAGCTCCGATCCAACCGTCCATATTGAAGCCCGAGGAATGAAGATAAGATCTGGAAAGTTTCGTCCTGATCCAAGTTCGTTTGATATGCCGATCGTCGAAGATTCTTAACAGCTGCAGATTAGGGTTTTAATTTTTTTCGAATAGATTAGTTACGGGGGTGCCAACGGTCCATCTCGGTGTTTATTTTCCGCACTAGTATACATGTGTAGATTGTATGAGTAGAACCGGAAAATTGCCATGACATGCATCATATCATGAATTCCACTCCATATGCATACATGTAGAAATTAATTCGAGGAATTAGTTAGGCATGTATAAAACACACGATTAGTTTTAATTAATTGTTTGATATTAATTAGAAACTAATTAGGGTAAAAACCGAGGAACACGGGTTTTTTCAATCGTCGAGGTTGGGTGATGGATTCTCGGTGAATCCCACTCTGCGAAAGCATAAGGAGTAAAATCCCGAAACCTCGTGGTTAAGGTGTTGGATTCTCGGTGAATTCCACCTTACCTAAGACGAGATTACGTTTTGTTCCGTAGTGTCTACGTGAAAGTTTGATGTTTAAGGATTGGATAATCACGGGCAAAAGGTTGAAAGTGGTTTAACCACGGTTGGGTGGTCAACGGTAGCTACGGCTCAATCGACTTCACCTTCCACGTGTGGCGTTTGCATGGGGTGCAGCAATCATCGAGCCATCCGAAGAGCCACTACGGCTCAACGGACTCTCCTAGCCTTGACCCGTCCGACGGCCACATATGTTCTAACGAATAGGTCGGGTGGGCTAGCCCACATAACCGACAACATTCGGGCCTATGATTTATTGTTCCTTAATGTAACATCAAGTCCAAAAAGCGTGATCGAGAAACCCACCACTTTTTCAAAATATTGAGTGGGAGCGGGAGCGGCGACACCGACCCCACGGCCTCATTGTTGACACAAGCAACGTGAGAGAATGGTGACGCCTCGTGCGGCTTTGATTTCGGCCCCTAAGGAAGGCCTTCACCGCTATCAAAATTCAAGGCTTGGTCTTCAAAAGATAGGATTTTGGGTACTCATTTGAGTCACCGACCGACCCTAAGGCGGCACACTGGGTCTATCTAAAGATCTCAAAACGATGGGTCACACTCATAAAGGGTATTTTGGTAATACCTTGGCTGAAAAAGGAAAGGTGATTGACGATCACAAATGAGATGTTCGATTCTCAAGTTGATCTTCAATATTAATCGAAACCTCTTTGACCTACCCTAAAGGCACATGAGGCGTTAGATTAAATCCTTGGAACGGTAGGATAGACTATAAGTACTTAGTTTATGTTCCTAAAATTTATTAGTAGTGTATGTTTTGGATTTATCTTTGTCAATTTTATTTACAACTATTTATATATCTCTCAGGGTGCTAGATCTGCTAGTGTAAAATTGACTAGTAATGACTTCGTTAAAAGTGGTAAGTAACTAGAACGTTGTACTTATTGATCTTACATGCGATTAATTTTTCGGAAGAGATATTTCTCTGGAGCCTTCAAGACTTAAGTGCGTAAATAAGTATGCCCTTGTTGTCAATCGTGTTGAACGAGAGACGCATCGTAGTCGATTTGAAAGATGATTGTGACGATAAAATTCTTCTAGTGAATTTTAATGGTGTAGTGTCTACACAAGAAATTTTCTAATAGAAAAATTGGAGAATCATAAATTAAAGTGTCGCTAGTTAGACGGTATTTGGAACCGATAAACTAGTGGGAGCTTTTGTCTTATGTTTTTCTAATTCGAGAAAATTAGTCCCACTGGGTAACGCTTTCATTAGACATCCCACGTTCACGAGTAGTGTCTACTCATCTGAACTGCTAGTTCAAGACTATTTCCTTTTAAGGAAAGTTAAGAATGGGAAAGAATGTCTATAAGTGTTAATCATCTTAATCAAGTTTTGAGGCTAAACCGAAACATTAATTAAAGAAAGTATAGGATAAGGAAAGTGATTTCGGATCACTAACCAATGAATCCTTAGCAACTTTCTTAACCGAGTAACTCGACTCAGGAGCTAAGTTCTTTGGAAGAACAAGAGAGCTTTGCATTAACGATTAATAGAGTAACAATGGGCAGTTGTTTCAGCTATAATAGTGGGAGTGATATAAGGAAATGAATTTCGGATTCTATCCTTGAATATCACAGAAAAATTTATTTTTTCTGTTTACAAATTCGTTGAAACAAATGGATTCACTTTCATCTCGATACTACAGTTGCCTTAAACAAAGTGAAGATGACATTTGTAGTATGAATCTGTGACTCGGACTTTTGTTTGATAAAGTCAGAACCACTAAGAAATACTGAAAATGTATAAGTAACACGTCTTAAACTATTATAGGTAAAAGGTTTCCGTATTAAGATAAACAACCTTTCAATATCTATTAATTAGTGCATATATCCTAGAGAAAAGACCTCACGACTGGCTAAGGGTGATTCCTATCTCCCAGTCTAGGAACACTATCTCAAAGGAACAATGACTAAGTTTCCTTTCAATCGGGAGAGGGTAATAGATTTGAAGGGGTAACATAGCTTGTTCATCATGACCTTCGGGGTCTAGTGAGAGACACAAGCTAGTGGGAGTTTTTGTGTGGTGACATTTTGTCTGATAACTACTCGAAATGCGATTTAGTTTATCAAAAGAATACGAGGAGGAGTCTCTGATTTTAGCAGAGAATAGATTATTCCATGCTCATAAATAGGCTATAGCATAGTCTTGGGACTGATGCTCAGCCTGCCTCCTAGTAGAATGTTTCTCACTGAGAAAGAAACCATAGACTTGACCTATATAGTTATTGATGTGCTACAATACACTGCTAGACTCGATTAAGATAATTGGTTGCAAAATAACGGTTAACATTATTATGTAAACCGAGAAGTCTACCTAGAAGATGCGAGTGAATTTATGGATAAGGAGTGAATTCGGTTCACACCACTTCCGTAAATGTAGGCATTTAGCATTTAATGCTTGAAGGTAGGACTGGAGATTTTGCTCATACGTTCAGATTGTATTTATTCGTGAAATATCTTAATGCGTCGAGTGAAGGTTGGTTATAAGATTCTTGAGATCGAAAAGTGGACGGTTGAATCATCACAAGCCTTCGATAGAATCTATAAGTAATGACCTTAAACCTTGGAGTATGGTTACCCAAAGGTAGTTACTATCTCGATTTAATCGGACCACGCCCAACATCGGTTGTTGGTGATTACAATCGATAAATACTACTAGATCGAATGTCAATCCACCCAAAACGCAGTGGGAGTATGGTTTAACCGTTGACCCATTGTGGTTTTGTGGACTTTATAGTCTCTTTGGGGTGATTGATAACTGTGGCTCTTTGTGGGTTGTATAGGATTCTCGATCAGAGAGAGGTTGGTTCGAAAACCTTATCCTGTGAATGGAGTTTTTGTACTTCGTTTTGTTCGATCTATTGTAGAACCACCGAGTGTCTCAGCCCGAGTGGGAGCAATTGGATCTACATAGAAAAGAGTCGAATGAATAGGAAAGTTTAAACTTTCGGCAGCAAAGTTGAGTGGTATAGGGGTGATTCCTGGACAAGTAGAGAGTTAACTGGACCTTGAACTCTCTCACCACTCGTCTTGCTAGATTTCGTTAAGCGTAAAAATAGGGGTGATTCCACGAGACTTTCTTGCCGAACAACGGAATCGAATTCATTCGAATGAAGGGGTTTTAGCCGAGAATGAATAACGGATTCGTTACAAAGCGGAAGATAGGGGTGATTCCCTAATACCTTTTGCGAGACTAACGATATCTTAATTTATTCGTAAAGAACCGTTGGTAGGAAGCTCTGCCATGGCTTATATCCTTTGTGGATTTAAGAGAACCTCTCGGTCATTTAAAAGTCACATGTTTTAAAATATGTGGATTTTGACCGAGAATATTGATAAGTCTTTAGTAGATTTGGATATCAATATTAGTAAAGTAGTAGTATTAGTGTTCATGAATGATAACACTGAAACAGTTGGAAACAACATGTGTGTGCTAACTGAAGTCGGAAACTGACAGGCCAAGATTCTCTGGATGAGAGAATTGGACTATATTCTAAGAATTGATTCGGTCAAATTCACGAGAATGAGTCATTGGCTATCCCACCTATCTTATTGTATAAGATCGAGAGTGGTCCTACCCTACCTCTCAGGAATGATTCTCCAAATCTTCGGATAAAGAGAAAATGGGATAGAGTCTCTCTGGGATAAGGGCAAGTCACTTAAAGCGAGTCAATTGCGAGTTGAATCTTGGATTCAAGCAATAAGTAGTGGTTTAGTACGTCCTCAAGTATCATTAGAGAACGAGGAATCATATGCTTGTATATTCGGTGCAAACTTGAATATGGTTGACTATAACCGATTCGACTTGTAGTCGATTAAGGATGATCATTAAGTTGATCTCGGGCTCGGTGTTTACTCATAGTGCTTAGAATTTCCTTTTTAGTGCAGGAGTAATTCCGGTCGATAAGCCGATATCACTTCATTGTGAAAGCGGTGAAGAGATAGCTTAGAAGGATCTTCTCGGTCGCAAGAAGTCAAAAGCATATTGAGAGAGAGTACCGCTTTGATTGGAAGGACCGACAACGTTTCAATCCTAAAGATCGTCTCGAGTCGACAACCTAGCAAATCGGTGTACCTAGTCGAGTGCTTGAAGGTACGGCATTGATGGATATGTCTCATATGCTTTTAGAGCAAGTGGGAGAGTGTTGTGAATAAGATGAGAAAGGTGTGCTCTAAAAACAATCGTTGCTTGTCATTTCGTGCAAGTGGGAGATTGTTAGGTGTAGTGCCGAAAGACAATTTGTGTAATTGTTTTTAACAATGGATGATGAGATTTTATCTCACCTTATTACTTGCTTTGTGCTTGTAAATAATACATCACTTTTGCAAACCCTAAGTATATCAAGATGTAACGCTTAACTCGATTGTATGGCATGCACGTGAGGATTGAGTTAGTGGTGATATACTTAAAGCTGTTAGTCCGTGGTGAATTTAA